>VYXB01007523.1:159958-280182 GCA_013397135.1 Pachyramphus minor
CGGGGGCGGGGCGCGGCCGCACGGCACCTCCTGCGCATGCGCCCCCCCACGCGGCCCCCAGCACGCGCCCACTTCCGTCCCGGCGGCGCGCGGGGGGCAACATCCGGGAGGAGCCGGGCCGGGGCGTGAGGGGAGGGCGGGTGGCAGAGGCGGGGACCCGGCGCCTGAGCTGCTCCAGCCACCGCACCGGGGGGGTACCCCGAGTCATAATAAATAGTTACGCATCCTTTCTTTTTAGCGAGTCTTGGCTGTTTTAAAATAATTCTATTTACCCAACGGCAGGTCGCTGGCAGCACCCCTCCCGAGCAGGGGGCTGCTGCCGCCGCCTCTGCTGGTACCCCGGGAGCTTTGAGTACCACGGAAGCCGCAGCGCCTCTGTGCAGCTGCTACTCGTCCCGTCAGATCGGCAGGGGAAGGACAAAATGTATCTTTTGTGTGGGTCCTGTCTGACAAGCTGCTGCGGTACAGGGTCCGAGGAAGAGTAAACTCTCAGCTGCCAAGCGACTTTTCAGCTCTAACAGAGAAAAGCACATAGCGAAGGGTCAGCAGAAACAGAGCAAGGACAGCCTCGTGGCTGCAGCAGAGCACTGAAGCCATGAGCTAGGAGGTCTGTTTGGACAATTCCTGGCTTTAATACTGACTTAATCTATATCCCAGGGAAGTCACTCTACAGCTGTGATGAAAATGCCCACCCTCGAGGAACGTGCAAAGCTTTCCCACTCAATTCTTCTACCTGAACAGAAAAGTAGCCTTTTCCCCACCCCCCCAAAAAACCGCCTTCTCAGCAGAACTGTCCCAGCTTTCTCCAGGGAGCTCACTTGCCTCTTTGAAATGAAGTGCAGCTGTGATTACTCACCTCATGCTCCCACGAGGCTCCACAAAGCTCTGCCTCTGTAGTGCAGCCCTGGGTTATATCCTGTCCCTTACACAGTGACACAACAGCCTGACACTTTGCCAGCCTTCATGTTACACACACTTGTGTCTAGTTGACACTGTGGTAGTCAACTAGAGGAGATCCAGCACTGCAGGACCTGTGCATCAACCTGGTACTACAGGAACAGTTGTTCTCTTGCCTTGAGAGCTGTTGCAAAGGCATCCAGCTAGATATGTCTGTCTCCTGCTGACTTTAGAATTGCAGATTGCAAACAGCTGGTGGGGTCAGGTAACAACCTGGTAGTCTTCAGGGCCAGTCCTTGGAAGTTTCTTCCCTTAAAAGAAAAATGAGATAGAAATCCCTGCCCTAAGGGATATTTCTTTTAGCTTGCTTTAGCTTCACCCATATGAAGGATGAGTCAGGCACAGTGCTCATCATACTGCTGAAAAAAAAATTCATATGCAAAGCATTTTTCTCCTATTTTAAAATGTGGACTAAAATTCAAAACTTCAGCTACTTGACTTTTCTACAGGCAGTTAAAGAGCCAAAAGCAATTGGTATTTTACAGCTGCAGTAGTCTTAATCTCACAGAAAGGCTTAAGAATCCCCGAACACCCTGCCAGAGACCTCCTGCTGTGATGTGTATGGGGAGGAGAGGGGTGACTGCACATGAGCATCCACACCGCCCCCCAGCACCCACATCAGTGCAGGGCTGTGCCAGTATGGAGTCAGGCCACCTGCAGCTCCCCTCAACAGCCTCTGGCACTCTCTGCCCTAAAACCACAAGGTTTAAAGAAGTGAGTGTCATGAAGCCTTGTTCTTGGTGCCCTTTACCCCCAGATTTTATAAACCATGAGTTATGCATCCAAAAATACAGTTTTGCAGTAGTTAAAGAATAAAGCATGGTTGTCAGCTCCCCTGCTGATTGTTAATGCACCTTTTGAGAGAGCTGATCTGAGCCTTTGCTGCAATGGCTCTGGGAAGGAAAACCAGCCAAATCAGCTCCAGAAGGGCTGCTATACAGTGTGGAGCTCCAAGCCTTGTCCCACACCTCCAAGAATCATCCATGGCCAGGTCTCCACCTCACCCTAGGGTCTGCAGCTGATGATAACTCTTTTGCAGCTTGGTAATGGGCCCCATGCTTCCTCCTCCACAGTAGCTTCACCTTGGACTCTGCTCATGTCACATCTGCTGCTGCTGCTGCTGCAACTCGCGGGGTTGCTCATGCCCACACTCGCAGGACTCTTTGTGTTTGTGCCAGGCTGGAGCCAGGCTGAGGTTTTCCTTCTCTCTTCATTCATTTGCTTCTCAGGTGTGAAGTCAAGCTGTCATTTGGCAGCTTCCCAGCAAACCTGCATGATCTTTCTCTTGGCAAAAAGGAGAAAACTGTCAAGATGTAAAGAGGAAGGTTCTCCAAAGATGCTGTTAGGAGTTTTAACTTGGGATTAGCGGCACCAGACTGTAGGGAGGGGGAATTGTTAATTGTGTCATCTTCCCTTTGTACTTTTGGGTGCCACCAGGGCCTGCTTTCAGTGGAAACCTGTGAGAGCCCATCTGCTCTCAGATCTGCACTCAGTGCCAGCAAATCTCCTTACAGGCAGCTCCCACCTGTGGGTCAGGCATCTCTTGCCCTCTCAATGGCTTGCTTGTGGTTTTTAGGGTGTAAAAAAATGCATTATCTGAAATACATGCACACAGCTGTTCACCAGAGTAGCTGGACTAACCTGTCTGCATAATCAGGTGCTTGTTATCACAGCATGTTTACATTTTAATAGGGTAATAATTTATGGATTTAATTTTAAATATGAAGAGCCCTTCTGTCAGAATAATGGCCATCATACAATCCTCTGTATATATACCAAAAATAATTAGAAATAGTGTTTAAATTAGACCACTTGAATCCAACCACCACTTCCCTAAATTTACATAAATGACTTCCCATCTGTCAAGTGATGGACTAAATTATTTTTTTATATTCTCTCAGCCCTAATTTATTACACAGTTTAACTTTTCTAACTTTTTCCCAATCCTTTTGTGCAAGATTTTCCCTTAGATCAATATCTTCCAGACTGAGAAGCAGAAGTATTTTCCACCTAAATGTGCCGTTCAAACAGTCACTAGAAAATAGAAAGGCAAGAGTCTAGAGAGTTTCTACTGGAGGTCAAGATCCAAAAGCACAGTGAGACCACTATTCTTCCAAGTTCTCTTTCATGCGTTAGGTTTTTACCTCTGCCCTTCACCCAAGGGAGTTCCCTCCTTACAATAGCTTGCACGGATGAACTGACCCTTTGGTCATGTGCAATCTTCCAGCTGGGCACTCTGCGTGGGTGTCCCACATATACAGTTTGAATCACCAATTCTTTATTAGAGAAAAGTAATAATGGGGTAGTTCAAAGGCCACCTATTTTTTGCACCAGTAAGAAATCACAGTCAAAAGCTCTTCCATTTACTTTGTTCTGTGGAGAACTGAACAGCACAGTCACCACATTGGGTGGTGCGAGTAAACATCCTCTTTAGACAAATGACCAGGTCAGATCTCAGACAGATCCTCCTGCAGGTTTTCAGTTCACGTGTTTATATAACTCTGCTCTAGTTTTATGAGCATTTTTCCTTCAACTTTTTTTCCCCCACATTTTGTAAACACGAGAAACAAAAGCAAAAAATCACTGTGCTGCTGCATCACATGGAGCTGAGCAGATTTGCTGCTGGCTAAAGGACAAAGGACTCTAACACCAAAGTTCTAGTCATGTGTACTGACCATATATAAAGGCCCATGCCCTTTAGCCAGAAGGTAACATTTAGTGGAGAAAGGGAAGGAAAATTAGGTGAGTGAAGAAAATAGTCTGTAACTGAAGTATGTACCTTCACTGCTGCAACAAAGACACAGTCATGCCTTCATGCTCACTTCACAGTGTCTGGATCTGCCTCTGCCTGGATGGCCAGCCTTTGCCAGTCTCATGATCCAAAGCACCTGAAGCAAACAGAAGTTTAACTCCCACAGCTGTTCCAGAATGCCGAGGGTGGCCTCCCAGCACAGGATGCATCTGTCCAATGCCACAACAAATGGTGTCAGGATCCAGAGGCATCTTAGACACTCAACTTCCAGTGCTCACTGTGAACCAGATTGAAAAACCCACAAAGCCTGAAGCTGTACATTCTTGTCCTGCTTCCTCAGGTATTCAGCAATTTGCTGGGCAATCAAGATTGTAACCACAGATAACCTCTCTCCTTAGGAGAAACTGCAGCTGAGTAGAGGGCTTGCTGCACAAAGGTAGGAGAGATGACCTATGGAGTAGTTTCCCTCTCATGGAAGTGTTTGCCCTAACATTGCTATTTCAGCAATGTACATATTTTCATTGTGCATGACTGACACCTGGTACCTCACAACACCTCCAGAGAGAGTCAGGATATGTTTGCAGAGTTTCAGAGTGTCTGTTTGAGGGAATGTCTCGTTCCAAATCCCAATATTTTTTTCTAGGAATTCAAGTTTTCTGTTGAACTTTACTTCAACACAGCACTGTGTGAAAAGGACAGAGCCAGTATAAGGGGAGGAACTTTCCCAGGAAGGAAGAGGTCAAGCTAAATAGGAAAAATAATGATCTCGTTCTAACATTTCAGACTTAAAAAGAAAACAGGCAACAAATGGTCTCAAAGAGAAGCCAGCACAAAGCCTAGTTGCTCATCAGTTTCCCTCCAAGAGTTCAAAGGACAAGCACTCAAGGAGCAGAGGAAGAAAGAACCAACCGCTCTAATTTGTTTTTTCTTTCCTGCTGGCATTCCTTCTCTAAGATGCCAACCCAGGTCAACTGCCAGTTCTTTTCCACCCTGTCCTGACCCTGTGGCATCCCCCCGGGTAGGATCTGATATGGCTGCTGAGCCCCTAAAGAGTAGATAGAGGAGTTAATGCTCCAGTACAGCACATTTGAAAATTCATCCTGTCTGAACTACTGATTCTTGCTCGCTACAGATGTTACCGACCTGCTGATGCTTTTTTCACATTTACAAGTTTGATCTGCAGCAGCTGCAACAGGTAGAACCATGCTCTGAGGTCTTTGTTTCTCCCTGTATGTCATAAAGTTCACATTTTTAAGTACTCGTATAACTCCAGGAACTCCATGAGCTTTTCTAATCCTACCATGCGGTAATCATGCTTTTACCACATAAACCACTTTTAAAAAATTTTATGACCTTGCATATTCTTAGGAGCCACCAAAACAGTGTGTGTTGTTTCTGGAACTAGCATAACTCCCTTGCATAGGAAGTATAATAAATTACATCTGTGAAGTTATCCTTCCTCCTTCCATCACGCATCACGGTCACCCTTTCACGAGACTGTGAAGGCAGTTCCTCCTTGCACATCTTCTGTTCACTATCACAGTCTGCATTTCCCTCCTTCTCCTAACTGCTCTATCCTCCTCCTTGGCGAACACATGGGAGCATTTCAGCCCTTTCTCTCTCTCACAGCTATTTTTGACAGTACAGCAACACAAATCTCAGTGATGCAGTACTGCCTAACAGGAGATGGAAGTCTATGGCTCCCTGTTGGTGCAGCAGTTTCACGCACCTCAGCCTGAATCCAGTTTGACAGAAATATTTATGCAGAGAAGGCAGCCAGGCCTCCCCACAGTCTCCTCTGAGAGGGAGCTTAAAGGCCTTATTTATTTCAAAGGTAAAGACATCTCTGAATCATACAAGTGAGCTTTTAGCAGGAAAAAATTAGAGCCTAAGATGTACCCTTCCTGCTACAAGCTAGTCAAAGTCATAATCTCTGTACCCTGGAGTATAAGACAGGACTCAAATGATCGACTGTCACATCAGCACAAAAGGTTTGATTTATCTCATACAGGTATAAGGATTTTTTTTCCATCTTCATCTCAAACTGGGCTTTCCAGGGAACACAATGCAGCACTCACACCCCTGAATCCAAATGGAGCAGGGTAACCTATTTTGCAGATGCCAACCTTAGCTAACAAGCTTCTGATGCATTGGGACTGAGCCGGGTGTGCAAGTGGGCTGTACAGCAGTTTGTGATACTGGTTCCAAGAGCCCCCATCAGACTACTGCTTCCCCAGCTGGGAATGGCATTGCTGTGGCACACATCCCTACGGTTAGGGCAGAGGGAATGGCTGGAAGGCCACAGGTTGGTCATTCTTCACCTGGTGGAGTCTGGCGATAAATAAAGCAGGGCTCTGCTGATCAAAGTAGTCATACAAGTCTGTGCAGATCCCTGGCCTCACACAAAGATTTATTTGAATCAGGAACACCAAGGCAATTCATCCTCTCTTAACAGCCTCATTCCCTGCTCTGTGTGCTCACTACCCATGGGGCTCAGCTATGCAATAGTTCCCTCCTTCTCTCTCTGTGCTCTCCTGCAGCATGTAGTTGCTAAATATAATTTGACAGCTTACTTTCTCTGATCCAGAGCCTCAACATCCATGCACTGCTTCTCTGTGCCAGAAGCTCTATTTTACAAGTCAAGCCATAGTCTCCCTGAAGCTCATTTTGCATGACAAATGAGCATATCCTCACGTCCCCTCTCTTTCCCTATCCAGCACTGTTGTTGGAATGGGCTCTCATGGCCATTTGTAAGCAAATCTAGCAGCCTCAGAGCCACACAACCAAGAGTTAACTGCTCTGGTTGTTTTGCAAATGCCAGCTAGCCCTTAGCTCTAATCAGCTGTTCCACTTACACTAGTTCCAGTTTTGGCTTAATTCTAAGTCTCTTTGAAGTCATCATATATGTATAATTTCATTTTGTAAGGGAGTTCTCACATCCAAGTGGTACTTTATTACTCTTCAATACCTTTCTGCCTCACCAACTTCAAAATATGCCATATTCTGCTAATGTACACTTACTGAAATGTCATTGAAACCTGCTTTCTAGATGTATTACCTGACCTATTGCACACCAAACTCAAGGCACTGTTACTAATTCCAGAAAAATCTGATCCTTGTCAGCATATGTGACACCTCCAACCCAAGGGGTTATTTAGCCACTTGTTAGTTGCACTCCTTGATTCAGGAATCCATCATTAGAGTACTGAGTGTTGTTTAGGTACATACATCAGTAGGATCAAGAGATTATTTCAGGGTACAGAGTGGCTATCATCCCTAATACGTAGGAAGAGAAGCAGAAGACCAAACATGTACAGCTGGTGTGCTTTTGCTTCTCTGTTGCCAGTCTGATTTCTCAAGCTGTTTTTATACAAAGGAAAAAGCAGAACGGAGAAATCTTTATCTTAAAAAAATGGCTGGGAGCTCAGTGAATTCAGCAGTTCTTAGGATAAAATACCCGCAGTAGCCTTCCCCCTGGCTGCCTCCTCAGGAACCAGCAGTATTTCTCACAGCTTTCCATTAACTACTTTTATTATCTGAACGTCTGCCCACATAAGTAATTGAGTGAGTCACATCAGTAAAAGACTTTAGGAGTTTTATGAGGAGGCTGTACTGTAAAATTTTTTTAAATCACAGTTTAATTTACAGAATGAGGATTTGGAGCTGTGGTGACAATTTCAAGACCAGTGCTGCAGTAGTGGGAGAAAAAAACACAGAGGTGATAAGGATTTCCTGTTCTTGAGGGTAATTGAAAAAATGTGATTGCTCAGCTCAGTTTACCACACTGGAACAGTACAGCTATAAAATATATAAAAGCTAATGCAGGATGTATGTTTGCAGTATTTTTATCTTTGGTATGTAAAAGTCTCCATCAAGATTTCTCAAGCAAAAAAGATGTTCACAGTGAACTATGGTGTACATATCTAATTCTCACTTACCCAGCAAACCTTCTATATAATTTCCTTTTTCTTTGCATTATGGCAACACTAGACTTAGGAAGACACCTAGCCATTTAAATAGTCAAGTAGGTGCTTAATGGGGTATTCAAAATCCAAACACCTAAACAGCTTAAAAAATTTTGTTTCCAACAACTGAAAGCCACAACTAAAATTTCAGCACAGCTGTGCCAGGCCAATATATTGAATAGTCAGCGGTATTCAATGCAATCATACAGCATAAATAATAGTCACAGTCATGCAAAGGTTTGCAGGCCCAGGCCCACGCCTGAGGCTAATTTAGAGCATTCTGTTAACAAGCAATCAATTTGCTCCTTTCTTTTAGGAGAACAGTATCATCAAATCAAGGCGCAGGCTCTGTCAAATTTAGTATGAATTCTGCACAGCAGAAGAACTAAGTACTTCAAATACCCTCTCTGTTCCCAAATATCTTGCTTACCAATGAATGTGGGGCAGCCGCAACCATTGGTCCAGTTGGATTCCCATCATATGTGATGGTGTATTCTTGCAGGCATCCCTGTCAGTTCCCATTAACACACAGCTCACTCCTCTCCTCTCAAGGCACCTTTCTCCCATTCAGGCTGCTGGAAGAGCTTGAAAAAGCAGGAGAGCCACCTCACAAAGCCAGGGCATGTTCAGAAACAAATCTGCCACACCTTTATCCCCAAGTAGGATAGTTGCAGGTGGCAAACAAGTTGCCAGAAGGCAGGGCTTTTTGGCCTGGACACTGCATTTGTGAAAGCTTAGAGCTGCGTAAGAACACTCGTACATGGTGCAACAAGGCAGTTCTTCCGCTCCCCTGCACAGCAGCAATCCTGTCACTGCTGTCTAACACCCACAGAGTCCCAAGCCCTGACACTGTGCCTGGCTGGCTCACATGCATCCATGAATGGAGTAAGAGTCAGCTTCTGGATACAGGATACTGAAGGCTGCTGAGCAGGGTCTGAAGTTGCTGCACTTGTGTTATTTAGATGTGGCAGTATTCCTGCATCTCCAGTTCAGCTGTAAGGCAAATGCATGGAGCTAGAGCATCAGAGTGCAGCACAAAATACCACAGTGGTCTTAAAGGAAGAGAGAGAATAAACATGATATATACCTAATCAATAACTAACACCTAACAAGTCCTATATGAGCAAGTCAGTTGCTTTTTAGTCCAAGAAACTACAAAGCCAGAGTATGCATTTTCATGTTAGTGCTAACATCAGGGCATCTTATTATTCCCAGAATTAGAAATTATGTATCTGACAACAATGAATCTTTATAGAGGATCCAACAGTAACATAAGAAGTGCAGGTTTTTCCACGCTACTGGTAGGTTCTATCAATAAAGTTATAGGGAAGTTGACAAATCATCTTAGCTAGATCTGAGCCTTGCTTCTTCTGTGTGAAACAATACTACTAGGTGCCAATTTCCATGCTTTTGACAGCATGAATTATGCTTTTTCAGACACCCTTATTTGCTTCCCCTCCCTCACCCCAAAAGATAAATAGCAAAATATGACTGTTTTTCTCTTACTATTCCAACGGATTTTTGTTCATTTCCTGGATTCATGGCCCAGGGAAATCTGGTCAGTGAAAGAGCCTTACTGGGTGAATTGCCCCCTTCTCTTTTATATGTGACTATTCATTCTCTCCCAGCCTCCCCTCCCCAGGGCTTCTGAATACAAAGTACTTGTAGAAACCATTTAGTCTATTGCTGAAACACAAGCCCTGAGCCAGCAGGTACACAGGACTGCTGGATCATCTCGTTCCATCAGTTAAATTAAAGAACTGAATCCAGCTGATGGCAGGGTTCAGAAAGCTCTCGTTTAGAGAAGATACCCAGGGCCTTCTGCTGTAAAGCTTTGAGGGGGAAGATGATCACTTTACCCTTGCTGCAGTGTCTGAGTCACCACTGAGTTGGAAGCAACTGTTAAAAAAAAAAAAAAAGCCTTTTTTGGTGAGACTACAAAGTTGGCAGCCAAGTAGGCACACAGCATTGGATGTCTCACTGCCAGGCTTGTGACAGAGCTGACCTGACCTGCCTGGATGCCAGCAGAGAGGTGGAAGCAGAGCGTGCCAGTGCCCGTGAGTTGCTCAGCAATGCAGAGACTGGAGCAGAGAAGCTTCAGAGAGGTTCAGAGGTGGCCCCAACACTGATAACCCATATCAAGAGCAAATACTTCCTGCATAGTAGTGACACTGAAGCATCACTTGTCCACCTACAGGAATGTTTCACTGTCATCAAAGTAACTGGGACACTCACCAGGGACACATTTTACCTGGTTTCTCTGCTTTTTTCAATTCTCATCCTCTACTCTTTGGCCAAGGCAAAAGGTCCCAGCTACCTCATCACTACTACTATCACTTATGTGTACATCAATTATAATTAAGATTTCATGCCAAGTTGCACTGTTTTAATGTGGAATCCTGCAAGGTTTGTCCTTGTGACTTTTAACTGGTCTAGCATTGATTTATTTAAACTACTTTTCCCATTAAAGAGATGATCAAGTGCTTGTGCCAACGATGTTGGTGCAGATATAGAATTATGACTGATGCTTTATGCCTCCTGAAAGCAAGGCTCTCTTTACAGGAGCATTAACATCATAGCAATCACACATACTTCATTTAGTTTGGGTTCAGGCTCCTCTGTAAAACAAACTGGAATGACCTGAAAAGTAGGGGGAAAAATTCTTCCTACTCCAGCCCTCCCCCAAATCTTTTTGTGGAAAACATAACTGTGTTTTCAATGCTAAAATTCACACAGATTTAAAAATACTTATCTTCAAGGAATGTTGCCATGGAAACCCTTATCTTGTCCCCTTCCCCACCCTCTATATGTGAAGAACACTTTCTTCATCTTTTTCTCTTTCATGTGGTAGTTCCTCTTCTCTGCTACCACCAAAACCCTGGCATTGAATCCTAAGAGATGTCAAACAGGCCTTTTGTTTAGTTGAAAAGTGATTCCTAAAAACCACTCCTGAGTTGAACTACAGAGAGGTGTCAAGATGGGCTCCAGAGAAAGATGCCTGGAATATTTTCCAGCAATTCTTGTTTTGCACAAGTGGAAAGAAGCAGCAAGAACTGCCATTGTAATTAAAACAGTTTCACTTCCAGGTGGCATAACCCACAAGTGATAAAGATCTTCCTTCTAATTACAAGCCTTTTTCCACCTTCCTTGCCACTTTTGATAAAAGGGGTTGGGAAGCCGGTGAGGTCCTGTATGCTCAAAGTGTTTTGCTGAAGGTACTGCTCTACCCCATTCCTTTTGTCCCAAAGCTACAAAAGGATCTGAGCACAAAAAGAAAGTCAATTATATCTGTATTGCATACATATATATCTTGATCACTTTGCTGATCAAGATATATCTCTATGCAATGGTCAACATCAGGGAGACGCTTCCACAGAATTAGCAGAAACTCTGGGCAGGTCATACGTGGCACTGTTGAGGGGTGACACTGTACAGGTATCTCCTGCTGTCAGTGGGGAACATGTACACAGAAAAAGTAAGAAAGCAATGCTATTGACATGTGAGTTAAAGCAGCACCAAAATGTTCACCAGCAAACTATGCATGTGAGAGACAGTGTTTTCCCAATTTGGATTTCCAGCAGCCTCAGGTTCACATAATTGCACAGCTAATGGGGGAGCTGGCACGAGAGCTGCCCAAGGTATTTTAAATCAGCAAGCATCCACTCTGCCCAATAACCAACATTTACTTTTGCAGCAAGTAGGACAGAAGTTGCCAAGACCATCCTTCCCATTTAATGATGGAAAATAAAACATGCAGCCCACAAATCTGTGCTGCATACCACAGCCATTACCATCAAGTTCTTAAACTGCTGGGAACAGAAGGATATTAATAATGTGCAATAGTGCCTCTCTATGTAGCCCGGGTTAATTAAAATGTAGAGGTAAAACCATTCATGGATATTTTGGAAGCAGTGGGAGGATAGCTCAGTGAGCTGTCTGCTCTGCTTGGAGTTTTGTTAACTGTCTCACCAGTTGTCACCAATACAAGGGGCAAAAGTAAAAGGCTGTGCCAGCTGTAAACAGCCCATTAGGGATGGCCTGACTGCTCCCACCACCTGTGCTGGCTGCCTGCTGCTGAGGGCAGCAGGTTGCATGGGCACAGGGATATATTCAGCATCTTCTGTGAGTTTGCAGCTCTCTGCAGAAACCTGTTCTACAGTAAGAGTCCAAGGAATGAAATGACAGCTTTTCTGTATGCTTTCCAAAACCATCCTGTTGAATTTGTGAAGCAGCTTGCTAGTGTAGAGCAGGAATATGAAGCATAAAAAGAAATAATTCCCCATATTAGAGAAGCAATCCCTCCCCCTTGGCTTTCTTCCTAGACTAAGGCATTTTTTCCCACAGGTTGCAATGCTTGCCCATATGTCCATGTTACTGTCAAAAGGGATCTCTGGGCTTTAAATGGGTCCTTAATGTGTGGGTCTGAGCAGCAGGACTGACAAAACCCTGTTCTTTACTGAGTGGACTCCTGAGACTGGCTATCTGCTACAGTGCAGGCGCTGACTCAGGCTTTTCCCCAGGCCAGCATCTAAGTGCTTTGGCTTTGGCTGCAGTCTTGTGACATATCTAGCACAGACTCCCTATGTCCATTCACCTGTCTTTTTTCCCCCACAAAATTTGTAGGAACACAACAATGTTGACATTTCATACCCTGATCTCTGTCAAATGCAGCCGATTTAGCTCAATGGCTCAGAAGTTACTTCCTGTCAGAAGAGAAAGGGGAAAATGGGCAAACATAAGTGGGAAGAGGGAACACTCTAAGAACACAAGCCTTCCTTTGGAAGCCAGGCCAAACAATAACAAGCTGACAGCGCATGCTGGACAAGGGGTGAGGGCAGAAACTGGAGAAAACTGGTATTTCAATCTCCAAATCAAAACAGATTAAAATTTCATGAGAAAGCTCCAATCCATGAACATTCTCATACAAAAAAATGAGGTTTGCTGCACAAGGACCCACAGCTGGGCTAAAATCTTTGTAGTTAAGCTGTTTGAAATGACTGACACACATAGAGTGAAGAACAGAAACTTATGACCTCTGTGTCCCAGCAGTGCATAACAAATGCTTGAGAGCGCCTTAACCGCCTCCTTTCCCTCCATGCTCAACACATTTCCTTAATTGATGACTCAGGGCACTTTTTTGACAGCAATTTTGAGCAAACACAAACTGATCATTGGCTTTCTCCAGCACACTGGGTCACATCCTTCTCCTGTATCAGTCATGGACTCCTGTAGCTTGATCACTGGCTCTGTGGGTGCAGGCTGATGGAAAATTCATAATAAATTATATGGAATCAGTCCCATTTCTGATTCCTGTAACTGAGGAAGGGCTGTTGCAAGGCAGTTGGCTTCAATAGCTCCAGCAAGGCAGAGAAATGCTGTAGCAGAAGTCTGGACAATTATGCTTGGGAAGCGTTTCTAGTGTCTGAAAGCTTCACTCCTATGACACAACTAAAAGAAAGCAGATTTCTGCCACACAATTATATTCCTTGTCCAGTTCCTAGCAGAGACAATGTCATCCTACCATATTTTCCCAAGAAGGCAATACCTTGGCCTCTGTTTTGCCTCCTCTGCACACCAGGGATGATTTAAACGAAAATCCTTTACCATGCTGATTTCTCCAGGTGGTTTAGGAAACATCTGCAGCCTTCAAGAAAAATAGGCCTGTTCGCATAAGCAGTGAAGCAAAGCCTAACACAAATTGCTATCTGGGGACATGACCAACCTTCAGTTAAGTGGAGGTCAGATTAGCAAGAGCTTTCTTGCAGTTCATTATAAAAATCAATGCAAGAGAGGCAGGAAGCTGAACTGCACAAGCCTCCTTTTTCTGCCCAGCATCTCTGTCTCACCTCTCTCCCAACAGAAGCTACACTAAGCGGGATCTGAATCTCAGCTGACACATTAAACCCAAGAGCAGAATTTTCTTTGTCTTGTGCCCACAGAGGCTGGCATCAGATGTTAACTCCATAAGAGCTGACAGGACTGCGTTCAGGCTGGCACTCAGCAGCAACACAAGAGTAAGAACATTTTTACAAGAGCAGCAGATTTCCTGACATGGAAGGTGCCAGTGAAAATAACAATGTCTGTAGAAACAGGAACTGCAACTACTAGGTATGTATGCTCTCTCTGCACAAGCAGTAGAAAGCAGCTCTAATGGGAGCCACACACTCCTGGCCTGCTCTGTGGTGCAGTGGTAGCTCTGTACAGCTTGAACAGACACAGCTGCAGCCTGAGAAGCATCCCACCTATCACCATACAGCTTTTGGGTGGGAAGGGGGCTAGGAACTGGAGCTAATAGAGAAGTCAGGTTTATGGGGAAAAGACTTGAAAGGATCAGAAAAAGGGTGATCCTGTGTAAGCAAGAAAAGGAAGAAACACAACCTGAAAAGGAAGTCAGATGGCAATTACTCCAATGTGGTGAGGGAGGAAGAGGTTCTTGCCTCACAAGCTGTTCAGCGGGGCTCTGAAAAATCTTTCAGGAGCTGTCCTGTGATGGACAAAAGAGAAAGAGAAAAGTAGGGAAAAGCATGTGAACATGCAGCACTCAATACTGTTTTGGCTGGCACCCATTTTGGAGGAGAAAAAGGATTCTTTGAAAGGCTTTTAAATTATTAAGTACAACATTAATCTAGAGCTCTATAAAATCAGCACTCCCTCTTTCCAGTATTTGTATGATCAGTCTGAGGCTGACCCAGTACTGAATGAATTGAAAGCATCTGTCAAGTTCTGATGTAGATTATATTAGACACTGCCCTCAGAACTTTCAAGATAGAGAATCCCTTTCTCAGGGCTTTGTTCTGTGGTTTTATTTAATTTCATTATATCATTACTGATACTTCCGTTTTCTCAGGGGCCAAACCAGTTTTATTCCTCTTGGTTTACTAGCATTTCTCAGTCATCCTTTCTCTTGCAACCCCACAGCATGCCAAGACTACACAGCAAGAGAACTGGTGGTGCAATTCCCACCCCACTTTATTTCTCTCTTTCTTTCTCACACTCACACATACTTCTCACAAGATATATCTGCTCTTCTTGACAGTTATAGATATAGCTCAGGGGAAGGAAAGACACTTTGAATAAAAATACCTATATATAGAGAAAGGCTTTGTCCTTGTGTCTCCAAGGTCTTATCTAGTTAGGATCCAGGAAGAAGCATTCCACTGGATAACAGAGGCACTCCTACCCAGCTCTGGTTGCTATTGGAAAGGGGATGGATTGACCAGAGGTCTGGTCTTTGACTAGCTGATACCCAGTTGTTCATACCTACACCACTGCAAGGTTTTGTTGCTTCCTCTGCAATGATTTGGCCAGAAATCCAAAAGCAAATGTAAAAAAGGCATACAGATTAAATCTACTTTAATATGACTACAGGTTGAGTTAGAAAAAGTACCCAAGATAGGCATGTGGTTAAGAATGTGGAAGGTAAAAAAAAAATGGGTGTAAAATTCCTTGGCTGAGTCAACATGGTGCCAGCATGATTCTCCTTAAGACCCTTGCTCAGAACTTTTAAAGTACTGGCACTTTTAAACCCTTGTTTTGCTTCCTCTTAGCTTCTCTTAGATACCGTTATCCAGGCTTCCTCCTTTGGTGAGGTTACCAGTTCATATTTTGTCTCCATGACTTGTCCTTTCACTGGGTGGAGATACAGTTTCCTTACCAGGACACTCAGCAGGACTGTAGTCACCATATAGGCAAACCTGAGGGAAGAATCAGGAGAAAAGAATAAAAACTCTGCTACGATGTACATGTGCCAAAGGACAACAGCTAGCTTGGACAGGTTGTCCCAGAAGTAACAGGAAGATGCTGAATGCACCTCCTCTTCTGTCTGCCAGAGAGACTCACAAAGACCCCCTTTCCTATGCTCACCTCAGCTCTGGGCACTCCTGGCTTCCTGAAAAACCCAACAAGGACAGGTTTTTCATGGCTGATTCCTCATTGAATCTCTCTGGGTCAAACCTATGAAAAACAAAATACACTAAGGCTTTCTGTTCAGACACAGCATCCTTTCCCCATAAACATGGGCACACACATGAGTAAGAAACTGGCAACAAAATACAGACTCTCACTAATTTGCTCTCTCTAAATTGTGCTGTGTAATTCCACACAAATATATGAAGCCAATTGTGCATCCACTCCATTAACATTCCCAGCTGGTTAGCTGTGTCCCATCTTGGTCAATAAGCTGATAAACTCAGTTAGTGTGAGACAGGGCTGGAACTAACATGCCTTACCCCTCAGCAGTGGGTATTTAGCTTGAGTACACAGTTGAGCTAATGCTGCTACCTGCCCTCTATTCCCCTCCAGGGCACACACAATCTCATTTGACTCCCTCCCTCTCTTCCTCCGAGTCCCTTGCTTCTTCGCTTCCAAAAATATTTCCCTTTTCTCCTTGTCCCTCACCCTTCTCTTCAAGCAGCTGGTGTGTGTATGTGTATGTGCTGGGGGAGCGAAGCCGGTGACTCATTCAACTCAGAAAAGAGGTTTCCAGCTCTAGGATGGTAGAGGCTGTAAGAAAACTATTATCCAGGACTAGCATGAGTTAAAACAAGGGAGACTAACAAAATATAATTCAATTTAAATATTACAAGAAAACCACCTCCAAACAGAAAATTTGATGGATGGAAGACAGTTCTTTCCTTTTCGACTAAACCTTTCTGCTTAATTCTTCAAGCCTTCATTTCCCTGCCTAAACATCCAAGCTCCGCTTCTTACAAGGTGAAAGGGCATGTGGGTGCTGACCCTGAGGAATAGCAGCATCAAACTTACAACATCTGTAATTTGCCACTTCAGGAGGAATGTAACAGGAAAGAATACACAGCTGCCTAGCAAAAAAATAGGGAGGGCAAACAGCTACACACAGTGTTTTTGTACAGTAGGTAGCTGAAAGCATCACACAGAGCTGATCTCCTGTCTCTGTCACAGAAATACACATCTACTTCAGGCTTAACCCCAGTCTTCCTGGAATAAACATACAATGTTTATAGCAGTCCTCACCTTCTCTCCCACAAGGCCTCAGCAAACCTCAACAGAGTCGTGTGCTATCCCAGCAGGCAATGCCTGCCAAGGTGCTTGTAGAGTGGTGCATCAATGCCTGAGCCTTTTCTAAGAGGTATACTCACAGTACAAGTGCTCTTCTAAAGGCTCCATTCTTTCTCCTAAATCTCAGCTGTCTTTTCTCTCTGTCTAGAATAACTGACTCACATTTTTTCCCAGCCCAAGTGAAGTAAGTCAGATACACATTAATATTTGCCACCTGGAGGCCACAGGAAGCTACAGCAATTTTTTTCTTTAACCTCTGAAACACTGGCCTGGATCCAGTTCTGTTTTCACAGACAGAAATAATGAAGCAGCATTTCCCTTCCCCCTGAAAAAACAAAACTTCAGACTGACATTTCCTCTCTTGTATCATTGTTTCATGATGACAGGCAGTGATTCCAAAGCCATTCAAGTCACTGTTTCACAGAAGACCTTAAACAGAATTTACCAGCATTTTCCAGGGAAGCTCTTTGTGCATGCACAAAAAGAGTTTTTATTAAACTCTAACACACATGCGCACATAGGCAGACTGGAGCATGGTAGGATCATGACTTTAATTGCCGCAAAAGCATATCCATGCAGAAAAACAAATCAAAACCTTAATAAACTGATTTTCCTAGAGACTCCCTTTCATCTCCAAAATCTGCTTAAGGCAGGCCCTGCAGCCTAAAAGGCTGTGCTTTAAGATCTAATTTAAAAAAGGAAAGGAATTAGTTGCAATAAGTCGATTCTACTTACTTGTATGGTGATGGCCAAGATGAACTATCCTGCAGCATCACACCAAGAGCATAAAGCACAAGTGTCTGCAAAGAAAATTATGATATTTATGTCAAAGCATAAAGAAATGCACAATTAAAGACATCTCTGGACAGCTCTGCTGGATGATGATTATTTTGTAGGCTACTCATATTGAGGTGGATTAAAAAGACAATTACGCTATATTCATCTACAGATTTCCATAATCCATGCCCAGATGTTAGGATTTTAACTTCTAAGAACCATGCTGTGACTGTTAGTGGTTACGGGGGGTCTGACCCCATTTCTCTGCTCTTGCGGGCATGTCTGTATGGACTACTTTATTCTCTGCAGTGGAAGGTGATACAATGACTGATATGATCAGCCCTGAAACAATGTTCTTTCATGTGCAACTGAGCCTTCAAAAGATTACTCATCCCTGGTGGACCCAGAACTGGAAGCAAATCTGCTCAGCAAGAGAATGTGAATTTCCTGAGCCTCTCTTGCAGAGGAACTGCAGGCAAACTTTGAGCTAAACTTTCAGATGACAGAACAGCTACTCAGGTTGAACAGTGTGCAAAGAAATGGTCTTCCAGCTGCACCCCTAGTAGGGAAAAAGAGGAAACAGCAAACTCCCATACAGGAAAGGAGTGGCCCAGTGCTCCCAGCAGGGCCCTACCTCTTTGGGGATAGTGTGTTGGTCGACTCTGCCCTCCAGCTCCTGCAGTTGTGCAGCAATGGGAGTCAGCTTTGCTGTTCGCACTGTCTCACACAGGACCTGCCGACAGTATCTGCAACCAGTAACAACTGGTTAGTTTAACCTTCCCAGAGAGAAACTTGTCCACATCCTTGTGGCAGCAAGGAGAGCTGAGTCACCTGCTGTATTTAGAGATACTTCATCTTTTTTCTGGCAAGGAGTCCCAGCTTTGCAAGAAGCACTAAATCTCATTAACAGCTTTTAAGGAAGGTTATCGAAATCCCCCCTTTTAGATTTTAAACCAATCTAAAACTGGTAAAAAGCATAGACACACCAGACCTTTTCCTGGATCTCTCACCCATATAAGAAGCAGCAAGAAAACCACACATTTGATACTCCCTAACAATAGTCCAAAAACCAAAATGCGCCCAGTTAAACCAACAGATGCACAAAAAATAAAGGCACATGTTGACCAGTCCTGTGGTCCTTTGAAAAGAAGACTGGTCCATGTTTTCTCTCTAAAGATGTCTAACATGAATCCAACTAGGAAAATGACTGATTGCTTCTACTTTTGGAAAACTAGGACAGAAACCAAACAAGACTTAAGTTAAGCAAACAAATTTTGGCCTGGCAGCAGGGCACTGACTCTGTGCTTTCCTCTACCAATGAACTTAAAGGGTTTTCAAAAGACACCCTGAAATGAGCACCTTGGTCCCTGTGTCTGGCGTCCTACAGCAGATTCTATGTTGCAAGTCATCCTGTAGTTTGATCACTTCCAGGAAAAAAAAAGGTGCAGCTTTTGGATGCCTTCTCCCAGCCTAGTGCAGGCTAGGCATCAGGTTCCATGAGAAACCCCTGTCCCACACCACATGACATAGCATTCCTCTGCAGTTCCTTCCATAGGACCCACCTGAGCTCCTCAATTTTCTCAAGTGTAATTGGTCCCTTCCCCAGAACGCGGTCCACCTCCTTGTAGAGATTCTGCTGGACATCTTCTGAGGTTGTCAGGAAATAGACTGCCCAGGTACACACTGGGGAAGAAATCAAGGCAAGACTGGACGGAGAATATTCAATTCTTTATAAGCTGCATTCTTACTTCCTGTATTTTCAACATTACTTTTTGACCTAAAAAAGGGTGACCTCTGTTCACAGCAGGCTGTGCCAATTCTGTATTCAGTGGTAGGAACAGAGACTGAACTCCTGTGTAGTAAGAGACCCTGCAAGCTAAAATTCTCTTTCCAATGCTGTGAGTAGCTTAGGGAGCTGTGCAGGAGACTAAGTCATTCAGTCTCACAGCGCTGGCAAAGAGACCATACATACCAACAAATCCTGGGGAATCACAGTTGTTAGACCAACCAGGGTAATGAAAGGCTGGTTTGTCCAAAGCATCAGAAGATTCCCTTATCTGGGGGGCTTCCCCAGCACAGCTCACGCAAGTTCTTCAGACAGCCAACGCCCAGGACCCCTGACAAGGAACTCTCTGCAGCAGGTTGGCCAACACTTGTCTCTACTACATCTATTTTATGAAGTACTCAAGATATCTTCAACAGCAGAGTGAAAAAGAAACCGTGCATAAGAAGTAAGTGTGTAGGATGTAAAGCTACAAGGAAGTGTTTCTAGCACTCAAAAATGTCTGTTTGTGAGAACTATCTGGAATCCATATGTATTCAAGCCCCTTAAAATTACAGTCTTCCTGGAGTACTTGGAGAGAATATTCCCTGAGGAAGAGTATTATCATAGTTGCCTAACTTATTTTCCACACTGTTTAACACCTTAGAGGTTTGCTTTGGAGTCCCAGCCCCACTGGCTGAGATACAGGGCCAGATAACCATTCCCCTATCATAAGATATTTTACACAGCTTCAGTTCATATTTTTATTTGTAATTTTTTGCCACAATCTTTGCACAAATCCCAGAGTACTCCTTTAAACATCCTCCATGTATGAAACATACCCATCCCCCAGAAATTCAAAGTGGCCAGGCAGATTTCAACATTCTACTATAATTTCTTTCCCATGTTCCAGAACCTGTTTTAAAACACAATCCTTGTGGCTTATACATTTTGGTCCTTCTTCATCAAATGTAGCATCAGTTGTCTGGGGTTAAGAGTGCAAGCAAAAAGCAACAGGAAGAAATTCTAAGGTTCACCAAAAGACTGGGAAGGCTGTCAAACACAGCTTGGTTTCAATTCAGTAGCTGTGGGGCTGTGTCAAGAGTCTGACGTAAAAATTAGCTTCTTCTATATGTTTGTAGTGCAGGAGACAGAGAATGATGAATGCAATTTTTTATTAGCCTAGGATAAGCCTCATGTCATCACACAGAGTTTTAGGCAGCTGAGTGTAAGGACAGGAAGTTACCCACAATCTGTACTTACAGTTAGCAGTGGTTATGCATCCTGACAGGGAGAAAATCATTGTATCTTCCAGAATCTAGGAAATAAAATCTACTTCAGAGAATGAAGGTTGTAAGACTGTGAAGATAAAAAAAGAAGTGGCACATTCTCATTCAAGCACATGAAATCCCTTTAGTGCAAAGAGCAGGATATAAATCTAGAAGATATGGACTGAACTCTCCATAGAACTTCCACTGGAATTGCACATAAGACACGCTTAATATTAACATACTTCTGGTTTATAAAAATAGCTACGAAGCAAGCAGTGGCAAGGAAAGCTACCAAAGCCTAATGCAATTAAACATTGTAGGAGTGGAAAAAAGAACTAGAAATCCTGCTTCAGTAAAGAATTCAAGCTAAGATACAAAAACTTACATTAATCAAAGGCTACAATGTAATGAGTTGCCCATCTATCAAAACTCCATTACTGTGTAATGACATAACAGCTGCACAGACCTGCTGGTCACTCAGGCTCCCTTGCAGCAAGGTGTCTACAAAGACATGCCTGTTGAATGATCTGCCTCGGCGCTCTTTTGTAACTTTCCTTAAGATGGATTCCATCTCCACCAGAGCTTTGGAACAAAAAAGAAATGTTTATTTTAAAATCTGGTCATACTGGTGCTGCAGAGAAGCAAATCCGTCTCCTCGAGCAGATTTTCAGACCAGCTGTCCCTGCTGGGCTCAGTTACAGAAGCAGCCTCTGTTACATGTTACTGTCAATTTGCAAGGCAGCATATCCAATTTAATTGAAAATGTAGGAATCAAACAGCACAGGTTCCCTGTAAAAAGCCATCCTTACAGGTATAACTGAGATGTGCACTCTGTGAGCAGAAGTCACTTAAGGGGAAGTCAAATCACAGTGTTGAACTATCAGAGAATATGTTTAATCAGCCTCCATGAAAACATGTATGAGCCACATAACACTGGTTACCCAACCTGGAGGGCTATAATTACTACAGTACCACAGCACCTCAGACACTGATGGTGCTCCTTTTGCCAGAGGTTCTACAGGCATGGAGCAAGAGGATGGCTCTGTGCTGAAGAGTCTGCATAGGCAGAGAGGAGGGTGGGGAAAATGTGGGAGGGTCTTGGCACAAAGAGCCCACGCATCTGAAGTTGTCTGAGTGCCCACCTCCTGGTGACTGTCATGAGAACCAGGGGGAGTTAAGGACCTCGATGCCATTGGCTGCCTGATTTAAATGACCACTTGAAGACTATCCAAGAAACATGGAGCAGAATTAAGATTTCAAACTCCACTTACCAAGGCCCAGTTCAGCCCCTTTGTCTTTCAACTACCCTTCTTTCATTCTCTCCATACAGGAAGGCCAGCAACACTTAACACCAAGCCTTATCTGGTGTATGTGAAATTGTGTCCTAATGCATCACCATACTACATCTCAGGAACAGAGTGACCATGGGAGGAACCCATTTCAATGGGGCAGTAGTTGTCCTCGGGTTCTGAAACCCACAGAACCAGCAGCATAAGCAAGGAAACACTGAGTCTGGAGGATTTACAAGAAAATCCGTAGTTCCAGACCTAAGCTACTTTTGTTTAACATCTTATCAATACTGAAAGGGTTTAATTAGTAAGAACAAAAAAGACAGGACAACCAAAAAATAAAATAACTTACTATAAAATATATGAGAAACAAAAGTACTGTGATAGCAGACCTGAAAGCCATGTTATCTTGGAAGAGCACATCAGAGGCTATCCCATGGAAGGTATCCCTCAAAGCAGCACCTCTGTACTTGTGTCCTCCAGCCTGTGAGTGATTGTCTGGCAGTGCATTCCTCAAAAGGAGCATCATACAGATGCCCATACAGGCCAAATCAAGTGGCTCCATCTCTCTCCACCTAGCACAGTTGCTTGCCTCCAAGAGAGGTCAAAATGGGCACTAGAGATCACAACAGGAAGGGAGCAAGCATACCCTGATACTTCACCTCTATCACTCTTCAGACTGGACAGACCCTAGAACTAGGCCTGGAACTAGAATTCTAGTCCTACAAACTACTCAAGTAATGGCAGGCTTGTCACTCAATTCCAAAACAATGGTTTTATGTGAAAGTAACTACAACATATCTGGTAGCTTATGGCATGATGACCAATTCTGAAGAAAAGCCAAGACAGCTGGGCAAATTACATGCTTCCACAGACCAGCTAATTCCTAAGTATTAATCACAGTGGGAGGAAAATTGTGATTTCAGGAGGAACCTACCATCTTGGTAGTGCTTCTTCCTGGTCATGTTTTTGTCAAGAGACCCATCCAAGAAACCTTTCCCAATCTCCGACCAGATCTGAAACGACACAGAGAGTACCATCACTCACCGTGGGCTGAGACTGCTGGGACTATTCTATTCTCCCCTACTCAGGAAAATGAAAACACCAAATAAGATTAAGACTTCAAGTGAATATGGAACCGGTCACCTCTTTAGGACACCACATCTCATTTCAGATACTACATCTATTATAGCTGAAATTAATTGGAAATGAAACAACTGTAATTACAACTGTATGGGAAAAAGGCATGAGAATCTTAAACAGGAGATGGAACTATTTCTTTCCTGCCCTATCACCAGCAGATTTAACATCCCCACATGTGGATACAGCTTGAGATCTCCTCAGATTTTCTCTTCTCCACAATGTCAAAGAGCCTTCAGAAGATCTTCAAAAAGATCTTCCACTGGCACTCTGTTGTGGGTTTACCACAACACTGCAAAGAGATTTTAAACACTCCAAAGAGAGTTTAACTGACTTAGGTACCAAAGATCTCCCAACTGCCATTGGATCGGGGTTCCTGATACCCATGGATCCTTTAGCAACACTTCAGACTAATGACAGCAGGACCAGCAGTAGGAACTTTCTAACTGCTTTAGCTTGAGACAATTGAGGCAGAGCCCTCAAGCTCTTACCTTAAAGTCTCAGCCGTAGGTTGTACTAAACTGCACACAGACACAAGCTCTGTGCTGTTAGTTTGGAAACATATAACAGGAGATTTCTGGGCTCTTTGTGACACTTACTGCATCATGGTGCCTGCGGAATCGGATGACTTCCCGGTCATCTTCAAAGCTACTGCCCATAGCTGTTTGTGTGACAGACTTCATGGCAAAGCCCAGCATGTGCTGGCAGAGTGGCACATGTTGTGCCTCGGGCAGGGAGAGCCATTTGGCTAGCAGCTCTTCTGACAGCTTGAGAGGGAATGAACCTTAGTTAGAAATAATAGTATCAGTCTATTTACCAAACACCCTTGGAGACCTTCCCACCCTAAAGCAGTTCCTAAGGCAGACCACACTTTCATAGCTATGGCATGAAGCTACACTTTCCAGGCTTTCTTTCCCCTGTTAACCTAAACAGTAACATTTTAGCTTCCAACCTTCTGGCTCTTTCAAGGTTTTCCCCCAACAAGGCAGCCCTATCCTCCTCTCTTGTTCCCTCTGTCACAAAACAAACCTTAAACCCTTTAACAGTAATAGCTCCAGATCGGGAAAACACATCATGTTCTGGCTGCTGGACTAAATCAACAGAACAGTTCTTCACCTGTTTGTGGTCCCAGGAGCTGGTTCCTTGCTCCTCCCTCCTGTCCAGGGAAATATATCTAGAATCCAGGTGCTGCAGTATCTTTAACTGCATGTGGTATCTTGGCATAAAAAGTAACCAAGCTCAGCCCTTCCCCCTGATCCACTGGAGCTAAGAGAAACCAAATATTCACACCATGCTTGAACAGGTAGAGGCTGTTTGCTGTCTCAGATGCTTATAGTTCCAGCACTCCTAGTGATCATTCTCACTAAACTTTCCCCTGTGAGCCACACAGGGCTTCTCTGCTGTACAAAGGCAGTTACACACCTTCTGGATGAGAGCAATGTTACTTTGCAAGGACTTGGTCACACCATTTTCATACAGTTTTCTCCTCATGTGGCTCTCTCCAGTATCCCCATTCAGGCTGGATTGGTACCTCAAGAGGGACTTCAGCATTGTCTCAAAGGGATCCACTGAAAGCAAACAGAGGAAACACCATTCAAAAGTCACACTACACAGGGCTGATGAAAACAGCAACCTCTTTAATTGGGCGCTGCTTCTTCTGGGCAGTGAGCAAGGCACAGCTCCTTCCCCTAGGAACAGTCTCTTTGGGGTGCCAAGCTTCTCTTGCTCAGTGTGGGCTGGGACCTCATAAGGTCTTTTTGCTGGGGCAGGGAGCCATCCTGTGATCAGCTCTCCCAGCAGAGCTTGCCTGCTGGCCCTACCAAGTAACTCTTTAAGTTACAATGCCTTCAGAGCTTGTTCCCAGTTTGCCAGTTCCCAGGTGGTTCTGCCATTGACTTGGTGACAAGATTGAGTATGGCATGGTCCTTCCCCTTCTCCAGTCTGACCTGCAGCCCCTTTAGCACTTTATCCCTTCACATCTGGTGTGCCCTCCTGCCCTGATCAAGGCTAAGCACTCAGGACATATCAGCTCACCTGAGAGATGCAGCCAGAGGCTGCTCTCTACACTCCTTCCCTTGCTTCACAGCCCCAGCAAACCTTATTTGATACCCTACTCTTCCTGCATGATTTCTCTTGCATGCACCGAGTTCCCTGCTGATGAGCTCTTCCCAAACCAGCACCTACCTCTCTGTCACAGCTGCCTCCAGCAGAGAAGCTCTGAAGCTCTTACAGAAAACAGTACCCCAGTAAGCTGTAGAATGCTTTCTACTGCTAATTGCCTTCTTTCCATCTTCCTTCCATGCAAACACTTGCAACAGTGTACAAACTAGACAAAAACACGTAACTTCCATTTCCCTGACTCACTTCAGTTAGATTTCTAACTGAATTTCACCACCAGGGACCTCTATTTAATATATTTGCTAAAGTATATTAGGTTTCAGTGCAAAACAGTGTAAAAAAGCACGACATATGTTTTTCCCTTTCTGTAAACCTTTCAGTGGGTCTTGCAGAACTGGCAGAATCTTTAAGGAACTATTTGGAAGCAGCAATCAGGGTTTTCAAGAGGGATATTGTCACTGTTTATCGCAGCCTGTTATTTCTCCCAGATGGAGAGTGAAACCTCTGAGGCATCAGAAAACATTGAGGCTGGACTAGACACATATCAGCTGTGGATATATACAGGATTCCCTGCAGAGATCATTATGCCACTAGACAAACATATAAGAAGAGACACTTCCACCTGCAGAGGACTTACTACCTAATGGCATAATAGCAGCTAACAACGCCAGAGGCATGAATATGGTAATCTTTCCTAAATGTTTTTTTCTCACATCTTTTCCCTTCCAATGTTTTTAAGCTCTGGATCTCACCCTCTTTCCAACTTAAAATTACAAGGAGCATGAGCATGTGTCTTTTGGCACAGCAGATGGTACCTGTGGCTCTCCACGTGGAGCAGGCTGTTATGGGACTAGCTGCTGCTGACAATTCCTCCACCAAGGTACTTTTTCATGGAGTGGCTGCTGCTATTCATGCTACAGTTCCCTGCTGACTGGCCTTGGCAGAGCTTGGCACAATACTGGGTAGCCAGAAAGACACATGGCAGGTGGTAAAGCCCACACAGCAAATCCGGAAAGCAGAGGCATCTAGAGAGGCTGGAGGATGCTTAACACCAACACCTGCTGGAACTACAAAGTCTTCCTGGTGCATATGAGAGCATGCTGCTGGATCAGCTATGGGCTCTGTTTTTTCCTCCCCTAGTCCAAACTGGCAGTCCCACAGCACTGATACCCTCACTGCTGTGCTCTCAGGGCTGCAGCACCCAGGCTGCCCTTTGCTGAGGGCCGGCTCTGCATCATTTGGGAAATGGCCATTTCTCCACAGCTGTGGGAGGCCAGTGACTCCACAAGGCACAAACTGTCTCCGGAGAGAGCTCTGTTCTGCCAGCACTTTCACAGACTTCTTCCTTTGTCCTTGTCTTGAAAATATGTCTAGGGTTACAGTTTCAGTCCTCTTAGTGAAACATATCAAAATTTTGACTGATCCATTCATTTACAAGGAAATCTCCCTCATCCCAAGAACCTCAGAGTGCTGTCCTGGACACCACTGCAAGTAACTATGGAGAAAAGATCTAACTGGATAGTCGAGCCAGATGCCAAGCAGAACTGGACATCAGAGATGGAAAGGACCTTTGAAACCACATAGTACAAATGGTTTCAAACTAGCAGTGAAGCTGTCCTGCTCAGACAGGTCATGACCCACAGTGTCATCTCCAGCATTCAGTGTCCTTCAGGCTCATTGTCCCCACTCAAAATGCAATATCGACTCATGGAAGTTTTACAAGTGGGTCTCTGAATGTACTGCTCCTGGCAATCCTGCATTAGTCCACCCTCTTCACATCCACACTCTCTGCAGACCTGGACTGCTTCCCCAGAGCCGCTTGGGGGAATCACCAGCAAAGTTTTACTTCCTTTGAATTCTCCTTGCAAATTAATCACAACCAAGTTTTAAGAGGCCATGAAAACATACCAATTTCAAACACTGTTTTAAGCATAAGGAAAAAGTCTCCTGGCATTGGAAACATTAATAGCTATGAATGGAATTAGTCCAACTTCAAGGCTCTGATCTGAGATGCACTATCTGTACCTCTCTCTCTTTCTGTCTTCAAGAAGCTTGGCCATACCCGTGACACACACATGAGATGAGAGGAACCTTTGTATGATACTTGGAGCCAAACCCTACATCTCAACCTTGGAAACCAACAGGCAGGCAACTACGAAAAGCAGCTCTGGCCTCAGGCACCCCAACAGAAGAGTCAGATGGGAAGGGTGTTCAAGTGCAGCTGAGAGTCAGGAGTTGGATATAACACAGCCCACTGTGGGCTGTTTCCTGTCCCACAGCACTGTGCGCACAGAAGAGATACAGGCAAGACCACGTCTCCAGCAAAACTGCAAGCTGCCCAGAGCCAGTTTATGGCTTAGAGCTACCACAACCCCTATTCCCACTCCACAAGAAATGGTACAGGAAGGGTTTTGCTACATCTACACAGCTATGTTTGTTTATACCTCAACACTTCAGGAAAAACAACCAGTAAAAGTCATCACCTCTAATAAAATTTGAGCACTTCTGACAAGCACCCATGGTAAAAGGAAAGTACTGATACAACTAATATTGGTGATTTTTCAGGTCTGAGATCATGAGAACCCTCCTTCTCAAGCCTACTGCTGCTGCCTTTATGAGGATCCCCCCATAAGCTCTTCCTTCTGCTGGGCTGAACATACTTTCCCTGGCTTCTCCTGCATGACTGGCTTCCCACTTCTCTGAGAACACTGGCAGCCTTTATTTGCACTTGTTTTATTCAACATCATGCCGGAGTACAGAGGTTAGAGCCACACACAGGATTCCAGGTCTGGCTCATGTTCATCTTGTGCAACAGTCTAGATGTTTTCCTCTCTTTACAGAAAATACATGACTCAATGTACCCTTTCCTTTTTCATCCATGGCCATGTGATGATTGAACTGAGAGCAATTCATGGAGCCTGGTTTTCCCCTTCTTGTTCCTGCTACCCCAGCTCTCAGGGATACCCGTCTCACTCGGCTTCCCTGTGGTGACAGAGGGTTCCAGCATAATGCCATCAGGACAGGATAGCCGCTAAGTGGGAATACATCACCTCCCCAACACAGTATTTCATTTTACCAAGACAATCCGCCCTTCCTTCCTCTTTCATTTCTCTTATGTCATTTTGATGACCCACACGGTGTCCAAGCAAATTCTGAACTGAAACCCTAACAGAAATACAGTTCTATCACTTTCCTCATCTAGAAGTCTAATTATCAAGGTACAACATGCACCCTATTCATCCTCATGCTTAAAACCATATGTTTAGCCCTTGGCGTAGCAGGATGCTGGGCTAGTCTGTAGCTGCCTGGGTCACTTAATTTCCCACATGTAAGTCCAGGTGCTGTATCTATCTTTCTCTGGTACTCAGATACTTCTAAATTGAGAACACTTCCGAGAATTTGCCTGCTCAGGGGCCTGTCACCACTTCTCTGAGCTTTAAGAAAATGACTGTCTGCTCAGTTTCCCCCTAACACACTTGAGAACATCTAGATCTTTCAGGGTGGTATCCCACCTTCTGGAGTGTCATCCTTATCCACTGTGTCTTGCTGATCCTAGTTAACTCCCACTCCTTTCCCAGATTGTAACCATATTTTTATTGAGTCTGTCATGCAACTGTACATGAAGCTTACCCATCATGACCCCAGCATAAAGTCATCTAAGATACCTGCCTGTGCCTAAAGACAGCCTACAGGATCAGGTCAGAGGTGTGCACCCAGCACCTCATTCAGCCTTGTAAGATAAAAACCACAAAAACAAGCAATTAAGCCCAAACATGAACTGAGTTAACTCACTGACTATGATCACCTTAGGAAGCAAAACGCCCACCTAAGAGACTTTCACCATAAATTAAAATACCCTCCTAGGACTAAGGTGATCAACTCAGCTACCAGCACCACCAACCACTCGCAAGGCCAGAAGATCATTAAAGGTTTTCAGCACAAAGTTCTACACATCAAAGAAAAAAAAGTTAAAAAACTTCTTCAAATAATAAACCTCTATACTGAACTACACAAGGCAGTTATCATAAACTAGTGCACTTGTTTTTAGACTTAGTTTAGCAGAGTTTCCCCTCTTAAACTGTATTTCAAACTGCCTTTAAAATGTATGCCACATAGGCTAAAGGCTCTTCACCTTGCTTTCTTAAGTGACTAATGAGCATGATGTTTTCCATAAACATTTGCCTGTAGAGAAGCGATAAAAGACAAAAGTGCACTGATTTCTTGATGGTCATTGGACAGCAGTAACTCTTGGTCACTGATATTCAAGTCCAATAAACAGGAGCAAAGCCATACCTGAACCACCATGTCAACTGCTAACATGGCCTCATTTTCTTTCAACTTAGAATGAAACCTCAATTTCCTTTGACACAGGATGCTCGGCAAGGTCAGAACAAATGGACCCAAAGAAAATGTAAAGGGCACTTACACAACCGGTTAGGGTTAATATGTTGTTTCAGGAGATCAATGGAGCCAAGGCTGACGACAAGACGCCTTCCAAACCAGAAAGAGACTAGTGGGCCATATTTCTCATGAAGGTTCACCAGAAACTCATGTAAACTGCTGCTGGCAATGATATCTGGCAGATTGCCATCCCTGAGGAACATAGAGGATATCTGGTTATAAACAGCATCCTCTGCCAATGCTGAGCTTGATCAATACGGAGACTGAAGTGACTTACTTTTCATCAGTTGGAGCCAGCCCAGGGATACCTGATGCTTGCCTAGATGCCTAGAGTAAAAGGAAATGCATCAATCTATAAGAACTTCATATTTTATACAAGCCCCGCAGCTTTTCAGCAGGAGAGATGGATTTTCCACACATGTACTGCTTCTCTACTTACAAACATTAAACAAAACTGGATATGCTACATCTGCAGGCTTCAGACCTGGTAAGCCGATAAATTGCAAGCATGTGCCTGGTCCCACTGGCTAAACCAGGATTATTCATCTGGTTAGATGAAAGATGTCTGTGTAAAGATTTAAAGGGTCTGTCTGGTTCGCAGTGTGGGATCTTACACACAGATTTTGCCCTGGAGAACGGCAAAACCTGCACGGTGTGCAGATAACGCCTTTGCTAAGCGGGATTCACTCCCGGAGCACAGAAAGCAGGAGCAGTGCCGCGGGGTGCGGTGCTCCTGGAACGCCCCGCACGGCAGGGAACGCTCCCGATGGCCTTGCCACGTCCCCGCCCGGGCCTGGGCCGCGGGCTACGGGCACGGGGCACCGCCCGATTCCGTGGGCATGGGGATGGGGCCGGGGCCGGGGCCGTGGGATGGGGCCGGGGCCGTGGGATGCGGCCGGGGCCGTGGCATGGGGCCGGCCTGACTGCTCGCTCCCCGCCCGCTGCACCGGGGGCCGGGCCGTGCGTCCCCCGCCCCGCCGCCGGCAGCATTACCGGGTAGAGGTAGAGCACGGCGCCCACTAGGATGAGCAGAAAGGTGACAGCGAAGATGGCGAAGTCCAGCATGGCCGGGCAGGGCGGCGGGAGAGGCAGTGGCTCGGCCCCACCCCAAGGNGGCGGGGCAGGAAGGGGCGGATCGGGGTGCGCTGGGCTGGGCTGGGCCGGGCCGGGCCGGGCAGGGAGCACGGCTTAGCTCGGCAGGGACGGCATGGGGGGCCCGAGGCGCCTGCTGCTAGTGTCTAACTCCACCCTGCACGGAGGGGGGTACCTGGGCCACTGCCAGCAGCACATCCAGAGCTTCCTCGGGCAGTAAGCGCTGTGGGGGCTTCGGGAGCCCTCCCGGCCCCCGCCCTCGCCGCGCCGACCGCTCTCTCCCCTCTTTTCTCCCAGGAAGGTGAAGCGGGTGCTGTTCATCCCCTACGCCCTGCACGACCGCGACGCCTACGCCCGGACCGCCAGGGAGAAGTTTGAGAGCCTGGGTAAGGCCGGCCCGGCTGCCGCGGACGCGCCGGTGGTGTCTGGGGCTCCTGCAGCCGCCGCCGTGTGTGGGGATGGGGCGCTGGGACCCCCGGGCCGGCAGCGCTGCAGGGTCGGTGCTGCTGGGCACGAATGGGCGCAGCGCTGCAGGGGGGCCTAGTTCAGCTGCTGCCTTACAATGGGTCAGCAATGGAAGTGAGAGCAGCAGAAGCCGTCTCCAGACTTCTGTCAGAAGTAGATGCTTTAGGGACATTCAGAAGAAATCCTGCTGCAAACACTTCTACCCACTTCAAGGAGGAAGATTTTATTCCTAAATACTACGTTTAATCACACAAGGGAACATTTCTTCCCGTATATGTTCAAGGTGTGCAACAACTGGTGTGAAGACCATTACTATAAAGAACTTCAACCAGCCAGATATTTCCTCAATGAACAGCAAGATAGCTTTGCTTGGAGCAAAAATCGTTGCAGAGGAGCCTATAGCAACACCCCCACGCAAATATAATTGTTAAGGGTAACTTTGGACCTGTTACTGTAGTAATAATCAGTACTCGCTTCCCTGGGCAGCACACTTTGCTCTTTGACTTGTAGAAAGATTGCTGCTCTCAAATGTCCATGTTCTTCTGACTTTCCTGTCACTTTCTCTACTCAGTGAACCCCAGCAAGGCAAATCTGTGAAAGCCAGACATTTTAACAGAAACAAGACTCAGATTAGAGAGTTGCACAAGTAATGATAGACCAATGATGGCACATCCTATCAGACTTCAGCACAGCCAAGTTCAAGACTGACAGCTTTTCCCCTATTTTCCAGTTACCTGGTAACGCTGTGTCTCAGCCTGCACCTGCTGAGTGAAACGCTCTGCTCTTAGACACTGAACATATATATCCACAAAACAAACATTTCCTTTGATACAGCTGGATGCAGAAGCCCTCCACTAATGTAGGACATACACTGTGTTTTATGTTGTAGAGTTCTCTGAAATTTCCCTGGTTGTCTGGCAAAAAATTTAGCTTAGGGTGGGGGACAGGGGGCAGGCAGGGAGAGATTGAACATACAACATTCTTCCACCAGACTGAAGTGGCAGAGGCAAATACTTTTTCATTTAAGGTTATGGGCTGGACAGCATTCATGAATCTTGTGATCCAGTGGAAGCTGTAAGGAAATCTGAAGCAATATTTATTGGTAAGTTTTACTTCTCGCTTCCCATTGATGTTTTATGTAGGGCACTTGAATAGTCCTGCTCAGAACTGGCACTATATACCAACAATTAAAAAGTTGGGCCTAGAAATTATTAGAAACTACAGAAAACAGTACTTTAATTGGGAGACTGAAGACCCTAAATTTAGTGGTAGGCAGGGAAGTAGGAGAGATTTATTACTGGATCTTCCCTTAGTTTAAAATTATTCATTTAAACAGTACTTCAGTGTAAAAGCATGATCATCACAGCTGTATCACCACTTTATTAAGCCTAAGAAGATCTAGTCCAAATAGCATGCTCCTGGGTATTAGAACAGAGTCAAACAGCCAGTGTCAGCCTTACAAAAAAGGACTCAGGGTATGAACCCATGGCCTGCCCAATAACCATTCTTGCAAAGCATCTGGTTTTACTGCTGCTCAAAGCAGGATAGTACCATGAATAGAGCATAGAAGTCATTGAGCCTGCCAAGTTTGTAAAGGCTTCAATTAAAACTGGTGGTGAAAGCATGTTAAATAAGCTGGACTTTCTTTCTGCAGGAGGTGGGAACACATTCCGTCTCCTGAAAGCTCTTTATGACAACAGTCTGATACACGAGATCAGGAAAAGAGTTCTTGAGGTAAAACTATAGGACTCTGGCCAAGTCTGAATGGCAGGATTTCGTGCATAAGCTTTTGTTTAGACAAATCCAAATTGATTCTACATCTTTGTTTCTAATATACTTCAAATGTTGAGCCATCTCTGGCAATCTGATGAACTGAAAACTGTGGCCATATAAAGCTGTCATTAAGTCATTGAAACAACTAAAGTCAGCAGTCTCTCTTTCTAGAACAGTTTCCTAGATGTGGGACTGCAAGACCTTGAGATGTACAATGCTGTGAACCTTAGAAATAAGTCCCTCCACTTGAAATGTCAATGAAGAGCAGTGCAGGATTTAGTCTCTGTCCAGAAACTCTGTTTTTCAGTTTGAGATGTCCACTTTGTGTCTTTTTCATAGATATAGATGTGTTCATGTTCCAGCTTGTCTGCTAATAAACTAGTGATAAAGTTTGATCCACACATGCCTTTTAGACAGTGTTCTGTTGATGTTGAAAATTAAATAATTACTTTTCACATCTCCTTGGAAGTGAGAGGTGGGAGTGCTATTGAGCCCTTCTGCTCAGCAGCCCCATTCTGGCTTGTGTATCTTGTAAGGCACAGTAAAGATACACCATCTCTGGATGAGAAGAGAAGAAAGGTGTTCCACTAGCAATGCGGAACTGCAAATGGCTTTAGGCAGATTTATGTAAGCCCAGTAAGGCCAGCTACCAAGAAGAAAGGTTAGCTAGGCTTGTCTTAATATACAGAAATGTAATGTCTGTTGTGGGCAGAAAATCCAGAAAATGTTCAAATACCAGTGAAGTCTGGATAATTATTTGGTTATATTAGCACCAATTCTCTCAAGATACCTTATTTTTACAAATTTTTATTACCTATGAACTTGCATGCTTGAGTGGCATTCTTCCATGTATAGCTTAGTAGTCAGTACTGATACCTAAACAATGCTAAACTGGTCACGGTACTGGTAAGCTGATGCTGTGATAACATTACATTAACTTCAGATGGACTACTCTCTTCAGAAACTAGTTAAAAGCTAGGTCAGGTAATTCCTGTGACTGCAATGTAGGCAAGTCTCACCTCTCTTAATAGCGAAGTCCAGTGTGTACACTAACAACCTTCTAAGTTCTCTCTTGTGATGGGTCCACAGAGCTGTGAGTACAGGACGTGCAACAGCTAATTCTCTGACACAGACAAACTAATGTCCGCCTCAGAAGCCGAATTCTTATTCTTCTGCTCATCACCTGTAAAGTTAGCAGTGAGATTAGCTAAATGATCTAAGTCTGATCTGACTGATGAGTCTGAGACTGATAAAAGATGCTATGAAATGCAGTTCCTAGTTGTGATACAGCATACTGATCATTGCTTTTGTCTTGCAGGATGGGATTCCTTACATGGGATCCAGTGCAGGAACTAACGTTGCTACCATCAGCATCAACACCACGAATGACATGCCAATTGTTTATCCACCTTCCCTGCAGGCCCTAGGTTTAGTTCCTTTTAATATTAATCCCCACTACCTGGACCCAGATGTTAAAAGCACTCACATGGGTGTAAGTAAAGCATGCCAGAGCTAACACAGTAATCAAGGCACAGAGGTGTAACCATAGCCTGCCTGTTTTGTGAGGCCTTACAAAGCTACAAAATGTCAAACAGCTGCTCCTTAGAGAAACTGGAAATGCCAGTGAGGCAGTAACACTTTACTGTCTTCTAAAACTTTTCTTTGCGTAGGAAGAGGAGCTGGCAACAGTATTACTGAGGTGGAACGAAGTGTTTTTCACAAACAGAAGCTTTGCAATGCTGAAATACTGTTGCTTGATACCTGGTAATAGGGAAATTAAAAACAAATGAAAAAGAAAAACCTAAAATGTTAAGATGCAATGCACTGTGGTTCTGGAGGTTCTGAAGAAATTATCAGAACAGGGAGATCTTGAGATTGCATGCGGTCTGTGGTGTAAGAAAATACCTAGGTACTGGTGTCCTTGCAGGGAGGACACCCTCTAATGTCCAGTATGGAGCAAGCACATGCACTAGTATAGCTGAAAGAAAAACACTTAAGCCATCAAGCACAAAGAGACATGTATGGAGGAGCTGCTTGAATAGCATGTCAGCTCTCAGAGAACAGTTTTTGTGGTGTGTCTTTTAACAACCCAAATACTTTCCTCCTTGTAATCAAAATTTCATGGTTAGAGGAAGCATTAAGAATTAGAGAACAGTGTAGAGATGGTAGACAAGGGTGTGCTTCTAGAGTTTAGCTGAAGTTGCAGGTATTCATTTAATCAGCCAGTATTAGATAAGCAGGCAGCCTTCTCCCTATAAATAACTTTTGCTATTTCTCTGAGAGGAGGCTGGAAGCTCTGTGCTGTACCAAGTCCCGGCTGTGTTCCCGTGTTTCCTTCCCCATAAATCCTTCTGGTTTGATTTCTTTAAGTACTGTTGCTCAGTTCAGCAGCAAACCTCAGGAAACATGGTAGAAGGAAAATTCTTCAGTGTAATACCTACTTGAAGACAAGCAAATATTTAATATCACTGGAAATCCATAGTTCACTACCCTCTTTCATGAAGGTGGCACCTCAGGCATCTGCTTCCACCACTTCTCCCAGTGTACACAGAGATAGTAGTAAAAAAACAACAAAGAAAGAAAGAAACAAAAAGGATTAATTGAGTGGAAATAAGTTTTAAGGCTTTTCTGGTGTGAGATTGTGTGAGTTCTGTTTGATCAGCCTGCAATAAATTGCCACTAGAGATGAAGGATAAAATGCATATCTATTAGAGTCAATCTGCCACTCCATTCTGCTTGAGGCAAAGTGCCTGCTTTGTTTAATGTTATGAAATTGCTTGCTGTCACGCTCCTTGGATAACTCCAAGTCATACCTTATGGCCTGGGAAGCTAAATCTACAATCATTATTGCAGGAGACAAGAGAGGAAAGAATCCGCCAATACCATGAAGAACCAAACACCCCTCCAGTTCTGGTGAGTAGCAGTTCTCAGCCAGGAAGCCATGCATGATAAACACTTTAAATGCATTCATGCCAGCTTTCTGTGTGGGTTCCCCTGCCTGACAAGCCTTACAGAACCATGGCACGGAAGGCTAATTATATTCTTGCTAAGAGCTTCAACCTTGGAGTTTGCTTGCTTGCAGAAAATGGGTTAGAGCAAATGAAATGCATGCTGCATGTTATGTTGCTAAACACTGTATTTCAGGCAGCTCTGATCTTCCCAGTCACTGGCCACCATTCATATATTGTACACTGGGGTGGTGTGCATGCAGATGTATATACCTTCATATACAATACCTTCATCTTTTTTCAGATATTCTTAACTGTAATCTCTAATACTGTTTCAGAATGTCATTTCATTATGTCCGTCTAGGAAAGTGGGACCTCTGTGTTTCCTGTCCCTGTGCTTGATCTTGGAGTAAATAGTTTGTGCTCTAACAAACCCAGCTGGCGGTTGCTTGGCCCAAACTGGATCTAGAATGGTGGGGTAGCAGAAGTAACTGTGGGGAAAAAAACACACTTTCCTCTTCTCCTGTACGGTTTCTCCTTTAAAAGTGAAAACTGAAAGAAACAAGAAAATCAGCTTCTAAAACAAGATAACTCACCTAATTTTGTCTTTGCATCTTTGTTAGGTAAGCAGGAAAGTGTAGTCTGTAGTCATGGTGAGATACACTAAGACTGGCCTGCTTGTGCCAAGGATTCTACCCTCTCAAATAGCTCGAAAATCATGTTAAATGTTTCCACCTACACTAGGGCTTGCGGGAAGGTGCGATGCTGCTAGTGGAAGGAGACAAAGCCACGCTGCAAGGAGTGACAGGAGCACGTCTGTTTTTGAGGTAAATGCTTCATTTGAATGATCATCCTTCAGATAGAAAGGAAGAGAAGCTTCTGTTAGACTCCTGGCACATGCTGCCTGTCCCCCACATCATCTCTTGGTTCCATTTTTCTTTGGGGAAAACATGAGTAGTTTTGTGCTCCCAAGGGTCAGACAGTATGACAGCACTCTAAAGGAAGTCTAACATACACAGGAAGTGCTATGGCATTACATCCATTGATGCTTATGATTCCAAATTCTAGTTAGCCTTCACAGAAAGAGCCCCAGTAGTCAGCTCTGTTATCAAAAGCTGGGGGAACACCAGTTTGGTCCTAATGCATGGAACTCCAGAAGAAGGAAACCCATGTCTTTATTCATATGTACATTAGTAATGTTCAAATCTAATATGCCATGATGCGGGCAAGGAAGGGAGTCAAAACTCTGCTTGTTAAAAATAAGGGTGCCTGGTTCTATCCCTAGTACCACATGGAAGCACAGTAGTCCCAGCTCCTGTTAAAGTTCATAGCATGGTTTGTCTTGTTTACAGGGGTAAGAAACCAACTGAACACGAGCCTGGAACAGATTTCAGTTTCCTCCTGACTGACAGTAATTTCCTGAATCTGTAGCCTTCTATTTCCTGCAGCAAAAGTTACTATATGGAGAAGACAATGAGGAAGAAGGAAAGAGATGCTTCTAAGTCCCAGGGTGGGTGGGGAACCTTATCTTTATTTTTAAATATGTATAGTGGGCTTTTTTCCTCACCCTGATTCATGTCTCAGACATCTTCTTCCCAACAAAAAGACATTTTTTATTGCAATACTTGAGTAATCAGAGCTATTTGAAGTCTGAAAGGGTCCATACATTCATATATCCAGTTTGATTCCTTTTCCACCAAAAAAAAAAAGTTAAAATTAAGACAGGACATCGAGTCAGCTGCTCCTGTTTAGCTTTACCTGCTAAATGAAAGACTTGTTCCTGCAGTGTACTTCCAAACTTCATTTCATTTTTGTGCTATTAATAAATGGAGAAGTTATGCATTCAATTGCTTTTATTTGCTTCAGACTCATGTTAAATATATACAATGCTAATTATGTACAAAAGTGTGCATGTTAAAAATTGTCAGGTTACAAACTTGCAAATCCTAGAAAAGTGCAAAATTTTAAAACATCTTCCACCATGCTGTACAGGAAAAAAATCCATCATTAGCCAATATACACACTCTTAAAACATACTGATCAAAACAAAGTAAGACATACAGTATATGCTTAAAGCACCCAGAGGGAAAAAGATATTGCACAGAAGACTGACAGCAAGTTCATTACAGTGCCTGAAGGCTCATTTTTCAAAGTGGCTATTTCCAACACTCCTCAGACCTAATATTAACTCTTTAGAAAGGCATTTTTTGGCATTTAAAAATCCATTTGTAATCACATAATTGCACAGTCTGTAAGAATTATCAGAAGATATGGTTAACTGTTGCTGTAAGGCCTTTGCTTCCACTCCCTCATTAGCTTTAGTAAAAATTCATCAGGCAAACTGAGTAGCATCACAGTTTCCATCAAAACACTGACCAAAGGGAGATAAGTCTTACATGTAGCATTTCTCTAATCTTACATTAAGCTGCTCCTGCGTAGTAAAGGTTTGAATCAGAATACTTATTGCAAGTTTTCCTTGAATTCTTTTTTCTCCTCATGGCTTTCTTTAGACAACAGCTCACAGCTGTGCATGACTAAAGCAGTACTGTCAGGTGAAAGACTTAAGTTTATTTTAAAAAGTTATTTCAAGGCAAAAAATATGGCTCCCTTGAGAGGAAAATACTGACTAGATAGGAAGCTAAATAAACAAGCGGCCTCTTAGGGTCAGTTAGATCTATGATGTATTTGGCTGGAAGTTTTATATTCCAATCTCAAAACATCTTAGCAGCTTTAAACCATAATCTACACTGATAATCATGCTTCTGGGACATGTTATGAAATTGTGTCAATGCTGAGTATAATCACAGACAAAGTCTGGAAATACCTGCCAAATTTTCCAAGTCTACTGGACAAAACTAGGAATAGCACACAACTGAAGGAATTCTATTGAAAAGAAGTGAAACACATATTATATCTGGGCCATTTAGGTAAATGGTAACTAAAAGAAAAACCAGTCTTCTTCCACAGATGCACAGCAAAAAGGTGAATTAAAACCAAACAAAGGGCAGTTCCTCACGTAGGGGGTGGGATGTTCAAGACTGCAGTAAGGTCAATGGCGCTCGACTGAAACTGTAGAGCATGTTATGGTGCCATTCAGAGGCATTTCTGCATTCAGGCATCTGATGGCTATAAAAGCGAAGAAGGGGACAATAGCATTTTATAATTTCTTAAATTTTTATTTAATTGCAGTAGCTTTGTAGAAAACCCTTGCTTCTTTCAAAAGTATATGTTAACAAGGGCTATTAGTAATAAGATTGGCTCCTTGGGATGGAGGGAAAGGCATATTCCAAACACTTCAGTTGACTCTAACATTGGTATACAATGAGCCCATATGCATGTGATTCCACAAAAACTTACTCTCCCCAAAAGGAGACTACTAACAAGTGTCATGTTTACAACTGAAACCGACATAGCTTTTAAGCCAAGGAGCATAAAAAGATCTAGAAGGACATGCTTGAATTTCCACACAATTAAATATAACCCTGTGTAGTGCTTTCATATAACAGTATTAGATCAGGCCTTAGGCTCACATTAGGATATGCATTTATATGTGTGTGCTTTTTTTTTTTTTTAATTCTTTGAAAGGAAAAAAAGGAAAATATTCACAGCACCTAGGCTCAGCATTTAACCCAGCCAGCAAGGTGCCTTTAGCAGTGGAAGACAGGAATGCTTTCGGGTGACAATACAGACCACATGTCTATACAGACTCTCAATGTAGGAACAGAAGGACATTGACATTTCTACACCCCTTCTAGCTCTAAAAGCTCTCTACCATTCCATAATCTGTATACAGATACATGTTTTTAGCTAAATACATGTGCACAGTAAAATCTTTGTGCAGCATTTGGTTCCTTGACTTACATTTTCTAATGATTTTGTTAATTAAGATTGGGAAAGAACTGCAGAGGAAACAGGGAGGAGGGAGATGTGATTTAGGGAAGTGAGGTATACAGCTCCCACTGACTAAGGCAAGAGTTAGAAGACCTACCTAATATTGTGCATTACAGATAAAAATAAATTTATCATTCCTGCAGGACTATCTTAAAGCAGACCAATGATACTAGTTCCATCTAGAATTTTTCCAGTGCAGAAACTTAGTTTTTTGCATTCACTTAAAGGACAAAGAAATACAACTTTCAAGAGGATCCTTATAAAACAGCCAATTGACTAGGCTATTTAAAGCCCATGAAGACTTCGATAAACCTGTTTTGTGATAATATTCATGATCTAAGATATACCAGAGGGGGAAAAAAAGCTTCTTTATATCAGTGTTGCAGATCAGCAAAATAATTTTAATGTGGGTACAGGTTGATTTGGTTTTTTTGAGGGGAAAGTTGTGGGGGCTGTGGGGTTTTTTTCTTTTCTTTTCTTTCTTTTTAAATCAAACAGGATTCCTAAAATCTAATTTCCACAATGTGTATTAACCATCAGGAGAAATACAGTTAGTTTAAGATTGGGATTATTATTTTGTGCTGGTAAAGTACATGGATGATAGAAGATATGGCTTCTAGATATCCTGTGAGCAAGTAATAGATAACAAGTACTTTGATACAGATGAACTTGCATAAGTCAAATGCTAACTTGAAGGGCAAGAATTTCACTTTCTGTATGCTTGTATAGTACAAAATCAGCAAAGACTAGATGGGATTCTTCACTATATATAAACAGACAACTAAAAATACTATCAAGAATTCTAAGTAAATTGGTAAAAAGAAAATGATCAAACATTTTACTTGAAATAAAGGAGAGATGTCTTCCAAATACCCTTTGGTATCCAAGCTCAAAACTGTGCTGTGGAGAAGTTACTCAATACTGCTAACTACTGGAATTCATTTATGTGCAGGTGTGAAAAGTGTGTCAGTTTACAGTTGCTTTTAGATATAGATATTTATACTCCTACTCACTCATCTTCAAAGGTAAGCACATCTTAAATGTTGATAAATAATCCGAGTTTCTCCAAAAATTAAAAATAATGTCACCAAGAAGATGGTGACAAATGTAATGTCATTTAAGACTTTTTTATTCTAAATTCTTAATTGGAATTCTCTCATCTCACAGCTTTACTTTTTACAGTGAAATAAATCTTTGTTGAAAACCAAAGAATAATCCTATTTCCCCACTACTATGTCAAAAACAAAATAGGATCCTAAACTTTATTGACTTGAAGAAATTTAAGAATTATGGAAGTCAGTTCACTAATTCACAGTGCACTGCATAACAGACTACAAATCAACTGATCTAAACAACTGATCCAAAAAATTATTTTCTATTTTTAAAACATTATTTTCTACTTTTTATACAAATAAATTAAAACCAAAAGAAACAACATGCCAGGTAATGCTCACACTTACGACTTTTATTTTTTATTTAAAGCTGGTTTTAGATAAAGGCAAAGTGCAGACCTTCAAACCTATGGAGGTCTCTCCAGAAGGCCTCTGGCAATGACACCAGGTGTGTGATGGTGTATACCTCCCATCCCTCTAGGACCAGAGAAAAGATCAAAAGGCAATGGATGTTGCCTCCAATTCTTCCTGGAGCATAAAGCAGCTCAGCTCACCTGTCCTCCTCCTCATTCTGCAGCTGCTGCTTTGTGCTGAGCACAAAGTATCCTCAAATTTGAGAGCCTAAGAACTGTCCACATTTAAAGCTGTCCCAGGTATTTGTGAAGATCACCCAATGCTTGTGATGCACTGAAATGATGGTATTGAAATGTCAAAGGTCTTCATCATAAACTATTTCCTCCCCAATTATTGCAACGTTTTAGTTAAACTGACACACTCTATTCAGTATTCTTTAATATTAAACTACTAGAAATGTTAACTCAACTGTTGTATAAACATACCTAACCCACAGGAGGATGTTTTCAAACCCTTATGCAAAACTTTCTATGCAAGTGCCAAAAAGAAAAACTACGCTCTCACCAAACACCAGGAAAGACCCATCTCCTCCATTTTTCCACTTTATTCTGCTAGCCCAAAACATCATAATTTCCTGACCCTTCCCCTGCAAACAAACACTTAGCCTCATATATGCATTTAAACACAACGTATATGCATACTTATAAAAACCATCACCTCAATGCCTCAACTGAGTTTTTTAAATTTCTCATAACACAGAAAAATCTCAAATTCTGAGCTGAAATTCCTCTAAAATACTCTCTAAAGAGCTCCCCTGAAATCCCTTCTTCATGAAATTATAATGGACAAACATACTTCACATTCTCATGTACAAACTTAATACTTCCAGAGTATCCTCAGTATTCTTACTGGATAGGTAACTGATTAAAAATAGTATTTTTCACTTCTCTATAGCTTATTTGAAAATACGGGATGTGGTTTTAAATTTTTTTTTACCTACAGGGAGTATGAAAAGAAACCACACCACTCTACTTTTGGAAATTTAATCCTCTCTTGCCAAGTTACTCAGGAAAATAATTCTTACTTCTTCCTAACTTTCCAGACAATCCAGTCTGTCACAGTGATAGTTAGAATATCGCAACTATGCATAGACCCACTTGTTCACTAGTCTGATTTATTATTTCATTTACAAAAGTTAAGAAAAAGCAACACAACTTTCTTTACACAGTACACTAATCAGTCATTAAGAGGGATTTTTTTTTTTCCAGTAAAGAAATTGAGGAGGAGAAACCAGTTTTAATGAGACTAATAGAAATTGTGAAGATTATCCTTCAGCAGGGTAAGGAGGTATTACTATTTCTACAAAGTTAATAAATATTGTGCTTAAAGTTAATGAAATGAGATTATACATTATGCAGTTCCTCAGGTAGTTCAACAACTCCCCAGCCACAGGGAATATCTGATAACATTTATAAGAGATACAACACACAACCATTTCAATAAATAAATAAAAAATAACAAGAAAATTGATGGTAGAGGGAAGAAAGGGGTAGCCAAAAGGGAACATACTATCTAACAATCACTTAGAGTTCGGCCTTGTACTCCTTATCCCATGGTATTTTCTCTTTTAATAGACATACATACATGAATATACAGATATATACACACATACACACATATATACACATACACACACCTTCACACATTGATCCAAAAATTCGTATTTTTCCCTCAGCACCAGGCTTTTCTAACAGTATGCGGTTTATCATTTAAATCAGTAAAATTATAAAAATGTCAGAATGATAGGAAAAGGCACACCCTTCTATCAGCATGTATTGGTAAACCAAGAAATTAAAAAAAAAAAATCAGTAATGCCTTCTCCAAAACATAGGATGCAATTGGATACAGCACACATAAGGATCTAGTATTTTCTTTTATCAAGTCTTAAATGCATCTTCAAAATGTTCATGTGTTTTTCCCTACTTGTTTTTACAGGAAAAAATATGGCTAACAACTGGTTTGGTGAACACCAAGCCAAGAAACAAACAGGTGCTATTTTTAATTAAATTGTGCTGCAATGTTGCATAATGATTCTGCAGTGGAAATTTATCTTCTGTTTGCATAAGTTGCCTTACTAATGAAGCAGATTGATTTCTACAAGATATTAAATATACCATGGGATTTCTTTGTGTGTGTCTTAGTCTACTTGACAATATAAATAATTTTCAGCAGCAAGTATTTCCTACCTCCTTCAGCTCCTTCACCAGCTTCAACTCCTTTTAAGTTATTCATGTCTGTACTTTAAACAATTTCTGATAATCAAGTAGTGCAACACAGATGTTCCTTGCAGAACAGCCTAAACTGGAACTACACAAAAGAAGACAGCAATAGCCATTTACATGAACAAATTGCAATAAAATGTTCACTGGGCTACAAAAACATATTGAGAAGGTCATAACTGTCAGCTATCCCAATTCTGAATCCAACCATTGTAACTGCCAGAATTTTAATTTACTGGGGAATAATGATGCTGTCAAAGCAATGCCAAATACCTTCTTTGTGATCAAGGAGCATCTGGCCCTTTAAATCAGCAGCTTTAAATCAAATGCTACTTAAATTCAATTAGTAAGCTCGGGTTTGGAAACTTGCAGCTTTTTTGTTTTGAAGGGTTTTTTCCCCTTCCAAAACATAGTTTTAGCAGCTGTTGAGAGAGGGATTCTGCTGTGACCAAGTCAACACAGTTAGGCAAAAATATGCAAGCGAGCTAACTTGCATGAGTACATATGCTTACTACTATACCTCTAACATAGGTTCTTTGTCAATAGACTTAAGAATCAAGCCCCTGATTACATATTTATACATTTAAAGTGACAAAAAGATTAAACGTGTTTCTGGAATCCATGAGAGAAGGTAGAAGCAGCAATCACTTGGAATCTTGAGTGTTATATTCAGTCTCTCCTGATGAAATCTGGCTGAGCCGTTTGCTTGATCCCCACAGCTTTCGGGAAAGCTGACCTGAGCGCATCTGTTTAAAAGTAATTCAGAGAAACAAAAGGAGGGGGAAGGGATAAGGTGGATAAATTAAAAAGGAATTCAGACACTGATTCTGGTGAAATGCAGACACTACAATGTACTGCATAAACAAAACTATACCAACAAAAATTGTTTGAAAACAAACCAAAAGTAACACTTAGGGATGATTCTTTGGACTGACAAAAAAACAGCACACGAAACACTAACCACAGTCTTCTCTGATTTTGAACAGCTAAAGGGATATTGCCAAGTAATGTGTACTTATGTTTAACCTACTTCAAATGGCCTAGAAACTGTGCTTAGATTGCTATTTTGATAGGAAGGGAAAAAAGAAGTGGATGTCAAGCAAGAATGAATCAAATGAGAAGGACATTTTATTTTAGAGATTTCAAATAGAAATTGCTAGAAGTGAGAAAGAAAAGATAACCAAGATGCAAGACAGTGATGGCAGAATGAAGGAAAAAGAGAAAGGTTATCTCCTGGTGTCAAATTTATAGTCTTCCAAAGATCCTGTGTGAAGCGTTCAGAGGAAAATTTAAACCAGAAGTAAGTCATACTGAGTACTCCATAAGTTAAGACAGATAACAAGCAACTAGAGGCCATATTAAATCCAGCATCTGGTAGGTCTGCAATCTGACAACAATTTGTAAGAAAGTATTTTACTCCTGAAGTAAAATTTTGATGACTGGCCAGTAGTGATCAGCCTGGCAGCTGATTAGGTTATGAAATTCCTTGCAGTTCAGTAAACAAGATGCATGCTTTAACAACACAAGTTAGGGAACAGTTCCCCCCAGCTACTATTACAAGTTTAACAAGCTTAAGAACTGTATCATTACAGCAGCAGTGTTTTAGAAAAGGCACAGTGCTGACCAGGATTAACACTACCAGGTGATGATTGCTCAGACTTCTGGGCAATTACCAGCTCAGTAATTGTTAAAAATACAAAATCATTTATTATACTTCATACTAGATACTGCCAATGCAGAAACACTAAAGGCCAATCTTAATACCAAGCAGCATTTCCCCTTATGCACGTTAGAGGTCAGTCCTGAGGATCCAATTCTCTGTCCTAAGGATCAGTATCACCACCGAAAGCCAGAACTACAACACTATCTTCTGTATACAGATAAAATTCTAGTAATTAATTCCTTCCAAAATAAAAATAAATCATTCAACAAATAAACACCCCACATACATACACTTTTCAAATATATTGATTGATGCCATTATAGAAAACTAGAAAATCTGGGACATAATGTTGTTCCTTATATGTTTGTGTCTAAAAAAAAAAAATCTATTTACATGGATATTAAACTTGAAGATAATCTTAATTATAAACAGAAAATTGTGAAAAAAGAATCACTGGAAAGCCTCTACAGTCATAAAAGGAATCCAGTCTTTGAAACAACACTTTCTGCATAGTTAGAAAAATAGATATGATTATGAACTGAAAATAAGAAAACAAAAAGCCTTCAGTCTAATGATACACACAGATTTCAGCCTACAAAAGATCTTTCTATGGAATAGGAAGCTTAGAAATGACAGTGACTTTAAAAACTGCTGTTACAAACATATGTTTAACCACATCATAATCATCTCTTTGTCAATTCTACAATAGAATAAAAGCTGTTCAACTGTAAGTCAGTGAAAACCAAACCCACTGCATCTGCTGCAAGCAAAATCAGACTACCATTGTGTGAAGCCTATTTCCAGTATTAAACTATGTATCTCCTAGCTGAAACATATTAAAAGGCTGACAAATAAGTTCTCTTTTTTCACATCTAAAATATAAAATTAAGACACTTTTCTGGCATGTACTAAAGGTCATGCAAAAGTGATAATCACATTTTCAAATAAATACATTGCAGCACAACAGAGATCGAGTTATAAAGAGAAGCAGGTTTAAGCTAACTCAAGTACTTTAAAAGTCATGACAAGAAGTACTTAAAGCAAAACCTATGTTTTGCACAAGAAAAACTGGGCATATCTATTTGACAGATGGATGCTCTGTATTTGATATTGCATATGCAGTACCAACAAGTTTATATTCACCATATGGAGCACTGAGCATCCTGGGAACCTACAGAAGTGATTCTCTGTGCATTGCAATTAGAGACTTTTAACAGAAAGAAGTAATATTTTTTCCCCCTATGTCAGTCAATGCATATTAAAAGATATCTGACAGAAACCATAAAAATAAACAAAGTAGCTTGCTCTCTTTTTTTCCAACTTTCTTCTGGAAAATTATTTCATCAAGAAGTGGCTGACAACACTATCCCGTTCAGAAAAGATTAGCTATTATGACTTTGCTTATTCAGATGTGAGTGATAAAGTCTGGAAGTTAGTCCAGCAGAGCTTCCCATCTGCGATCCCTATATACTCTGATTCTTAATGAGAATTTTCAGTAGAGCAGTCTCAACAGTTATTTGTTTCCCACTGAAAACTGAAACTTGCTCTTAAATTTACCCTGCCATAGAGGAGACCTCTTGCTCAACTGGAAAGCAGAAATAAGTGAACTTCCCACTGTTCGGTAGAAAAAGTTCTTGATGGTAGGTTTTACCTCTGCTGGCTTGCCAACACCAACGATAATCAATTTGCCATCCTCCAAGCCAACAAGGATGTGGCTGTACTCTTTGGTGACAGAAATGCAATGAATTGGTAGTCGCATGGCTAAGGGGGAGATGCTCAGACTCAGGCTGAAATGAACCAAAAAACCACAGAGAGAAAGTACATCATGTATTTGTTTGCACATATTGCAAAGAATCACACTGCATTTGAAATGGCTGTCCACAAGATGCACTATAAAACACAATTTCTCAAGGATCCAGTTTGCAATTTCCATTATTGTAAACTCCTATGAAACAATGTAATCATATCCCAGAACAGAGCTTCAATAACAAGTAAAGGCATTGATGCCTAATCCAGTAAGCTAAGACATTTTCACTGAAATATAGTAACAGTAGTACCACAGCTGCTTAAGTGACAAAGATCACTCTCATTCTGAGGAACAATGGAGCTCTACAGAGAGTAGAAGTAAGTGGAGCCTAAAACTCAGTGCAGAACTACATGAGACTTGATCCTGCAGTTGCTGAGTCCCCTGTCAGGTGAACTCAGGGGAAAAAATCACAGTTTGCAAATGTCAGACACAGATCCTCCTGAATTCTATCAGTTCTAGGTGTCTAATTGGGATAAATGTTTGGGAAGAAAGAGGTCTGTTACAATCTCTAATTTTATTTTTCTTCCTTAGTTCTCCCCAAAAAGTTTCTTTTCAGGAACACAGGAATTGCCTACAGCACCAAGCTGTCCATATTATAAAGCCATTTTTCAATAAGCCCTTATATTTGTACCTCAATAATAAACTATTGATGGTGGTACATTACCTGTAGAGATCCCGTATGGAAAGAAATCCCTGTAAGCTGCCCATCACGATGTACTCGCCAGTCACACACATATCTGACACTTCCTCCTTCAGAGTCTCAGAACCCAGATATTTTCCATTGACAGAATAGAGATGTAATGCATTCTTATCCTGAATAGATCAAAAATAAGTGTGTCACAGAGGACTGACAGAATGAAGAGTGTAGTATTTGTATCTTCAGCTCTCTAACAGGTGCAAACTTGGGCAATAATCCACACACTGTTGAAAACAGTCTCCTTGTTTAACGATACAAGAGTAGCCATTCTACACTCAATGAGTACTGATGCAAAGTCCTATAGGGAAATTTTTGAAGTTACCTCTTGATTTAACATTGTAACATCTTACGTATCCATTTAATCAATTCCAAACCTCCTGGAAACATCCATGGATTTAACAGACAGTTCCCTACTTTGTAAGTATTTTTCTTAAGGAAGAAGAAAGGAAGACAGCACTCATCTTCAGCCTTGCTACCACCCTTCTTCCCACCTTCCCCTCCCAAGCTGAAAAGCAGAAGGAAACAAGTATATTTCTGGAGTGCTAGATCTAAAAGTATTTTCTGCACAAGGCAACAAATTCTTGATGGATTAAAGACACTAAACTAACAAAAGTGTCTTAAGTTCTTCCAGCCTGACAATACCTCAGGTCTCTTCTCTCCCCATCTTCCCAATGTAGCTAGTATGCCTACGTAAAAAATATTTGTCTTCCAAGAAATCTCCTAAGGTCCTAGAAATCACAACAGCTTTACCCCTTATTAAAGCAACTACACAGCTCCTCAACAGGCAGAATAAGCTACACAGTGAACTTTATAGCTATGTGTCCAATCCCAAACTAAGAAACTGTAGTCACTGAGCATCTTGCACACAGAACTTACTGCTCCCCTTATAAGCCTCTGTTTCTCTGCACAATGGAACTTGTTTCCCCTAGTTTTCCAGTTCAAAGCAGCTTTCCCAGGAAGATTCGTTAGCCTATGTTTGAGCATCTTACTTCCACATGTTTGGAGATCTTCATGAAAATCACAGGAGCACAATATGCCTGTGATTTATCTTTCAATCAAATGTCACCAAAATTGGCTAGAAAAATTCAAAAAATATGGAAACAGACACTGCATGCTCAACAGGCCTTTCCCTTAGGAAATAAGTTAACTATATTAATGATCAAAGTCTTCAGTGACATAAACAGAGGTATTCCATGAACCTAAGTACCTTAAGAGTAGTCTTTCCTTCTATGCTGGTGTGGACAACTATATGTCCTTCCCAGGACACAGCCAGATTGGGAACAGTCAGCAGGAGAGAACTCTCACAAGGTGGTCGCAAAGTCCTCACGTACTGACCTTTCCGAATAGTGCGGACAATAACAGTGCCATCCTGCAGCAACCAAATCGAGGCAAACTGTTACTCAGCAGGTAAGTTACCACAAGACTTACACAGAGAGGATACAGGGAATATTTTGAAAGCACTTAAATCCTTAATGGGAAATAAGGACAAAGAAGCCTTCCCCTCAAGACCATGCACTATAGGGATATGAAAAAACCAAATGCAAGTAGGACAAGAGGGGGAGGGCAGGCAGCAAATCAGCCATTTCGTACATCACATTTTTGAGTAGGCGTTACGTGCAGTACAAAGTCAGAGTTCAGCAGCCTGCCAGTGTAGTAGAGCAAGGCAGACCATGAGCAAGCTGCACAGGGTTAACAGCGCAGGGAAGAAACTGTCCCAGAATTATCGCTATGAGAAGCTTAAAATCTCCAAGGAAGTCCACACACGTTAAAGCTCATCTGTGCAAAGTAACACCACATAATAGGTGAGGCCTATGCTGTGCACAGCAGTTTGAGACAGCCTGATGTAAGCAGGCGGCAAAGGAGATGGCACATATCTTCTTAATGCACAAGGCTGAAGAAAAAAAATTGTGCAATAGTGACATTTTCCAAGTGTGCTCTATAGTTTGAGTAGAGAAGAGGTAAAAAAGGGAAAAGTAGGAAGATGCTTACCCTGGATCCTGACACTGCCATATCCAGTTCAGTGCTGATGCCAACACTCGAAACTTCATCAGTATGTCCATAAAGGATCTGTAATGGCTTAGGTGCCAGGCCTACGGGCACTCCTCCCTGAGAGTAACAAAAAGTGCAATGACACATTCTCTTGCAGCTGAGGACAAACAAAAAATGAATTTCTGGTATCTTCAGTTGTAAGAGGTGTGTATTTGACATAAGCCAAAACCAAAGGCATAATCAACCCATTCCAATATCAAATTACTGCCTTTTATGTCAGCAGCCCTATTTACTGAAATAACTAGAATGAACAAACATGCAGTTACTGGGTATGAGAGAAAAAGTGTTACTTAGCTGTCTTGTTTCTATCCCTTCAGGTGTCCAGGAGTGCAAGGATCACAGTGAGCAGTCCTAACAAGAGTTGTTCACCCACCCATCCACATATTTATTTATTCTTCACCTGTGTAGCTGGGCTTGTGCAGTTCTTACAGTTTACCCTGGAATCAAGCACTATCTTCACAGCTAAGCTTAAAGAAGCTGAAGGCTATTTTGCTAAAAATAACAGCAACCCTTTAATTTTCTAAGGAAAAGTAAGGAAATAATCCTTCTCAGTGACTACCAGTAGTGTGATATGCAAAGCAAATACTGCAATAATGCTCATTAAGAACAGTAATTTTCCCACATAACTGAAGGATATCACAACTTTTATTCCACTGAGTGTACTGTCAGCACACACAGACGTATTCTCAAATCAATTTTAAGGCAAGACCTGTACTTAGAGAGAAGGTACAGTAAATAGTTCTGCAGAGAACTACTTGTCCTCATTTCTGTGATAAAAATTTGACTGCCAACCAAGCCCTGAAAGCCTGAAGCATGTAGGAATACAGAAAAAATGTCAAAATACAGGGCTGGGAAAGGTGACAGTGCAGAGAAGACAAGTAGAATGAAGCTGCCAGTATGCAGTCCACTGCTGCCACTTTGTAAGAACCAAAATAAAACTCTCACAAGAAGAATTTATAATGCATAAAACATCATTCATATAGCTATTAAACAAAAAATACATTAAAATCTTAAGAAAAAGTAATTCTAAACAAAGATAATCTCCAGAGGATGACTGTTTAACTCACACTGAAAAAACAAAATATTTCCAACATTTATCCCCCCTTGAGACAAAAATACTGGTATAAGCCCTAGGGTCTCACTTTTTTTTGACCATGAACCGTTACCACAAAGTACTTCTTGAAAGAATTGTAAATACTCGCACCATGTTGTGCTTCCACAAAAACACATGCAGTTATGCACCACTCTGCTGCTTTAATGTGCTGATTTCAGTTCAGTGATAAGAACAAGGTGACCCAACCAAAACCTACTGTCCAAAACATGACAGTTAATTCTACTTGTATATCTGTAATGCAGCAATCAGAAGTGAATATTGTAAATGCATAACAATGGAAATGGCTTCACATTTCTAGTGTAAGTACACAACTGGATCACACAACCACCTTCACTGTGTGAAAGCACAAGACCAATATTAAAGAATTCTCAACTGCCAGTGTAAATGCAGGTAAACAGACTAGCTCCTATTGTAGTCATCAATACTCTCCACAGAGAAAAGGCAGTGCTAAAATGCAAGTACTGGAGTGAACAACTGCCTAGAAATGTAAAATTCCTATTTTCCTAGCATGAAAATAATCTATGAAATCTTTAAGAAAGCCTCTAAAATAGTGTACTTCAGCTATATAGTAACTAATGGGGATAGTTTTTCAAACGGAGAAGACAATGGGAGTAATACCACTAAGCTAATCAATTTTCATGGACTATCTTCTCTGCAAATCTGAAATGAAATCAACAAAACATCATAGCAAAGCAGAGAAGGACAAAAACACATTCAGAAACTGCTTCTCAGAGTACACCTAAGTAACATACCTGCTGAACTATCTGCCATATCATACAGGTAGTATCTCTGGAGCCTGAAATTAAATGAATTCCACAGTAGTCTATTGCCAAGCAGGTCACAATATCTAGATAAATGAAAGAAAACAGGAAGTTATCACATGGGTATTTAAGACTAGTTTCCCACACGGAAATTACAATTTGTGGATACAATTTGTCAACAACATATCCTGATTTGTATCAGCATGAAATCCTCCACTGTGATAAGGGCTGATGAGACTCTTAAATGAATGACCAATGAAGTCATGGTACAGCCAAGTGTACCAACCTGACCTATTCAGCTTTGCTACCTAAAAAATAGCAGGCAAGTCTTATTTTGTAAGTACATTGAACCACCACTCCAGTGAATATAAAGCCATGCTCAAGTATTTATGTATAATCATGGTTCAAGCACTCTTTCACTCTTATGCTGCCATTCCTTTATAACTGCTATCCTTGTTTGCCTAAGCCTGTAATTCTTTCCAAGACCACCAAATAACAAGGTAAACACATAAACCCTTTTTATTTCACAATACAAAGAGTTACTAACCCATGTGCCTGATGTGCTGTCCGATCAGCTTGCCTTTTGTAAGAGATGTCACCCTGATGCTGTTGTCCCAGTGTCCTCCACTGAAGAGCAGCTTTGCATCGTGGGACACTGCAAACAGCTTTGAGGTGATCTCCAGCCCTGGTGCAAAAGGACCACTCATGTTGCGTTGGGTTCTGTAGGCAAATGACGGCCAGTTAAGAGTAACCTAAGCTCAAATCCATATATTTTGCACTTCCTCTATCCTTAAAAATCTGTTACAAATTTCATCTATAGAAGAGGCTATACCTATAGCAAAACTCTCATTGCCACTAGCAGAATGGAAGCAAGATTTTAAATTAGGTATTTTCAGTCTTTTGCAATTTGATAACTGATGTCCTTACCAAGTATTGTAATATCAAAGAGAAAAAGGAATATTCTAAAACCAAAAAACCCAAACCACCAGATATACCTGCACTATTGTGTAAGAACGTATGATGACTGCCCATCTTGGATTCCAAGATGAGCTTTTATGATTGATAATTAGAAAAAATTGCAAGCAGCTCCAAGAATGGAGAAGCTGGAAATGAGACATAACTCTTTACTAGAATGCTGTTAAAGATTAGATATAGTATTACTGAGCATCAGAAGATGAACTCCTAGATGAAAACTCAGACAATAGAAACAGAACAATCCACTGATTGTTGAACAATTGCTGTATTCCATTAGTTTAGATGTATTCATCTGCACCCCTCCTCATAATTTGCTTACTTGGGATTTGTCACCGTGGTATCTCTGATGAATGTAAAATAGTTGGAGATATTTTTATCATAGGGTAACCAACCATGAGTTCCAATAATGCAGTTCAGACTTGCTGTTACCTAAAAAAGTTGGATTTAAAACAAAATGGTGAAACTGAGAGGTATATTTTCTGGTTGCCTTCACGGTAATAGAGCTCACATAAAGTCTAGTAGAAGCTTCTTGAAAATTTACCATGAAGGAAAAAAACACATGCGACTCTCCCCCAAGAAACAAGCAAGTAAAAACTCCAGCTCAGATGAGTTAATCCACATGTGGTACATAGTACCAAGTTAGAATAGTGTATGTTCTAGATAGGTCAGACAAGCTGGAGTAGAGGGACAGACCGGAGACAAAAAGGAAAAACCTCAGCTGACCAACCCCTCTCAAACATTTAATTACAATCCAGTCATTAAGTTTAAGCTGCTGCTTCTTCTCTTGTTGGAATAATAATCATTAGCAGTTAACACATTAACAAAGGAAGTTTTAAAAATATTATACTACAGTTCCATTTCTGAGGAAGTAACAAAAGAATCTAAATATGCCCAGTATTTGCATCAGATATTTATAAAAAACACAATGATAATTTTAGATGTGTTCAAATTCCAAATAACATATGCAGTTACCACATTAAGCCAGGGCAGCAATTTTGACCTACAAAATAGGAATATTGGAAAAGAATATTCTTTCCTGCAAAACATAACATTACTGCACTGGGGCCAATATCTAGGCCATATATATACAGATGTAAATACAAAAACACTGTCCTCATTATTTGGTCATCTGCCATAGTACCAGAACCTGTACTAGTGTAAAAGTTAGTTTTAGCAACAGTGCAGGTCTTTAGAGTGTGTATGCAACACATATGGTACATTTTACATATGAGTTGGAAAGTAATGATAAATATAATGACACCATTAATAATCCAATTCTGTAATTTTAAATCTGGGCTGCACTGCACTAGGAAATTGGTTGCTACATGGAAGCGAATCAAGTGGGCAATTTACAATATGCCTCGCTACAACTTGCAGTCATGTCTCATCAGCTCTTAAATGCCATTCAAGAAATCAGCCTGGCTTCTCCTTTGGAAAATGTTTAACTTATAGCTGACATTCATTATAGATTAAAGCAACACATCTGAACACGAACGGTTAAGAAGTGTTTCTCTGCACATTGTATGAAAAAAACCCACCCATTTGACCGTCTGCAGTATAATAACAGTACTGACACATGCAACTCACCAAGATCTCTGGGCTTCCCTGAGAAATAAAGGAACGTGACTGATTCCTGGGAACAACAGCTTTGACAATAGGCACACCATCACTAATTCCCTAAAAGAAAAGACATGTTTTGATCTGATTATATCCAAGAACAAAAGGACAAATCTAGAAACTAAAGAGTCAGAACCAAAGCCTCTGGATTCGGCGTCAGACCTGTACGGTACTCTAAGGCACTGGTACACACACATTCAGTTCATGTAGGTATGCTTTGTCCCAGACACTGGAAATGAAACCCTGGCTCTGCCCCAAATCAGTGAGTTTAGCTACCAAGTTCAGTGAGTCCTCCAACACCACCAATGACATCCTGAGCTGCCTTGGTGTGCTGACTAATTTAATATTTAAACAACACCCACACAAGCATCCAGCAGATACACGTTTATGGCATTCAACCTCTATGAAGCTAACTAAAAAGACAGAGCTCATTTTATACACATTGCATTGTAAAAATATTTTCTTTAAATAGGAAGCAAGTTTATTTTCATCTAAGTTGTGACTTTTTGTTTTGAGTACATGAACTAGAATTAAAACAATTTCAAGTAACACATCTACCTCTATGAAGAATGACTTCAGTTCAGTGAGGTGTTGGAAGATATTCAGAGTAGAAGTATCACTTTTTGTTAGTCTTTGCACTACTTCTTCTGCTGACAGCCTTTGTGGATGGGGTTCCTAGGAAGCAATATTTGAAAGATTAATAAATTAGACTAATTCATTAATTTGTTCAATACACAAGAGACTCCAAAATCTTAATGGGAAAACAGTCTTTTATGTACCTAATTTCCCTTCTTTAAGTAAATCTATTTTGAAAATGGGTTCTTTACAAATGTTAATGTGACTTAACATTCCTAAAATTACAAGCAATTATTTTACAAACCATTATTTTTTCAGAAGTCCTTTCTAACTCAGTTGTATTTCAACCACAAAGGTCTGGTTGAATGGGAACAAAAAAGCATTACCTTCAACAGCTGGCAGGGAGTTTGCCCAAAATTGTTTATCATCCCTTCTAAACTTTTCCTTTCTTTTTCATCTGTTAAAGCATCCAAATCCACAGCTCCTGTATCACAACGAGAATGATAAAGAGTAGAAATATGGAAAAAGAACAGAATCCAAACAACTTATTGATACCAATACGGTCAACTAACATTGCAAAACTTAATTTATTTTCAGCATTATCACCCTTTACCCCAGAAAAGCCTCCAAACAATGTCTCCATTTAAAATATAAGTGTAAGTACAAGAATTCCAGGCTTTTTTCTTATCAAATGAATTTAATATACTTCAGGCAAGCAACAAAATAGCACAGAAACCCCACCCAAAATTTAGCTTTGAAATTAACAGGTTAACATTTGTCTTCAATATTAGTTCTTTATAAGGAAATTGCCTTAATCCCTAAACCACAAGAAACCTCTTCCTGTCAACGCTTTTCAGCAAGCAAATAAGAAACTAACAAAAAAATCCAACAACTTTTAGAAAAAAAAGACAAGCAACTGTAACAGCCCTCCTTTAAAAACAACTGTACTGGTTATTTGATGGTAAATTACAAGTTATGCTGCCATATTTCATCTATAAATCTGTTGCCTTACCATATGCTACTGCATGATATGCTCACAAATCAAGTGTTTTCTGTCTAATACTGAAAACTCACAAGTCTTATGACAATGAAAAGAGACCATACTGCTTTGTACCTTCATAAGTACAATAATAGAACACATTAAGCGCCTCCACTGCAGCTGGTCCCCTCTGCTTGTAGCCAAAAATCAAATCTATCCATTCATGAAGATGAGCAGAAACATACTCAGATTCCTAGAAGGAAAAGATGGTCTAGTAAGAATAAGAGAAGTACTGCTCCCATCTTGAAGCATTTACTATTTTCTGTGGAGGACATTTAATTACTAAACAAAGAGTATTCACACATTAGGTATTTATCAGTATAGAGCAGAAACATATGAATATCCATGTGTGTTATGGGCAGTAAGTGCCAGGTAAGACAGAAAATTAATATAGTCACGCAGCAGATCTGCACTACTGAGATGCAGCTATGCAAGGGAAGGTAACCTGCTAGCTTCCCAATACCATACACAATAATCTTTAAATAGCAAGAGAAGCCTAATCACATAAAATCACCTCTTTCTGCATTTTATCTCCTCAGGCAGCAGATGCCCAAATGATTAATGCCTAAAGTGCCTGAAAGATTAAATGCTCTTTTGAGGATTTTATCAACATACACAGTGCTTTTAACAGCACGTTGTAATGATACTTTTAATGTCAAATGCAACCACAAGATTAGTTTGAATGTTGTCTCAGTCATTTTACATTTAAGCCACAGTAACAATGTGCAGATGTACTTTCTTTACATATGGCACGTGAAACATCATCTTACCAAAGCCTTCCTGTGTTTATAAATGAAGTCTTCTGGAGAGTGGGCCCACTTGGGCAGAACAACATCATTTACCACCTCTTTTGATATTTGAAGCTGACCTAAGTTAAAACCTAGTGAATAATTCAGAGAATTTTAAGAGTTACTACAAAATATTTCAAATACCTTGATTTCTCAATAAAGATTAAAGCTCGTTCTTTTCTCAATGTAAGGGAAGAATATCAAAATATTCTTCATGTAAATCTCCAATAACCCTATCACTGACAGAGGAGGTTAAATTCTGCTCTGAATGTTTAAAATTTTAAATGATACATGATAACAATAATCCAAAGCATCTAAACGATTCTGAAACTGAAGTCCCACCCATAAAAGTAGCATTCATCTTTTACACACTCATCTGTAAACACATCTGCATTTGCTTTACTAGGATTAAGGGTCCAAAATATTTCAATGAGGTTATTCATAAAAAGGAAATTACTTATAGGATTAAATTATTGTAAAAATCAAGGCTTTCAAGAAGTAAATCCTACCAGCTACCACTGAAATAACTAAATTCTTAAATTACTTGAAAGTGGGACTTGGGTGCTTCCAATTTTTCTAATTTAGAACTCTAGTAGCTTGTACCTAGCAGAGTAAATTAGGAGCAGCACAAAGAGACAAATCCATTTTTAAATGTAAGTAGAGAAACAATTCTGCATACAATAAGTGTGAAATAAAAATGGCTAGCAGTCTCATGTCAGAATGCAGAATGTATTTTTTCCAATCAGCCTTCTGTATGAGTGAAACAGCCTTTCCACACACCACACCACACCCCTTCTGATGGGTGCTAAAACCTTACATGGTTCTGGAATCAACTGACACAATATACACAATATAACACTGGAATATAAAAGTAACAAGCATAAAGTATGCTGGTTGCCTAGAACAAATAAAAGACCTCAAATGTTTGAAGATGTCCATACTCTATTACGCAATGAACCTAGTAAAAAGAATAATAATTAATCTCTACTGACTGACTACTTAATCAATATTAACTACTACTAAATTTTTCAAACATCCAAATAAGAATCCCTGATACTTTACATCAGGTAAACAACACTATCTTAACCATCCTTAAGCCCCTAGTCTGAATTTTAAATATTTAGGCTAATGCTTAACACAACTGGTGTCTTCATTAAACAGTTTGAACCCAGAATGATGATTAATATCTACAATCACACTATAAAGTTTAAATTCTAATTGTTCCATAGCACTCACAAGTGGTTTTAACAATTCTTTTTTGAAGAATACAAGAACAGCTTTCTGTGAGAATGTTCTAAGGAGTCAGTTTACCATTTTGATTTTCCAGGAACTCTGGAAAGTAGAAGAACTCTGGAATAAGTTCCTTGACATCATTGGGGTTGTCCATGAGTGCCTGCCAGGTAGCAGGAATAGAGTGGAACTGCCTGTCAGCACAGTCAAATCTGTGGATCAGAAAACTCAGGTTAGACTTAGGTCGTTCCCTCAGCAAAACGACAAGGAGGAAATAGAAAGGTGCTGCTTATGTGCCCACAGCATACCTGCCACTTTGAAGCTGGATATGAAGCGTTGTGAAAGGTTCTACCCGAATGAGGTAATGCATGACACCAGCAGCATTTGAGTAGTGTGTCCCATAGTGAAACTTGTCAATCATCCCAAGAGGTTCCTCAAAATTCTCATATATAAAAAAAGAAATCTTTATAAATACAACTTAGCACTACAGTTGATTTACATATGGATTATACTTATTATAGGCATCCTATTTATTATAGGATTATACTTATTGTTTCGAAAGAAACAATCACAGCAATCTATAACAGAAAAATATATTGGGTTCTATCAAACATGAGGATCCCAAATCTTGGAAAGTCCCAAAGCAAAAGGCTGTTGAATTATAAAAACATACACCAGATAAAGCCTTTGCACCCCTGTTACATTCTTCCCTTGGCATTTGCTATCAGTTGTCAGAAACTAGACAAAGGGCAGACAGGGCTGATTCAGCATGACTTGATACAACAGACCACAAACCCTCACATCACTAAGCTGAACATTTACTATTGAAGATACTTGTGACAATTTCCTGAAAGATTTTAGAAATGTGTGTGTCACTGTGCCAGGACACAGAGGAGAGATTTATTTAACACTCATGCCCATTTCCAAACTCACTCTACCATGCCACCCTCTGGCTGATATACTCCTCAGCATCACACAGCTAGTCAGAGAAATTATAGTTAAACATACTGCTAGAGAATCAATTTCACTACAGTCAGGATAGAGCCTAATAATTCAAAGAAAATTCTCTTTGTTAGAAGTTTTCAGAAGATGTTGGAAGATACCTGACTGCAATCTGGTATGATACCACAGTCAGGCCCCACCCTAGCAAAAAATGAAAGATCACTATANATAAAAGTTTTACTGTCATAGCAGTAAATGTATTAATTAGCCTGCAGGCTCAGAAAATACAGAGAAATATAACTGAGTCCTCAAATACTTACTTGTCTTTCACAGTCTTAGCATTCTTTTCATTTACCACACCTATGGGTTTGGACAGATCCCTAAAGACTGCAGGATTATTCAGGTCCAGTTCTTCTGAAGTGTAATCTTGTAAAATCCAGGGAAACTACAAAAAAAGAAAAAAAGAAAAAAAGAAAAAATAAAAAAANGGAACAAATCAACCACCTTTGCAAATGCATCTGGGATGTTATAAAACCAGCTATAAAAGTTTTACTGTCATAGCAGTAAATGTATTAATTAGCCTGCAGGCTCAGAAAATACAGAGAAATATAACTGAGTCCTCAAATACTTACTTGTCTTTCACAGTCTTAGCATTCTTTTCATTTACCACACCTATGGGTTTGGACAGATCCCTAAAGACTGCAGGATTATTCAGGTCCAGTTCTTCTGAAGTGTAATCTTGTAAAATCCAGGGAAACTACAAAAAAAGAAAAAAAGAAAAAAAGAAAAAATAAAAAAAAAAACAAGATCAAATTGAGATTAAAACTACAACTTTAAAATCAGAAAAAATATATAGCTTTGGGAAAAGTTTAAACATTAACTTTTTAAATTACCACAGGATATTGAGCAAGGTCATTGTAAGTTCGTCCTGCCATCGTGTTCAGCTGAATAAGGTAGTCAAAGTTGGATATTTCTCTATTCACCCATTTCTGAAAGATAAAATGGAATTCACTACATCAAAAGATACCACTAATGCAAATAACATGTCCTGTCAGTATCTATCTGCCAGAGGATAATACTGGCAGGTGAAAGGCACAAGACCACAAAAATGGTATGAATGTGCAGATTCAATTTCTCATAACAGAGTTTATTTTCCCTGTGATTCAATGATTGGGCTACCTGTATTTCATTGAAATTTCAATGACTGGGCTACCTGTATTTCATTGAAATCAGGTCTCTGATTGATGTGGGTAGCACACAACTAGGAGCCCCAGAATAAAAAAGGACACGAAAACCAGAAATGAAAAAAAACTAAAAGAAGGCAGGTAAATGAGTACTGAGAAAAAAGGAAACAGAACCCTGAAATCCATTAGAATTCTAAGGTCAAAATTTATTTATAAATTGTTCTCCCATTGGTTAATGGTACAGGAATTCGCAATCTAAATTGACCTTGCACCTTTGCTCCATTACTATATTTTAAACCAAGGAATAAACATAGCTGCATTCAGAAGGGCTCAGTATTTGTCAGTAGTGGAGATGGAGACATTTCAGCAGACAAGATATTTTTTTCTACGTAAATATATAACATGGTAGCTTTATCATTAGGAAAACAAATAAAACCCAAAGTATTTCCAATATTTTAATGTTATTTGTAAAGCTTCCTCCCTCAGAGAAAATAGTAATTCTGGCACAAAAATATATTTACTACATTGAAAAATCTATCCATGTTTATGGTAATACAGACATTTTGACATTTTTTCACCAGTATTACTAATTCCTGCTTAATCTTCTTGTGGGTTTTGTTGAAAACTCCATCATGAAAAGGTAGCAGGGAAAACTATTTGCACATCTAGTGAAATAAGTTCCAAAATGTGCACTCAAGATAATAGACTAAAAACAGAAGCAAGTCTGTTACATGTTTTCTATTCATGTTGGAATGCCCATCAATCACATCAACACAGCCTGACTCTGTGGATTTACCTGACTATAAACACAAAACACAACAATTCTAAAAATATGCATGTGGAAATTCAGGGGCCACACAGAAGTTGGCAGTTGCCATCTAAACACTGGGGGAGTCCTTCAAAAAGCAGAGGAATGCTCTAGACAATTTATGCTGAAGTCTCATACCTGCATCAATCCCGAAGCTTTAAAAAGTTCCTGTGGAGATCTGGTCCCAGAAATATTCGGAGAACGCAGTGACAATATTCGACTGTATACTTTGTTTCGTACCTGTTAGAAAAAACCATTAATAAAAAGAATATTCTGAAGATTGAAGCTGACAATAAGGAAACTTATCTGCTAATTAAAATGTGAAATCACCAGGACACAGTCACACTTTCAAACACTTTGACCTCTTGCTACCTACAATGTTTGGACATGCCTGGATGTGACATGCTTCACACCAAAACCAAACCACACAAGATTTTATAAGAGCTGCTCAAATTGACCTTACTCAAATTTAACTGACCATAAGTTCTGATATTTGTCTTAGTCCCCCACACAAAGGATAACTGGCATTGCCCAAAGGGGAAAAAAAGTCTTCGCTAATCCTAAACCATGGAATATAGAAACAGCAATAATTTAGAATATCGTGCTAAAACAAAAGGTCTCCTTTGTTTTGCAATTAATTTTCTCAATATTAATAAAAGGTGGGCTTCAAGACATTTAGATTACTACTGATGTTATTTTAGTTCTGTATGATAACAAGAGAGAGAGGAAAAAGAAAAATCTTTTTTTATCTGTCTTTTCACAATTAATCAGTTTCTAGATGCCAGACTGAGGTTTGCACAGACTGCAGTCCGGTTTTCCATAATGGTTATATCCAGCAAGCCTTTTGCTACTAGTCTTACAGTGTTATGGAAGACACCAGACTCAAATACAATCAGTGAACTTAAACTTGATCCTTGTGTTCATTACATAAATCTGGGACATTCAGGAAATCCATACCTCCTTATTGAAGTTGAGGAAGTAGTTGGTTTGATCTGTAAGGAAGATCTCCAAAGCTGACCTCCTCAGGTTGTACCGACGCAAATGTATCTCTCGAATTTGAGAAAGGTGCCATTTAAAATCAAAACCTACCCCTAGGAAGAACACTTCTATTATTGATTTGGAATATACATAAAAACCTTTTCATATAGACATAGGGCAGTACCACTTCCCATCATCCCAGACTCATTCCCAGAAAAGGCAAATTTTGTATGTGGCTTGATTAACCATTTTTCTAGGAAAATACTAACTTCAGCTACTGTTGTGCTGAAAGAAAGGAAGCAAGAAATATCTGATGGAATGTAGAGCTTGTTTCTGCTTTGTGATTAAAAACACATTATAAATGTATTCTGTTGACCAATATATTTTGCTGACAAAAGGTATGAACCAAATGCCTTTGCTTTCTTAAACAGGCTGAAATAGAAGCTTTTATATTTAAGTTTCCCCAAATGTTGACATTTTGATATACTGGTTTGGAAAATTTTACTATTATTGGTCAAACATTTCACTTCACTGTTTTTACACTCACCTGTGTCTAATATATATACATATATATGTTCTATATTCTATGTGTATATTCTATTGAAGTTCACTAGATGATTAATGCTTACATACTATTACTTTTTATTCAATGCATGAGTGAAAGATTGTCAGGGAGAACAGAGAGGTGTCCTTTATGGAGAAAATGAGAGGCAATGACTATTTCTTAGTCAGCAATTTTTGAAAATACAATTGAAAATAAATTCCAAAGTTTACAGAAGCAAATTTTTTTAAGAAATACTAGGAATAGTAAATTAGTTTAAGAGTTCAGCAAGTACTGTCCCAGATTATTGATTCTGAAGGAATGAGCCAGCTCCTGACCATCAAGTGTAATATTAATTTAAAGTACAGAAAAACTTGTCTCTACAATTGTTTTGACACTCATTCTCTAAAGATCAGACTCAGCCTACTAAAAGCAGAATGTTGAACTGCACCGAAAAGGAGATATTGATCATGCTCACCTTCCTCTTTTTCAATGCTACCATCAAAGAAATAGATGTGCTGTGTAGTGATCTCTAGCCTGCCAGGTATCACATCAATTACTGTAATGAGTTCACAGTCTTCAGACAATATTAGCTTTTCTTTCTGACTTTCCTCATCCTTGTCATCCCTGCAAAAATACCACAAAGTGTTACAGGGTTGTACAGATTATCCAGTTGTTTAGATACTTGGTAAGAGTACAGTTCAGAAAAGAATCAAATTTGAATGGCATTAAAAGTACAACATAAATGATAAGATAAAGCTACATTCATCAGCAGTCTTCAGTGTTTCAGATCAGACCACAAACATTTCATAGCATCACTCTTCAGGCTTAAGATTTCAGCCTCAGGTACAATGGACTTAAATGTCTTTGAAGTATGAAAGTGTCAGGCTGCATTTTCCTTGTTTAGTTGCTAGGTGCTTAAATTCTCTGGCCAAGAGTACAGATGAGTTCCAGTTCATGTGTCTAAACTTATGTCCCAGGTTATTTTGCTACAGTCTATAGCAAGTATTTAATAAACTTAAAGTACAAGAAGATGCATCAGTATCACTGAAAGAGCAATTCTGTAGCTTCAGCCTCAGACCAACCATGAGCAGTAAATCACCCATGGATCCTCACAAACCTCTGCTCTGCCTTCTTTTCCCTGAGGCTTTTCGTGTCTCATTGTTGACAATGATAAATCCAACAGCAACTTTTCTGCTGATCAAAACTGCCCTGGATTGGATTGTTAAGGCCAGACAAAGAAAGAAGGAAGCTCTGTATACTAATCAATTCCTGAACTTGTTTCTTGCTACTTATCCCTACCACAGAAACAAATTTCAACTGTTCTATTCTGCTCTACTTACAAATTGGAACTGGCTGCTGTGTCTTCATCTGGTAGTTCAAGAACATCATCTTCCAAGTCACTCACTTTGACCTGCTTCACCACCTCCAGAAGAAGAGACTCACTAGAGGGCTGTGTCTGGTGCACACCTAACATAAATAGACATTACAGCTCAGAACACTTTTTGCTACAATACTTTTAGAAATTTAAACTAGTAAGTGTATCTTCTATGGTTAAATGTTGGTTTTAACCAAGTAAGAAGCAACCAGACTTCTCAAATATTTTTGGGGTTAGGCAGAAAACTAAAAATAGTTCTTGAACTACACTGAAATACATATTGAATTCTAACAGTAGAAAGGGAAGACCAACACTTAAGAAAAATTTAAATTGAATTCTGATGGGGACATTTCCAATCAAATATTTTGCAATGTTCTTCCAGATACTGCTAAAGCATGCAGATTTAATGGAAATACACTGCAATTATTTTTTGCTTATGTGGGCTTACAAGAGTGTTATTCTTTTTTGTTTTGTTTGAGCCTTGATATCCAATGCACCCAACTTCAAAGTTACACCACTAACTCGACTGTTTGGCATACTTCTGAAACAAACAGCTTCACATCCACACATTTTAATCATAAACACTAAAAGGTTTTGAACAAATGCTGCCTGCTTACTCTGGTCTGGTTGCTTCTTTTTCTTGAAAAAATAGTCTTATGCAAGAAAGCTTTGTGACTGCCTATTTTAAAACAAAAGAGTTATTTTCTTTTGTTATTGCACAATAAAAACACATTTCAATGAAAAAGGGGAAATTAATTCTAATCAGTAGGAAGATGCTGTTTCAGGTCGAAACAGCACAATTATAGGTATTACTAAAGATGAAATAAAGAAAAATCAAGACTTAAGTAGATAGCATAAACTTCTTGTTAAATATGAAGAGGAAAGTGTGTGTCTTTCTTTGGTAAAGACAAATGAAATAGCAAATACAACTTTACCTAAATTATCTCTCAGGTCACTAGCATCCTGATGAGAGTTGAAGTTATAATTCTGCACTAGTTTTAGTCTCATACGTGAAAAGTTTTCCACATTTGAAAGTTTCCAGTGAATAGGACGCTGTTTCCTAGGATAACAAGAATATTCATAAAAACAGTTAAAAGAAAGTAAAGACTTAAATGAATGAACTGATTACAAAACAATACATATTTAGAAACATACTGGTCATCCACTTGAACACTGTAAAACATTTAAAATTAAAATGCAGTTTATTGCTTTTATTTTGTATTGCAGCTCCCATCATCAATCTTTACTTTGCAAACAGCATTTATTTTCATAGATTCAACAAAGCTGGAAGAGGTGTTCAAGATCACCTAGTCCAACCATCAACCTGACACCACCATAAACACCCCTAAACTATAACCCTAAGTGTCACATCCAGATGTCTCTTCAACACTTTCAGAGTGAAGTGTGACATTCGTGAGTCACCATGGTGACTTCACTTCCCTGGGCAGTGCCTAACCACTTTTTCAGTGAAAAATTTTTTTCTAATATCTAATCTGACCCTTCCCTGACATAACTTGAGGCCATTTTCTCTTGTCCTGACACTTGAGACACAGCAGAAGAGGCTGATCTGCACCTCAACTACAACCTCCTTTCAGGAAGTTCTAGAGAGCATTGAGGTCCCCCCTGAGCCTCCTCTTCTCCAGGCTAAACACCCTCAGTTTACTCAGCTGCGACTCATAAGACATGTTTTCTAGACCCTTCACCAACATAGATGCTTTTCTTTGGACCACACTCCAGCACCTCAATGTCCTTTCTGAAGTAAGGGGCCCAGAACTGGACACAGCACTGAAGGTGTCGCCTCACCAGTTCCAAGGGTGGAGAGGGGGACAAATCACTACCCTGGTCCTGATGGCCACTCTATTGCTGATATAGGCCAGGATGCCACTGGCCTTGGCCACCTGGGCACACATTGTCTTACGTTCAGCCAACTGTTGACCAGCATCCCCAAGTCTCTTGCTGCTGAGCAGCTCTCAAGCCCCTCTTCCCCCAGCCTATGGTGCTGTTGTGACCTGGGGATGTTGTGACCTGAGGGCAGGACCTGGCACTTGGCCTTGTTGAACCTCATGCAGTTGTCCTCAGCTCATTGATCAAGCCTACCCAGATCCCTTTGCAGAGTCTTCCTGCCCTCCAGCAGATTGACACTCCCACTTAACTTGGTGGCATTTTGAACTTACTGAGGGAGCAGTCAATCCCTTTGTCCAAAACATTGATAAAGATGTTAAACAGGACCAGCCTTGTTTAACAGTATTTTCTACTGAAATACATTAAATTGTTCACACTTCCAGTTAATGACTTTAAAAAAAAAAAAATCTTTATCCAGAACTTGCCCAAAACCTTAGACACACAAAACGTACTCCTAAATTGAAACTACTTTCATGCATAGAAACTCAAAGGTTTTCATTTGTCACTTGGCAAGGAAATCTAGTATGCAGGTAACCAGCTCAGCATAACACTTCAGACTTCGCATTTGGATAATTAAATGCAGAAAACATTATAAAAGATCCATTCAGTATTCACTTCACATCTCAAGAAGGGTCATCACCATCAATTTGAGCTTGTTCTATGTGAAACAGTCATGTGGAGCAAATTCCTTGTATGTGTCATATACAGCTTAAGAACTTCACTCTCACCTTTCAGACCAAGGACCACGTTCAGAGAACAAGTAAAGTTGGGCTGCTCTCCACTGCCTCAGAGTAGCTGTGTGTTGACTACTAAGTTGCTTTAGCATACTGTTGTACCGCAGATTTTCCTGTCGAGCCTTTCTCCTGAACGGTTCCACAAAGTGCTCCTGAAAGACCATTAAAATTAAATCTAGCACTGAAGTAACTCTGACCTTTGAAAACACAGTTTTGTATCTTCCAAGAATTCTCATAAAATAAGAAGAAATAAAAAAAAGTTTAGCAGTAAAAAATTCCGAAATTTTAAGTTCATGCTTAGGGAAAAAAAAAAAAAAAGCTTGGTACTGGAAGAAAGAGTGCCAGACTTTGATTTAAAGATGTTAAGAAAGCATTATCAATGCTGAATGCATATGAAAGTAATTTTCCTTGTCAGAAAAGTGGTCAGTATTAGAAATCCTACTACAATAGATAGGATTTTTCTTTAAATTCTAGTATTCTAGGATGTGACTCACACTGTATTTTTCCTTATCTACTTGAACTAAACAGACTTATTACAAGTTCATTTATTGAGAAAGCAAAGGGAAAACAAGAGAAATGTAACTTTACTATAATATTTCCTGTAATTACCAGTTAATTCTAATGCTGAAACTGAGTCTGGACCTTATATGAAAAGGTCAGATTAGAAGCAGATTTTTTACACATTAAATAGGAACTGTTCACTGTTGTAAATGTTTTAATTGCATTGAAATAGGGTTAAAGGGAAAAAAAAAAAAAATCAAACAACTGACAGAGCTCATAATGGAAAACAAGTTTTAGCAATTCAAAACTCAAATTAGAGTAAAAGAAGGTGCAGCTTATAGCTGAGCATAATTCTAGGTTGCTGTACTAAGAGAAAGGCCTACTGTACTGAAATAACCTTGTTGGAGAGATAAGATTCTTAAATACAGAGCAGAATTAAAAAGCATATCCTAGAAGTATATATAGTCACACTTCCCATAAAATCTTAAAAACAATTAACCTGTCCACAATCACTTGATTTGGATCATCCTGGAATTCATTTCACCCATCTTTTAGAAATCAACTCTTGAGACAGTTCTTCTAAGAGAAGTAACTTCTAAGAGAACCTTGCAGTCACTCAAAACCTTACCTGAAATTTAAGCTTACTTTCTCCTCTTTCCCGGTCTCGCTTGTGCATGTTCACCATAAATGCTTCATAACAAACTTTCCAATAAAGTGCCATCTGCTCACTATCATGTCTGAATGAGTTCTCTTCATACTGCTTCATATTGGGAATAATCTAGTTCCACCAAAGCAAAACAAAAAACACACCATGATTTCTGACTTGGTTCCTCTGCTTTCATGGCTAAAAAGAGGGGGGAAATGATAAAAAAAGAATCTACTACTTACATATTTGTCAATATAAACTTGCCACTCATCAGAGCTGCAGTATTCTTGAAAGTCCTCAAAGAAAGAAGGGCTGCCATTGGTAGGAGGCAATGAAGGGAGATGCAGGTTCATGAAAAGAAGTTCATAAATCTTGGATACCAATGTACGAACAAGGGGAATCAAAAATGAGTAAGTTTCTGTCTTCTCTTCAATTGATCTACTCAAAATGCCTTCCAGCTTCCCTAAGAGGTAGCATGCTTCAGGCTGGCTCTCAATTACTTTGGTCTGAAGGAGGGTGTTTAGTTTGGCTGCTGCCATAGCACAGACCTACAAAAACAAACAACAAAAAATGAATGTAATCCTCAAAATAGTAATTCTGAATACCTATCTTTTTACTGCCACTAGTGCCTAGATAGTCCCAACCTTGTCCTCTACGTTGTCAAGTTCCAGATGTGCACATTGACAGGACTGTAAACTTTAAAATGGTAAGAGACACTAAAATATCTTCCCTATAGAAGGATAAATGACTGCTGCTACTCTCCTCACTGCTATGAGCTGCTCTCCCCACAACAGTTACATCAAACATGCCCTTAAAACTCAGTACCACTTGCAGGAATTTGGAACAAACCTGTAAGTTATCTTGTGCAATGAATCCAAGGAGCAACTGGACTTGCACCTGTGAAAGCTTCATTGCTTCTAGGCCAGCAGAGTACCAGACTGACAGGCTATCCATGAGAGTTACTAGTTCTTCCAAGAGCTATTGCAAAAACAGAAGATTTGTACAAAATTAAAATAAATAAAACACGATGTAATAAAATAAACAGTAACTACTCCAGCTGGAGACAGTAATTTCAAAGACCTGAAGAAAACTATCACACTTCCAACTTAACCCAGAAAATTACCCCAGAACACTGCAGTTAAACCAGTAATTTCAAGAAATTCCTGACTACAAAAATCCATCTAGCCCAGTATGTTAACTCAAGTATCTCCCCTGAATAATGCCCAAATCAGCATATAGTATGTATGCTTATTGTTTTTCCTATAATTTAAACCCAGTAAATGCCATTTCCTTAGAAAAGTTACAGACTCCACTCTAGGAGGCACTCCTTTCTGTCAGAATTTAGACACCAGAAGTGATACAAACCTTTTGAAAGGAAGTTATTCACAAAGCAAATGGCAGGTTTCACTATCCAGGCATGTTTGCTTAGAACTAATGCACCTTTATACATTCTCTAATAAAATACTCAGATGTAAAATCATTCTGACTGAAAGCTATCCCTGCTTAGGATATTATGGTGCTTTAAATTCTCCCCAGGCACAGTGGAAGCTAATTTATGAAAGTACTGTAATTTTCAACTTGGAGTTGGCAAGAAGCAAAACTCTCATTGCTCCAAAGTTCAGATCTCATTTCTAATAAGGTTTCAAAATGGAAGGCAAAGATTTTACCAAGAAGAGACTCTTTTAAAATGAGCAATTTAAAACTTTAAGATTAAGGTATGCTTACTCATAAGCAGGTATTTTGGAGAACAGCTTAGGAATTACTGTATTGATGACTATCATTACACCTTTTCTTTTTTTCCACAAAAAAGTTGCCTTAAAAAACATTTTTTGTGAGAATTTATCATGATATAACCATGCTTTCCATATAGCATCTCTCTCCTTTTGCATAGCAAAATGGAAGAGCAATGACAACTCAGACTGGGGAGGAAGCAAGACCAGTGCCAGAAATTACATAAATGTTGAGACAAATTATGGGTGTTGAAACTTCAATATAGGTCAAACCCCAGAAGTGACATTTCTCAGCCTGGAGCTGAGAGCAGAGTTCTGGCTGGTCTTTTATTCAGGACACACAACAAGTGTGGTGCAAATCTGCTTAGGCCACAACCTGATATTGTTTTATTAGCTTCTATATTTTCCAAGTGTTTCTCCAGCCTCTGAGATCTGAATTTTCAGTAAAGAATACCACTTACAGGCCTATTTAATTTGAGAAGTTAAGCATGCTCCCTGTGGTATTCACACTCTTTTTTCATTACTCTAATCGTTCCACGATAAATCTTTACTCTGTAATATCTATGATTTAAAAACATATGACTAGAAGAGATGACAGTATCCAAGCTGACAACTTTCTCCTTGCTAATTTCAGTCTGTATATGGTACACCCATTATTCAATTACTGTACCTTTTCTGTCCATAAACTTGAATTAACTAGTCCATCTGCCTGCAGGAAATCTTGTACAATTAACAAGAGCTTGAAGGCATTTTCAGCATGTGTAGGGAGAGCTTTTGAATCTCTGTTATCAGTGACTGACCATTCTAACATCTTCTCCAGCAAGCTGCACAGGAAACAAAATCCCAAAGTAAGTATTATATGTTCTAAGTGTAAGTGGCTTTTAAAAAATCCAATTAAGTGTTTAATTGAATCTACTAGGTTGCAGTGACATAACTGCCACCTTCTTGATAAGCCAATGAGGTAAAAGAGATTGAGAGACCCATGAAAACAGCGATACAGTTTTAAAACCTTGCGGCCACAGGGCACTACTAAATAGGTACTGGAATATACTTCTGACAGTATGTGAAGAGAGAACAAAGAAAAGTACATCTTGTTAGGAAACACCCACCCCTTCCCAGCTTTACCTCTGTCCCTCACTTTGTCTGTTTTTCCTTAAAAGGGATGGACTGTACACTCACCTGAGTTTTATTTCATCAGAAGGTCGCAGCAACTCATTAGACATCCCCAGTTTGGTCAGTGCAGAGAACACCTGTCCTCTCTCAATCCAAGCATCATCATCAGATTTTTCAACACCTTTCCACATTATACATAATAAGATGTCTGTAAGTAACTGTATGAGTTCATTATCACTCCCCTACAAAAGAAGAGAAATATTTAAAGTCCTTTTAGTGTAGAAAACCTTCAAATCGTTTCTTGCTCATCACAGCCAATAGCCAAAATAGTCTAATAGCCAAATTTGTGAAAACACAAATATAAGAGACTGTGGCTTGCTTGCGTATTGTAATATATACTGCCTTTAGCCACCTTTTTTTCCCACTAAGTCTGCTCCATGCAACCTCTGGAAGATAAAGGATGTTTAAATATAAAAGGCGGGGAGGCAGTTTGCAATTTTTTGTTTGTAGTTTCTTGTGTTTGGGGCAGAGGGTGTTGGGTTTACTTTTTGTTTAACATCAAAGCTATCCCAACCAGACAATCAAAAAAGACACATCACAAAAGGAAGTACCCCTACTCACTATAAAAGAGCCACATTGTTCGCTTTTCTGTTGGAAGATGGGAGGGACCAAAAAAAAAAAAAAAAAAGGACAATAATTATTCATTAGAGAGATTAAAAGAATAAAAAGAAAATGCCAACAGTTGGAGAAATTAGCCATGTAGGGAGGAATTACTTACTCCTTGGTTTTCAAATAAAGAAAGATCAGCTGTGAAGCCCACGTCATTTGTAATACCCAGCTCTTTGTCAGGCTGTCCAGAGAATGGCTTTGTGCTCTCTGTAGGTGATGGTGTGCTGGGCTGACTATCTGTTGTCGGATTCCCAGCATCAGCCAGTTCGTAAGAGTCTACACTGGAGAGATCTAAACTCAAATGTGAAGGATGACTGTGCCACAGTTCTTCTCGGTCCTCTGAACTAAAAGACATTTCTGCTGTGGATGCATCTTCCAGTGGCATAACAGAGAAATGAGCAGGGACATCCAGGGATTTGTTGTCTTCTAAACTCCACTGATCAAACAGACCATTGACAAAACTGCCACCTTTTTCTCCTTCTGATTTATAAGGCTGATGTTTCTGAGGCTCTTCAGCAGAAGGCTTTTTTTCCTCTTCCCTGAAGAAATCAGTCCTGTTCTCTTTAAAGCCAATCTGGACCTCTGAGTTTTCTTTCTGGAATAGTCTAACCAAAGTGTCCTGCCAGCCCAGTTGCTGAGAAATCTGTTGTGCTGCATCCATTTGGGAATGCAAAAGGTGCAAAATCTAAGGATAGGAGATAACACACACCTACACATTAATTTTAGCTTGTAACTGCATTCATTTAGCTTTTTAAGTACATATTTTATAATCTTACAACTTTTTGGCTTTTTTTAAAACCTTGTAACAATTGGTTAATAATAATCAAACAAGCCACAAAATAATTTTCTCTCATCTTTTGGGAAAAAAAGACAAAAATTCTCAGGAGTAAGAAAGAAAAGAACCTATCAAAGCATATTGGTAAGTCCTCATATTTGTCCTGCAACAATTCTTGCAAAAGGCAGCTATCACAATAAATAATCCTCTTCAGCCACTAGTATACAAAGAGATAACTCTGGAATAGTATATATGCTCAATTATTAAGCAGACACAATTAAGAAAACCACAGTATTAATAGCTTACTGATAGTGTACATTATAGTTTCACTTTTTTTCACTTTGCAAAACCTTGATAGACAAAACAGTGCCTCACAGCTACATTCAATACCACTAATTCCAGTGATACAAGCCAGAGAGAGCTCAGTTTAGGAAAAACTCACTGCTTCTTCTTCATCTCTTCCCTGTATACACAACTACTTTTTTGATCTGTAGTATGCTCCATCAAAATAACATATTAAGAATATAAACAAAACTTTGATGATGGTTTAAGCATTCTCTGAGAAAACTGAGTAATTCAAGGAGCCTACTACCTCAAGCCTGTAGCAAACACAAGCTATTTGCAAATCATGATTAGAGGCTTTGCTTTTTGTTTTGGTCTTTAAATGTTGAATGTACAAAATTCAACAGAAAGTGACAGATAGGCTTAGTTTTTAAGATGAATCATTGCTAAAGAAAACAGTAGCAACAAATACCACCACCTCTATAGAAAGAAATAATTTAGCTATCACACTGCAGTTTATGGACTTAAAGGAAAATATTCCAGTTCTAAAGAAGACAACTAACCTTTCTACAGATAATCACTCTCACGTTTATATCTGATCTATGAGCCAGATGCACTACAGCTATAAGATCTTTATAATTCACGGTAGGATCTGTAGGAGAGAAAGAAAAAAATGCCATAAGCAATATCACACAAGAGCATGTAACAGCTAAATATTAAAAACTGCCTTGCAAGTCATGTCTAGACCCAAACTTCAAGAAAACAAGAAAACATTAGCTTGAACTAATGGGAACTTTGAGTAGATCAGCTCTGGTTTTCCTGCACAAAAAACAGGCATGTTTGCCTCTAAGCATACTGATGTTAGACACAACACTTGCCAATTACCTGCATAAAGAACTTGGTTAAGAAGGTTTTTAATAAGAGAAACAGGAACTGGTGATTCATTCAGAAGGAGCCCCAGGCCAGAGTATCCCACTTCTCTGAGTCTCATACGGTGCTTACTACGTTCATAAACTTTGGTACATTTCAGCATCTCTTCCACAATCTGCATAAAAAATAGACACAAAACCAAAATAAATATAAAGAAACATCCAGACCTCTTAAACTTGTGTATGATATAATATGCTGGTCTACAGCTTTTAAAGTTTATTTTGTAGGATAAATCAAACAACATGGACTCTTTTTTTTTATATAGATCCCAATACATTACTTCAAGAGAACACGAATTCCTTTGTGACAATACTGTCTAGCTAATATAAGAGATAAGAAAATAATTAACTTGGATGATTAGTATCTTTGTAATTACATTAATTTCTGCAGTCAGACCATTGAAAAATACAAATTTATGTTTAACTGACTAATTTAAGAAACATATCATTTAATTCATTACCTTGAACACAAGCTCTCTAAGCCTGTCAGAGTATCTTTGATGCAATAACAGAGCATAAAGAATATCAGCATTCCCTGGTTCAAAAAGCAATAAAAAAAGCTGGTCTGGAGTTGGACTGGAATGAAGTAGGCTGAAGAGAACATCCAAAATTCCACAGAGCTACAAAATTAAGACAACTAAATTAATCCACAGTTCAGACTTCATGCTCTGTTTCAGGAAAATTTTCTCGGCTTTTAAGCTTTACCCTTTGCTGGTTAATAAAATAGACATTTTGCTGCTCAATATTACTGCATTTGTACAATTTTTAATACATTTTTTTTCTCTATAGAACATCTTATCAAACAGTAAGTAGAGCTATAAAGCAAGTTCAAGATCTGTTGATGTCTACAAAATAGAAACTACATCATTACAACTGATCAGGTAAAGTTCAATTCATTTGGTTTTGTAAACTAAGATAAGTTTCTAATGGCATATCCTACCTCAGCTGTATCTAAACAGAACCACACATCAATTAACACTTGGCTTGTGGTCTTTTTCTTCTTTGTTCCCCATTCTTTTAAACACACAAGACAAGATTTCTAAACATCAAGAAGTAAAACCAAAACATGTACAGTTTAAACTATTAATTTATGCCATATTGGATACCTGCTCCTCGTCACTGGTGGCAGCTATGTATCCTACAATGCTCTGTATTTCTTCATGTGTTCCACCTTTGCTCAGGAAATACTTGATCAGTCCGTACAGGGATGTCCGTATTGTTCTCAGGTCATCAGGAGCCAAATCACTGTCTTTACAACCACTCCTAAGCACCAACAGATCAGAAAGGCAACCTCAGGAAGTCCTTCATGATTCATTAATAGCAATTGTAATGAGCTAGAGTTTTGTAATTTTTCATCTACCCCGGTATCATGCATGAGTTCTCAAATTTTACTGAAGCAACTCAAGCAACTGAATAAGAAGATCAGGCTTAGCAAGTCCATAAAAGCCCTGAAATGTAGATAGTACTGATCCGTACATAGGTCAGGATTTCAGGTTCCCCCCTTCTCCCCTCTAAAGCAAAAAGCAGAGTCTAGCCAATCTTCCTCAAGCACATAACTATATTTATAAGCAGAAATAAATCATCAAAACTGAAAGCAAAAATTTAAAATTCCTAAAGAAGTCCTACTTCAAATTGTACAAGTATATAAAAAGAATGATAAACACCCTCCCTTTTTATAATGGTAACAATCTATGAATTAATTTGCACTGTTGAAAACAAGCTCTACTATTTTGTAATTTTAATGACTCTTACAAGTGCTTTTAGTGTCATTGACACAAATTTTATATAATCTTAACATAAAAATCCAAGTCAAGAAAAAGTAGCAAGTCAAATGGGGAAAAAAATTAATGCAATTCTGTGAATTAAATCAACACTAAAAGCCAACCTGCAGTTTTATTTATTAATTCCCAGTAGGATGATGGGGGAAAAAACAACAGCCACATACGATGAATGAGGAGGAGTCAGAAGTAGTAAACCTCATACCCATAATAAATCCTGAGTGTGTCCAGGAGAAACTGCACACCATACTTCTTTCTGAATAGTCTTCTACTGTCTTTGATGATTGTAGAAAGATATTGTATATGTCCTACAATATAAAGTTTTCTTTTAGAACCTAGATAAAGATTTGTGTCAAGTTAGGAGCACAGTTGCCCAAATCCAAGAGCTCACCAATTCTGAAGGGGAAGTCACCACTGTTCCAGATACTGAAGTCAAAAAGTAAGTGTTGATACATCTGTTGCAAAAGCTGCATGTTCTTTTCTACTGAGACTTGTTCTATCAACAACTGTACAGCCATCAGTACATTCACATCCATTAAGATGCTTGGCACCTTGCAAAATAACAACAGGTGTTAGCACTCAAAATATTGAATGTGCTAATAAGATTTTATTTCAAAAAAAAGTTTATCTTCTACAGCAACCTCTGCTTCCATTAAAGCAATATAAGAAAAAATTAGTCTAGCTTGAATAACCATAATATGCAGTATTTATATCCAAAAGAACAGAGGATAAAAAAAAGACAAAACTAGATTTCACTTTGCAGATCAAGACCAACTTCTCATACCTTTTTTGTTTCAGAAACACAGGAAAGAAAAGCATTTGCTACAGAAACCTTTGAGGACCCTCGCATCCTGGCTATGTTTCAAAGTAATCAGGACTTCATCCGTAACATTCATTACTGAAGGATGTTTCAAGTTTTCTCACCTTCTGTAACAAGGCTCCTAGGGTGGCAACTCCATGGGAGTGAATGAGATTTTCTTGATTAACATGATGTCTCTGAATAAAGTGTTTTATCATCAAGATGAAAGTTGCAACTATGTTCTTCTCCAGACGTGCTTCTGCAAAACAGAACAATGGTAGCAGAAGTCTTATGGTTTATCATTAGATCACTGAATAAAAGTAGAGGGGAAAAAGTAAAATCAAGTGTTTATTCCTCACTATTTCCTGAACTTCCCAACTCCTTTTCTGTTTGTTCCTTAGCTGTGGACTGTCTTTAGATTTTTTCCTGTGCAGGATCACAGTCATTCCATGCCTCTCCAGAACAAACTGATCCCAGTACTGATTTCAGTTGCTTTATCCATGGCTGCAGGTTACAAACTTCTTTTTACAATCTTTTACATATGCTTAAGTATTTTCCCTCTGTAGTTGCAAACTGACACTTTCTAGCCATGGTATGCAAAAAAATTAGAGAGAAAAATATCTATTTTTTTTTTTTTTTACTTTACTCCACCATATCATATTTGAAACAACACCAAAAAAAAAGCTTTTTTCCCTTGCAAGGTCTGATTTCCTCCTGGTTTCTGTTAAGGTTAAAGTTAAGTCTCAATATTAGCAGAGTTTAAAAAAAAATCTATTCTTAAGGCTTCCTTTCATTTTCTTTTAATTTTAATACTAAAATTTGACTGTGTCAAATGTAAGAGGTAGGAGCCTGAAGATTTTACTAAGAAAATAAGTTTGGCTAAAAGCTAAATAGTTCTGTTCTGGTGCTACTATCTTCATGTGGATGTGTGACCCAGCACTTAAGTTGTAGGAAAGCTTCTCCTATTGATATTAGTAGGTTTTACATCACACATAATTTCTCAAAATAATCGGAACAAAAATTAAAAAGCTGCATACTTTTACAGCAATGTAATTGTAAATCATGAAAAGAAAAATAATGCTACTAAATATAGCTATAGTTGAAATATATTATTTTTACATAGTGCTGAATTCCTGGTATTCAGTATCCATGTCAGATATCTAGGAACAGAAAGAGCCTTTCAGCTTTACACAGATACTCTGGAAAATCCAGCACATAATATTTCTGTCATTCACAAAAAGACTTAAAATCAAGCTTAAAAATTATTTCAACTCAACTGCACTTTCCTACCTGATGCCTTTGTGGATGACAACACCACCCAGTCTCCCTCTACAGGAGTTACTAGTTCTGGAGGTAAAGCTTCCCCTTCAGATTTCTCCGGCATTTGTCTACCAAGAAAGCTGATCTGCTCCAGCAATGGAAACAGCACATTTATTCCACCAATACAGTTGATCATATCCTAAATCAAGAGAGAAAGGAGAAAAAATGTCACCATAAATGAAATCTCCTAAGCTACATAGCAAAAATTTACTGCAAATACAGGATACCTTACATAGTCGCAAACCAATCAGAATGTTTCACAGGTTAACAACAGAGTTGCCCAGGTTTTAGCCATCACAATTACACATGGGCCTTCCTGTCAGTTCTTGTTTTGGAAGTGCCTTTTTACATTTCCTTCCTCCTTGCCCCATATAAACATGGGAAACTGAAGGATACAAACCTTAGAAAGAATCTTCTGCTAAATATATTTGAAAACCAGAAAAAACATATTTTCTGATTTCTAAGTTACTTGCAGCAAGCAGTAAGAAAAGATTGTAACATTATACACATTTGCTTTAATCATATTCCTGCAAGATTTCAACTTCAAGCAGATAAAAAATAATAATTTTTTTTTCAATAACTTTACACATACGTCAATTCTAAGCCTCTCCTTAAAATTCCAGTCTCGTAAGACCCCTTTTCCCCCCTCCTCCTCACAAGCAGGGACAGCAACAAGACTGTCCCTGGAAGTGTTTAAGCAAAGACTGGACATGGCACTTTGTGCCATGGTCCAGTTGGTGTGGTGGTGTTTGGTCATAGTTTGGAGTCGATCTCAAATGTTTTTTCCAACCTAATTGATTCTGTGATTCTTGTGGTAAGGTGTAATACATTCAAATCACAAGATTTCTAAAGCGATTCACCACCACTTCAAATCAATTCAAAATGAGGCTCTCAGCCAGCTAGTCAGAGACACCTATTCATTTAGTCCCAGCTTAGTCCAATGAAAACTACTGCAGAGTAAAATTTTAATAGCCAAAAAACCCCCAACATCCTCTATGCCAGTGTAGTAACATGGGAGGGATATCACTCTCCTTTCCCAGTCAGAAAAGTTGGGGACAAGTGGAGCAAATCACCCCTTTCCTCCTCATTGTTAACTGCTTTTTCAGTTGTAACTCTGCTCCATATGTCTTTATTATGCCCCTTTTCCAGTCTGTATTTATTAAGGTGAGGTTAAACAAATTGAACAGTGAAATTAAGATGATGTTTTTAAATCTGCAAAATTTATCTCATGGATGAAGATTTCTGGGTTTGTTGTGCAAAACAAAAGGCACTACAGAGCTGTGGATTTTGGAAAAAGAAATCAAAGTTGAAAAACAGAAATCTGCCTGAACCACAGGACAGCAGTAGCTTACGTAGTTCCTTCTAAGCTGTACCTATGTCCTCATGAACTCCTGATCAGCTCTTGTGGTTTTTGCTCTCTAGTCTTCCTCAAGACAGTGCAAGACCTCACCATGTTTGTTAATTAATGATTCCCTTAAGACTTGTTCTCACAATATGCTTTTCCATAAAGCTAGAGATATGACCATTTCTCATCCCTCCTTCCTCCCACTACTGGGTGAAGTGCACAAATTGCAGTATTTTCAAACTACTCATATCATAACAAAATTAACTACCAAGGGCCTGAATTTTCTTAACATTAGTCTCTGGAAGTGATTGTGGAGACATGCACAGTGCATATGCATAGTGCAGCTCTAAGAATATTTCCTTATTACTTAGTTTTCCAGTATAATTGATTGTTCAATGTCAAAAAAAACCAAACACCAGCTCATATTTATTTGTTTGTAAATTATTCCTCAAGATAAAAAAATGTAGCATTCTACTGACAAGTCACAAATGCTAACTTAACCCTACTAATCTTAATCTAATTCTGAGTTTAAGACTACAAGAAAACCATCACAGAATTCCCTAGAGATGACAAAATGCTTTCAATGCACTACATTCATTCAACATGATTATAAAGACTACTCAGCTATCACAAAATATCTTCATACACTACGACAGTAAAAACCATGGCCCTCATAAGTTCTCAATAAATGCAATACTACCCCAGCTACAGCATTAGCTCATTAATTCTCATTACAAAAAACATGCTGTATCTGCTAAATATAACTGGCATTATGCTAATAACTTCCAGCATTCCAAAAGTTAGGTGAATGCACACAACCACTGTCTAGTTTACATCACGTTCTGCTTCTTTAGAATGCATTTACCTTGATGTCCCAGTTCACTACTTTGTTTCCAGTTAGTCTTCCATGTAAAAGATTTGCAGACAGATCAAGACAAATTGGGCTTCTGCAGGCCTGTTAAACAAACAAAGCAGCTATGGTAGCTTTCAGGAAACAAGTTACAGATCCTTGAACACATGACATTTCAGAGTGATGCTTAATGTGTTTCAGGAAGTTAGTGCCAATGTGCTGATATCAAAGTATTTAAACAATGTGAAACCCTTAGAACATTATATATGTCATCTTAGACTTGACATTGACTGCTGTACAAGATATTCTATCCTTTTGCCAAACATGGACAAACCTACTATGTTTGCACAAGGTTACATGTAAGAAAGCTCTCACTGCTCCTTATCTTGCCATTATAACCACAGAATCATGGCACACTCACCTGTTCTATGAAACAGCAATAGCAAAACAAAAAACATCTAGAACATATTCCAAAAGTAATCCACACTGTGAAATCAAAGAGAAGTTATGCACTGATTCATACCTTTGGTGTATAATGAAGCAGCACCTTACTGGGGAGATCTGCTACTTCAGTCTCTTGAGACTTCCATGGAGTTAAACAGTTTGGACCTATAAAAAATTATACACAGTTATATATTAATGTTATTCTTTACAAATTTTATACTGCTACAATTTGTTGCAACAAATAGAACAGTCTGAACCATACCTATTTATTTGAGACATGTTTTGAAGAAGTCCCTATGACTTAAATCATTCATTTCATAAGGTCTGCTTAAAAAGAAATACATTCTTCATGAAAAGCTAAACTATAAAATGAAAAAGAGGGGGGTTTATACATTCAAACAACTCTAATGTTTGTTTTTACAACTACCTATCTCATATTTGTCACTAATCTGTCATCAAGCCCAGATGCCCAAAAATGAGCAACTCTCAAGATAGTTTTGTTTAGCAATACAAAATATTTCCTTGATACAAGAGAAATGTTTTAAGGCTAATCTCTAACAATCTCAAGTCATTATGGAACTTATTATGGAAAAATCCCCAAGTATAAATAATTTTTAAGTGGCCTATCATAGCAAGGGCAATACTTTAAAAGAGTTTCAACTGTAAATTTACATGCAGGCAAACAGCAGCAAAAATTAAGAACTTACAACTGAAAATACTACCTAACATTCTCATTTTGGCAGGTCTGTACATATGATAAATAGATGAATTTATGCAAATATAACATTTTTAAAATCAAACTTCATGCAACAGTTATTAAATTTTAAGTTTATTTTTTATAAGGCCTCTTTGGTCAGCTCTGCAATTCTTCTGGACTCTTAAGTTCTTCACTATGTCTGTGTGGAGCAAAGCTCAATGGGGTCTTGTTCATAACTCATTCCTTTAATTCCACTAAGCCAGTACAATCACCACTTACCTGCTAAATATAATGCTTTCACCTGAGAAGGTTGCAGTGCTTCGTGAAAGATGATAACTGACCCAAGTTGGCCCTCCAAAGATGTTGGACACCCCCATTCACTGTCCTGAGTCCCTGCTGAGATCATCTTGGTGATGAGTTCTGGTTTTCCAAGCACCCCACCCCAACTTCCTGTAGAGAGAATGCCTCCAAGTGATGTCCGATGGGGCATAATTGGGGAGGAAAAAGGTGGATCTGGTATCTGAGATGGAGGAGGAGTTGTTGTTCTTTGACCAGCTGAACCAATGCAGCAAGAAGTAAAAGACTGGAGAGTCACACACGGAAGAAAGAAAATGAAACACATACTGTAAATCTACACTTTAAGTCTGAAGACTATATCTAGCAATTCTGAACTAAATAAATTAAACCAAGAGCAACAAGTTATGGCAAGTCCTGGAAACGCCATGCAAAAAAAAAAAAGAGCATCCACTTTCCACAACAGCATAGAATACCCTTTCTCCAAGTAAGAGTAATTTGATCACTCTGACCGTTGTTTGACCTCTGGCAGGAGCACAGACAGGAAGGATGGTGCTCCAGATATCCTAGTAAACACTTCTTTTCTGGATTATATTCCAAAATACTAGCCCAGTATATCTGCTACTCTACATTTCTCCTATCAGTTATTCTACTCAAATAGATACTCTCATGTTAAGCTTAATTGCCCCACTTTCGTTACCTTGATGTTTACAATGCTTATTTTACAGATGGGCCAAAATCTAAAGATTTATCTTAAAAATGAGAGTAAATGGAAGATAAATTCATTTGGAAGTTTTATACTGATTTTACTATGACGGTATCCAATTTAACTTTTTGCTCAACATACTTAAATATCAAATAAGAACTTACAAAAGAGGGAAAAATGTTCAGTGTTGTAGCCCAGCTTCAAATAAATTTGTTACACAAAAAGAATGAACAATGCTTACAAAGGAAACTAAACATGATATACACTCATTCTGATGGCTAGTGTATTTTTTAGGCTAAATGTGTGCACATTCAAAATAGTTGGATTAACTGCATGTAAACTGCTTATCCAGTAAGCAAAGCAGGTATAAGACTAGTATATAGTTAAGGAAACATTCAAAAATGCAAGTAAAAAAAGTTACCACTGAAAACAACAGGGAATATTCCTCATTGAGTGCTATTACATCAATCCTACTGGCAGAGCTGTGATACTTTACAACTTAACCATAATGTCAATATGCTCAGGCAATTATTTTGAGGAAAACTCCACAATTTAATCAAGGTCATCTAGTGGGGTTTTTTGTTTTGTTTTTACATTGAGATGACTAAACAAGTGTTAGTTACACTCCAAAATGATAGTCTGGACAGTGTCCAAAGTTGAACAGAAGCTTATTAGCAATAGGCTAAACTATTAAACTCCTACACAATTTCCAAATTAAAAATGGCAGCTATGTTTTCATTGATCTGTGAGAGCTCATCCCAACACAGGTATGACTCAGAAGGGAACTTACTTCATTCATAGCAGGGAATCGAAGTGGGGCAGAGACCTTCTGCTGTCCATTGACGTAGATATACACAAGGCTCTGACCAAAGGGCCTCTTTCCAGGCACATGAACAATAGTTATGTTGTGCTGGTTAAGCAGTATAAAATAATTAAGTCATTATTAAAAACAGTGAAATGACCATACGGAACTATTTAACTTCATCTCTACTAGATTGGTGAGGAAACCATTTAAGAAAATAAATCCAAAGCATCAATTAGAAGATAGGACACCTATTGGTCACTTCCATTTAAAAGTAGCAAACATGTTTACATGTAAGGGAAGAGTGAGTTTTTGAGGGGAAAAGAGATACAGCTCTTCCATAATTATGTACATCAGTCTTTAAGTATGGGAACAGAAAAGGATAAGGCAGGACAGTTTATTTATTCACATAGCACCACAGCCACCTATGCTTGTTATAATTTAACATAAAAAAACCTCTAATGCTGTAACCAACTTAATAATAAAAAATGCCTAATAACACTGGCATAAGTTAGCTCCATCAACGACTCATCTACGTGAAAATTACTTGCATTATTTGAGATTAAATCTGTTCTTATGTAATGAATTGAGATATTATAAAACAGAATATTTGTAAAATAACAAAAAAATAGAACTTGGACTTCTGAGCTAACAGTACTATATTAAACAGTGTTTTTCAGTATCAAATCTTACCCAGAGAGAGTCAAAAAAACAATGGTCAGGCAGCATCACTGTTGCATATTCCCTCTTTGTGCAAACTGCAACCACTAACACCCCAGAGCATGTAATAAAGGCTTCAAACCCCATACCACTTCCTGTAAAAAAACTGTAGAAAGAGAATAAAACACACAATCAAGGACTTGCTTCATCAAAACTACCACCTAACAGTACATTCATTAAGGAGGGAACCAACTTTAGTCATTTGTTGCTGGTCCAATATTTACTATGTGATTGGCTGTTGCTCTTGTTACAAAAAAAAAAAAACAAAACCAAAAAAAACAGAAGACATTCCTTTTGCTGCTGAATGTTAGTACCCAGAAAGTTAAACTATATCAAGAACCATTCATGTCAACAGCCACTATTTAAGCACTATGAACTTGTCCTTTTCATTGTGCTCTTATACAAAAAATGGAGTTCATTGGGGTGGGGTTTTTGGGGGGTTGGTTTTTGTTTTTTAATGTTGTTTTGTTTAAGCAATGAACCTTAACAAAATTTGGAGCTATGGATATTGAACTGTAGACAATAAAACATTATAAGAGAGAAACTACACGTTTATTTCTGTAACACAACCTGGCTCTGGTGACAGATAAAATGCTCCGGTTCACAGACTAAGCATTATGTATTGCACTCTACAAAGATAAGCAAAAGCGCCACATGTCCCAGGGTACCATATGCCACAGGGAACAGATGACCTAGATTTGTGCTGCTGAAGTAATTATAGTAACTATACCTATAGAGCTGCTTCCTCTTGCCACTTTTGCTGATTGTGCTGGGGTCCACCCGGTCCTGGTCAAGGCAGAGCCATGCACTGAAAGAAAATGCCGAGCCCGGCCACCTGTGGATTGCTGGCACAGCGATCCCAGCCATGCTGTGGTGTAAGTTGAAGTACTGCAAGGCACTGGCCATGCCCTGCTTCCGGGCCATCGCCAGGATGGCTCGCATCACTGGAACCACGTAAGGGTGAGCTCCTTTGGGCTCCTCGGTCCTCAGGAGCCGCATCAGTTGAAGCAGTTCTTCTGAGCCCATTGACTGGCTCCCCAAGGAGCCCAGAAGGGCAATCAGGTTCTCTGCACAAGTACAATGGAGCGCGGAGTGGGAGTTGAGTGTCTCAATGATCCGGATGACCATGTTTGCATTGACACATGTGGCACGACTCTGTCTGTTAATACAGCAGATTCGCCTCAACCAATTTGAGATGAAAATCTGCAGCTCATGTGATTCAAGATCTGGAAGCCACTGGATAAGCAGCAATAAGGGCTGGACATTACTAATGCCTAGTATCCCAACAGCCATGTGGTCACCTTCAACAGCCTGAAAAACAGCACAGAACTCAGACATGAAATAACAATAAAATAGGGCTAGAAGTAATATTGAAAGACAAACATTTTTGCATTCAGAGCAAGGACATCTCACCATATTCATGAGTTCTTCCAGCAATTCCCGTGAGGGTTGACCCAATGACTTTAGTACCTCATATATGTGTGCATAGCCAATCCTCTCCTTGAAGACCTCCTGAGGATAAAAATCCCAGTCTCACTAACAAATAAAATGGACAAAAATTGCTCGTCTACTGCAGCAGGTTCTAATTTAGCAAAATATTAGGTATGTGATAATTAGAATGCCATAAAAGTGTTTTACAGGTTAGAAATCTTTTTGTAAGATATCCATTGCACAGTCTCTAGAATGCTGCAGATCTCACTGCAGCACACAGATAAACAAATAAAAGTTCAAAGTAATATTTTAATAATTACCTATACAAGAATTTAATTGCTTCAGTATAACCTAACTGTTAATACTATCACAAAGAACTAGTAGCTTCATTTTTTAGTGCAAACTATAGCATGAAATGTTTATGTTAAGAATTAGAAGTATTCAACTATTAAGCTTTCAGTGAAAGATTTTCCTAGACCAGTTGATTAAAAACCACCCATCCTAAACACATAAAAAAATTAGAAAAGTGTTCCAAAGAAGTTTTTCTGAAAACTAATTGATTTTACATCAAGAAAAAAAAAATTAAATAATCATCAGTGAAGCTCAAGCATCCATTTATGGTTTAATTAATAAACAGCCAACACATCATATGGAATGGATACTCTTCTCCTGGTTGTATTCTGCACTGAAATTAATTTTATTTTTTTAAAAAGAATAAATCTGTCAGCAGAAGTGAGGTGATTGCTTACGTAACTATGGAAAGAAAAAAAAATATGCATATTGCAGCAGAAGTACAACTGAAAACTGTACTGACCCTCTGTGAATCCCAGCCAGTTCTCACCTCCAACATACAACTCTTCCCAGGCTTTCCAGAGTCAGTGGAGAAATAAGCACCCTCAGTAATGCTCTGAAGGAGCGTAACTGACCCTGTTGTTTTCCCCCCAGGCTATACTGCAAGTAGCAATGAAATCAGATGACTCCCACTCTTCCTTTAGACTTTACAATGCAGCCACATTCCTCTGGTGTGCCAAGAGGAGGGAATCATTTAACCAAGGCTAGAATCTAATGAACTCAGCAATCCAGGAATAAATATAACTATTTTTCCATGGCCTTAGCTTCCACTCAGAATCACAAACTAATCAGAACCTATCCATTAATCAAACCACAAAAGTAACTACCAAGAAAGGGCAGGGGAATGGCAAGACCACCATTTGGACAGCAATACTGTCCGGGGTTAGTTTAAAGCCATGATAAAACTACAACACAAACTCCTGTCTGAAAATTCCTGCAAATACCTACTAAGTCTATCCCTCATAGTCATGGGACAAGTAACAACGTACTTCCTTTACAAAGTTCCAACTGCTATTATACTCTGATCTTCCAGTTTTGAAAGCAAGATGACTGGGTGTCCAGCCATTAGAGAATATAAAGGGATAAGGAATTCTAATCAGCTATCTGTCATGAATGTCTGACCACAATCTGCTCATCTTCATTATGAAGATCCATCAAGATACTGTGATAAAAACACTAACCGGAAAAAAGATCAAGAAGCCTATTGCAAACAGACCTCTGCATATATACTGTTACCTTTGCAGCTGGAGACTTGTGCATTACTGCTGTGAGGGCTTGAATGGTTGATACTGCCAAGGAGTCCAGGTGTCCCTGAAACACCTGAAAGTAGCAGATACAGAAGTCATAAACAAATGTCCAAAGACAGTTGAGGTCCAAAATGTGTACTGTGCCTTCTTACCAGGAGGGAAATCAAGAGTCTGGCAACATGCTTCAAAAATCATCTCCCCACCAGTCAAGATTTCATAACCCCACAGCCTACAAGGAATTACACTACAGTAGACAACTAGCCACATACTTCAAGAGGAGAGAAGCATTCACAACACACGCTGCACTTCAAATATTCTGATGGACAAACAAGTTTTCCTCATGCGCCTAATGGACAACCTCAAGAGGGAGGGAGGAAAACAATTAGGAAATCTCTTGCAGTATGTGTGTGTGTGCTGCTGGACAATGAGGCACCTGCAGTTCAATAAAGTGTCTTCTTTTCACCCAAGGCCCTACACACCAATGCAGCACACAAACACACAAATTGTAAGAGATAAGTCACACAAGCACAGTAGGGTGGCTGCCTCATCCATAATCTCATTGAATTGATCAACACTTCTCTCCAATTTCAACAATCCTTTGAGGTTTTTTCCTGTAATTCTTGTCTATATTGATATTTCTGTGGTGGTTTTAAGAACAAAAACGTTGGAGCACTATTTTGCATCCATCTGTAAACCTCATTAGCAACACTGTGCAAACAAATCTACTGTTTTCGTCATCTCTGAAATTTTATATACATCTCAGACATTTTGAAAATGAAATGTCAAGAATTAGAGTACCATGTTAGATGTGAAGAAACATTTAGATGCGGTTAGAGCATTGTGCTGTGTCCAAAAAAGCCAAAGCTATTAGTTAAAAATCACAATTTGTAGATTACCATTCCCTGTATTTAGCATTTCTTTACATTTTTAATCAGAACAAATAATTCTACTATAAAATTAGTACAACAATTTGCATTTGAAACTTTCCATAATATTTGGGAAAAGTAAAACAACAGGCTATTCCTACCTCCCTGATTCAGCCTGTCCATTGTTCTGTGAACATTTGTTCTTTATGACAAGCAAAGAATCAGGACACCAAACACAACCATTGAGATTCACAAACAAGGCCCCAGAATCCAAAACACCACAGTGCTGAGACAAAGAAGCAAAAAAGAGGAAAACGAGGGGGAAAAAAAATCACCATCAGGTTGAGAGAATCTATTTGGATTCCATTCATGTACTTCACCTTTTCCTTAAAAGGAGCATAACTGAGGTTCAGTCTATTGAAAATATCTGCAGTTTGAAGCAGATGAATAAAACAAAGACTCAATTCAATCTGTTATTCAGAAAAATCATTTTCCAGAGACAGGAAATACTGATGTGTGCAGCAACAGAAGTTCATCTTGCTGCAGAAGGCTTAAAAAGGATGGTTAAGGTGAAGCACAGGAATCAATTTTCCTGTGATTGTGTCTTGACTTTGATTCAAGCAAAATACAGTTTAGGTAGGTACCTGGTCCTCATTCATTTCTGTCAGTAATTTGTTGGTAAGGTCTTTCTCACTCTTGTCTGCGACTTTATTGTTAGCATTTAAAAACAGCTGTTAGAAACAGAGACAAGAATAATGGAAATAATTGCACTTTAAAAAGTTACCTGCAGCCAAACCTGTGGAGGCTGCCTTGGACTTGTATTTCACATTAAAAAAAAAGAAAAAAAAAGAAAAAAAAAAAAAAAAAAAAAAAAAAAAAAAAAAAACGTTCTCACACTGGTGAGACACAATCCTCCACTATTATTAGTCTTCTGTTAATCCTTAATACTGAAGATTACATTGTAATTTCGCTAAAGAATAATTACTTTTTTCCCCCCCCAAAAAAAATGAAAACATGTAATTGCTGAGACAAGGAAAGAGATCTATCTGGAATTTATATTGATCTTCATTTACAACATGCAACATGACAGGAGGTTCTCAAAAATTTGCTTGTAAGAAATAAAGACAAGAGTGGGGCATTAGCAATGGATTAGAAATGGACACAGATGTTTTACCATCTTCTACTCATGTTTCATCCTAGGTGAGGGCTGAAGATACTTAGACAGAATATCTTAATGTTCCAACAGCACAGTAGCAGAATTTCTGGGGCACAGTCTTTAGATCAGGAAGCAGATCAAAATATCTGACATCATCATAAGAATCACATAGGTTGTAAATAGCTTTAAATCAAACATACACCTACACCGCATCTTCAGCTAAGGAGCTGCTCTGTTTTTAGTAGCTAGATTCCTCACCCAAATTCAGAATTGATTGCAGTCAACTTGTGTGCAAAGTTTAGCTGTAACCTAATCAAGATTTAAATTTACCTCCTTCTGTTTTAAGATTCTACTGAGGTATTAAAAAAATCCCTGATCAAAATATTTTAAAAGTCCCTTAAGGAAAAAGGGAAACAACACTTTCTTTTAGTGTTTCTTAGGGGTAAAAACTAAGCATTTGTCTTCCCCGCCCCCACACACATTTTGTGCCATTATCTGTTAGGTAGTCTCTCTGAGGAATAAGAACCTGAGAAATCAACTTCCGTAAATTAGGGCAAAACAAAGGACAACACTTAAGATGTTGCTTTGAACTTACATAGGTGTGAAAGCACATAGTTAGAAACACAAGTCACTTTGAAAGGTACATCACAGTCAAGAGCACTTAACAATGCAGAATAACTATAAATGCCTCAGAAGGCTCTAACATTACAAGTAAGAATACAAACATTAAACAGAAGTAAATGCAGACATATAAAAAATACATCAAATTTTTCATGAGTTACTTCATTTCTCATAATACATACTGTGAAAAGGAAAAATAGATTATTACAATGTCCATATGGTTTTAATCCTTCCATTTAAAAGCTGTTCAAAATTGTTTTCCTTTAACCAGCCATGCTGCTAGAGGTTGTTGTGCTTTACTCAAAGTCTGACCTCTGAGAGAGTTCAACAGATGGGAGAAGATTCAGCACTGACAAACCAGTTTGTTAAATGACTCTCAGAAGAGAATAAGCACCTTCTGATATGTCTAAATTACAGTCCCTCTTTTTGGATATCACAGGCCAAAAACAACACTCAGATCATCAAAACTTAACTGAGCAGTTTTGAAAGCTTTTGCGCACATGTCTAACCCTAAAACACAGTTAAAGAAAGACAGTTTGCACAGAAGCCTTAAAACCAGAGATTTAAAGAAGAGATTTAAATTTTAGAAGACTGTTATAGTGCAGATGACTAGAAATACAGCTTTGAACACCTCAAGTTCTTTAGAACATCTAGAGCAGAAATAGTGGTATGGATTTTGTTTACCCCTCCTTTCCACTGAATTTTCTTGCACTTCAAATTTGCTGAAGATTGAATACATTCCCAAGTTTCAGATGTGTGTGCACTCTCACACTATCTATGGAGATGCAGAATGTGCTTTTCACACACAACTTGCTACGGAACCCAGTTGCAATTTTCACCAAGAAAGAAAAAATAATCTAGGAAAAGGATCTCCACCCCCAGCTAATCAAGAAAAATCTGGCTTTGAAAAACAATTAAGATACAGTATATTTGGAAATACAAACATACTGTAACACCCGTCCTACCTCTGTCCTCTCCCTATTTCTCATCCTTGGGAGTATTTTGAATGTGAAAGGATAAAAAAAAGTGCACTATGTAGCAAACTGGCAGCACTGACACCCAATCACTCCCAGTGATACATGAGACTGTATCACAGGAAAAAACTTTAAAAGAGCCTATCTTCTGACACACCTACAGACAGAATAAAAATAAAAACAGCAAGCTGCAAAAAAAAGAGTAGCTGTTCCTGCTTTCTTGAATTCCACCACTTTTATGAAAGCAGGAACACAGCTGGATTCTCCATGAACGGATAAGCTGTTGACAACTTTAGAAGAAACTAAAAAAGAAATTTCTTGAAGTTTCTTATAGAGTACAAGGTTAGTACAAAAATAGGCAGAGATTCCCAAACAGGAGGAGAATGGAAAGGTCAAACAATGTATTTTCAGGAGAAGATAATAAAACTACAAACACTATTCAAAACACTGCAAGTCAATTGGCATTCTGCCACTGAATATAACACATTTATTTTTAATGTATCACTGCACTGAATTATGTTCTAATCCAAAATCTAAATGGATTAAGAAACAAATTGCATATTGTAGCTAGCATTAAATTATCTATCTTAAAAAGAACTCAAAACAGCTCTGCCACCAACATATCACAAAAAGAGAAATAAAACACTCCAGAGAGTTCTTTTACACAAGGAAAAATGAAATCTACAAAGCAATCAGTGAAAGACATTAGTTTGCCAATTATGACCATCTGGGATTGAGACAAAAACACTAAATCCTATGTAGAAGAAGAACAATCAAAGAACATTTTTAACACCTTGATCTCATGTTTTATATCAGCTACACACAGGACTCATATTTTGAAACACAATGGCACACCAGCAAGATTATTTTTTTTAATGGAAAAACATGCCTCTGAAATTAGAGTTCAGACCTCCATCTGGCAACAGTTGTGACTTCCTAGCAATCCAGTGATAGAATGTAAAAGAAACAAACAAATGAAAAAAAAACCCCTCACAACATAAACTAAAACAAAAAGGCAAGGGGGGTTGTTTCCCTTAACTATCATAACAGATTTTGGAGACTGAATGGAGTCTGCTCAGGACTCAAAATAAGCATTCATTGCTTTAACCACAAGACAGACAAGAAACGCCTCTACTTCATTAGCCATAAAAAACAGATTTTAGAGCAACTTGGATCTTTGAGATCTTTCATGGCATTAGTGGCTCTAACCGATCCAAAGTTTTACTTTCAGTCTACAGACACTTTAAAATTGCTTCTATTTCAGAAGGAAGATGAAAATATAATTAATATCCTTGTAATATTACAAGACAGGTTTTGTTAAATGTACTCTGATAAGGGAAAACTTACCTTGCAGTTCTGCAATAGTCGAATGAGATGCTCAAAGCAGTTACTGTTAAGGAAAATTGCCTGCAGAACAGGCCTATCTGTGCAATCTAACATGGCTGTGATGGTATCTGTAAAATTAAAACAGAACTGGCATCAAATACAAATCACTTGCCCATCAAGCATTTTTTTCTGCACATTACATAATAAGCGTGGGGAAAAAATTCTACAACAACTTATATGGTCTGCATTCTTTGATCAAGAATGACATGTTTTAAGCACAGATCACTAGGTCTGGAGCTGAACATTTTGATGCTGTAAAAATTACCACATAACGTACTATATCTGGAGAAAAATTCAGCTAATGAATCTTTGATTGCTTTGGGGCTCTGTTTGAAGTCATTGCCAGATTTGAGTACATAAGCAGCATTACTTTTTTTAAAGCACATGAAGACTTGCTTTACTCTGCATTTTATAGCAGCCTTCTACTGTAGCATTTGCCACAGCCTCAGTACTATTTTTCAATATTTGAGGAAGTATGGGAAAAGAAGTACTTTTATTTCCCATTCTCAACATCAAAGTGGAAGCAACAAACCCCTGAATTCTTATCCAAAAATTTAAACCCAATAGTTTCAGACTATTACTTTTGGCCAATGTTTAGAACAATGCCATTTGAAAAGCAAACTATCACAAAACAGCCACATGGGTATTTTATTACAGAACAGTCTTATGCTGCCATTACTAAGGTGCTGATGAGTGTCAGTTTTTGCCTAGCAACATTTTTCTTTTTTCATGGAGACTGGCAGTCTGCAAATCTTGACACTGGTTAAATGGCAGCAATTGATATCACTTCTTAAGGGGTTTTTTTTGGGGTATTTTTTGTTTGTTTTGGTTTGGGTTTTGGTAGTAAATGATTAAACTAGAATATATGTAAAGTAATATCAAAGAAGAAATGTTAGAAAATTTTCAATTGCTTAGCCAAGTGAACATTTTCTGGCAGAACATTAAGTTATATTACTATCATGGCTCAATCATTACTTGCTACAGAGTCATTGTCAAGAAATATTTCAAGGAACTGGGCAATTGGGTACTCACTCAGCATTTGGATCTGTAGTGCTATGAATCTGCTCTCCCACTGCCTGCATCGCCTTGCATTAGGTAAAGCTGAATGATCTGAATTAAGCAACTTGAAATAGTTCTCCAATATTGTGCTTGTCTCCACTTGACGCTGGTCAGAACTGCTGGTTAGAAGGATATGGACAACTTCAGTCAGGCACTTCAGAGTCAGCTCTGCCTTCCTGCTCACTTCCTCAGGGTTTCTGTCATCCCAGTTGTCACAGTCTGCTAAAACACGCATCAAGACTTCCATGGTGGCAGGAGATACTGCTTGAAGGGCATTCCTCTGAAACCCATCAGGCAAAAAATTTATTAAGAAAAAAACAATAATAAATGAATTTAAAAAAAAAATTAAACCTCTTCAAACCAGCAGTGTCTACCCAAATTATCTGAATCATGAAACATTCATTATTATGTCTATTAATGCCCTCTAGTTGTTAAATAAACATGAAACATTCTAATTGGATTAGGTTGATGGCTACAGTTGAAATGCATCCCATCTTGTTCACTTAAACAGGCTTTCTTTTTTCAAAGAAAATGCTTATATGGAAAAGGAAATATAATTTAAATACATGTTACAAAATTCACATAAAGTGATAAACTGCTAATTCTAGGTAAACTTTAATTTAAATTTTCATTTCAGATCATGAGATTCATGATATTTTAGAATTAGCTATAAGAACATTATAAGAACATAATAATTAGCAGACATTTGTCTGAGCCCTGAGTGCACTCCTCTCACCTTTCTTCCTGGGGGCCTGACTGCATAGGCTCAGGGGCATCTTAAATCTAGGACAGGAGTCCAGGTTGTAGAGACATTTGAGAGGCCCTGTCAGGAACCCCTTGCCCTCTCTAGGGAAATATCAGGTTAGATATCAGGAAGTTCTTTACAGAGAGAGTAATCAGGCACTGGAATGGGCTGCCCAGGGAGGTGGTGTTATTTGAAAGCAGGACTCAGCTTTTAGCATTTAGATATTATTGCACAGAATTATCCCAAAATTCATAAGATAGAAATAATTCATAGTCAATTATAAATTCTTCTTATTTATGGATTATGTGATATTTAAGAGCCTTAAGCAAGGAACAGGCATCTGGAGGCTTCAGCAGCTGGAAAGAGTTTAGAAGATCCTTACCTGACCACCAGCCACAATAGCTCCAAAGAGATGCAGCAGGCAACATTTCAGGCTTTCCTTGAGATGTTCACTTTCTTGAAAGCATTCTGATTGGAGTAAATAAAAAGGAGAAGAATTTCTTAGTCTGGTCACATAAATTTTACCAAAATTTTCCTCTCATAAAAACTTACCAACAAATGAAACAGTAAAAAAACCTTCCTATATTCTCTGTCATCACACAAATTAAAAAATTCAAGTATATAATCTCCACTTTTGTTTACATAAGTTAGACACACACATATCAATTCCAGCATTATCAGAGTAACACAACATGACCACATTTATCAGGAATTCACAGGGCCAGACCTTCTGCCTGCATAAAACTTTCAATGCAGGCTGACAGAACTATAGGCACACAGCAACCACTGGTCTTGATTTATAATGTAAACTCAGCCCTATAATGTAAAATTGTCCCTACTAATGAGAAATAGAAAGATGTTCTAACACACAACCAGTTATCAAGCATGACAAAGGTCAGAGCAACTTTGGCATGGAAAGTCTGATGCCATATACAGTGCAGGTAGCTCAAAAAAAAAAAACAGTCCCTGAGTTTGCTCCCTTTAAGCCAAACTCCCCAGCAAATCCTATGCACGTCTATAACCTTTCTAGCAGTAATGTCTTCAAAGATAGTTATCCTGCACCTCTTCTCATGCCATATCCGATATAAATTAGTTACAATCAGCCTCAGGAACTCTTCTTAGCAACATATATAACCTGGATGTTGTTGTTAAAGTAATAAAACTACACTCAAAGTAGCTGTAACAAACTATAATGGATTATTTTTTGGAATCAACTACTGTAAGACTTTCAATAACTTTCTAAAATAAAACTGGTAATTACTTGGGTTTGTAAAAACTGAGATTTTAAACAAACATTATAAACTGAAAATGAGATTTTTATAAGCATTAAAATAATAATATGACTTTTAAGACAAATACCAGTTATTGCCAAGTAAGATTTCTGACTATATACTGCCTGTTTTAAAAGAAAATTGCAGACCTACTTTTTAAATCTGTTCTTCAAACTAAACAAAGCTTAGATGATCACATTACTAGGGTGTGAGTACCACCAACTCCCTTAACTTAGCCTCTGAATCTTCTGGAGAACCTCAAATATAAAAAGAGCAGTACCTCGCAGACTGTGAATAAATCATTAGGCTTGGTAGACTAAAAACCTTTAAATTAGTCTTGTCATGGCAGAATGTCTAAAGCACATGCTTAGCAAATTCTGTCTTATCTGTCAGTTGGTCAACAAGCAGATGAGCATTTGCCTGCTAATCAGCACAACTTTAGCTCAGCCACATTCTATAATATTTAAGAGACTTAGGAGGAACCACAGTGCACTGCACTGAATGGAGAGAACCTGCAGATGACATTCCTCAGTAGCAGTCTTTAGAGTGGGTTTCCAGTGCTCTCACACATCAGTAATGGCATTTTACTGGCATCAGCAATTTGGTCTTTTTGGCAACTATTCTATTTTCTGTACATAGTGATGGAATCTCAAGCAACAGGAGCTGTGACTCAAACCTAGAAAAATCAAATTCATAAATGCTACCACTCTAGGTATAGAATCTTCCTTTTTTATTTTCAGTTAAAAACAGGAGGCTGTAAAAAGGGCTGATTTCACTCCTTCACTCCCCATCTCTCCACCTTGTTCATGCTCCTTCAATTCTGTTAGCACTGTCACTTTGATATGCTAAACCAACAAAGTAGCCGGGCATCCCACCTTCCTGAGATTTAAGTACAGAATATGGACATGTAAGTCCTTCTTTTCCACACAAACAATCTATAATGGTAAGAACACATGAATCCCAAAGCAGTCATCATGATATTTAATGACTTAACCAGAGAGAAAACAGAGGAGTTTCCCAAACTGAAGCCCAAGGAGCATTTTCTAGTTGAATGGCACAGAGTTCCATTCTTTCTGGCTGTTAAATCATACTAAAGAGACAAAAATGCAGGAACATTTTTCCTAAGATTATTTTTACATTAGAGTTATCAACACAGTTGCTACAGGGATTTTATGTGCACTATTATTTTCACTAATAAATGGAAAAGTTGGCAATTCACAGAACCAACCCTATTAAACCATGTTAGGCACTGAAATAAAGTCTGGAAGAAAAGAAGATGAGAGGGGGAATGGCAAGATAGTGATGCTCCGAGCAAAACACAAGCAACCAAAGTAACCCACTTCACTCAGCCTCAGAAAGCGAGGGACTTTCACATTAGCAGGCATTCTTAGAAGAAAGTTACTTAGGATTGCTAAGCTCACTCTTCTAAAGATGACCATTTTTAAAGCGGTTGTTATTGATACTTACGGTAAAAGAAAGGGACAAACTCGACAGTGAGGGAAGCTGGTTTATACTTCTGTCTGCTCCTTTCCACTGTACTAAGGAAATGTCTGCAATTACATTAAAAAACATACACCAAAGAAATTAAATATGATACTGTATTACATACTTTTCAATTTAGTACTCATATTACTAAATTATAATATGTGTTATAGTAGAAAACTGCCAAATATCAGGAGTTATCTTTTGCCTACAGGATGACAAAGAATAGCAAAGTAGTATTTCACCCTGAAAACGTGAATCACAGTTAATTCTGTATTCACTGTTCTGTACCTAGAAATAGCCTTACGTTTTACAAAACGATTTGGGTTTTTTTAAAGAATAAAGAAGCCAGCAATCTCTTATTCATTCCATGCTTATTGTAACTAAGCCACCAGCCAGACTGCAAGATGTTTTAACCATGCAATTTGAAATGGGCACAAAACATTATTATGGGTTCACTGGGTGGGAGGAAACCATCAAATTAAAGGGTTATAATTCTATTGATACATTTATAAACTTATTTTCTAAGATGCAACATATCTATACTGTGAGCTTCAATAACTTCTTTTGCCCTAATTCAACCAGGTCTGCATACTCCTTTCCTCTTGGTTTCTTTGTTCCACCCCTTTAGAAAAATGGGCCAGTTTTTGAAAGGAGAAAGCAACAGAAGGACCTCTGTGATGGTCAGTTACAACCAAACACCACTGAGTATACACTCAAATTAAATTTTCTTTTAACTTCTAGACTGCCAGTAAATATATTAATCATTTTAAAAAGTTATTTAAACCCTATCCAATTTCAGAAAGTATAACACTTTTCTGTGGTGTGATTCTATTGATTCATGGTTAAAGTTATCATAAACCACAGTATTTACAGTCCTGTCCTAGTCCATGCATACCCTGCAATTCGCTGCCTCCAGTTTCGATATGGATCATAGAGACTTTCACAAAAAGCCAATGCATGTCTCACAAATTCTTCTATGGGGGTCTGATCTGCCACTTCTTTTTCTTTTGTTTTGCTTTTTAACTGGAAAAAAAAGAGAGCTGTGGTCAGAAAATTTCTAGATGTTGAAAATTAACCTCAAACACCTCCAGAACATTCAGACCCACAAACTGTTCTCCACAGAACACTATAACTGAAAAAGCAGATCAGATAAGCAGGAACAGGAAGTAGATGGCAAAAATAACCAATGGGAATTGTTAACCACATACCTGTTGAATGTACAATGTAGTCATGGTGATAACATGGTTAATGTATGAACACATCCCAATCTCCTCCACATTAGCCAAATTCCTATGAAGACAACATAAAAACCACAGAATTGTACACAGTGTACCATTTGAAGCTAGTTCAAACAATGTTTGATTATAGACAGAATGCTAAAACATACAAAAGTATACTAGCATTTAAAAAACACTCTCCAAAAGACTGCATGTACTTAAGTGTTTATTTCTGTCACAGTAACAAAGCTCACAAGTTTCCATCTAACAGGAAGAAAGGCTCAAGTCACTCTGCTGTAGGCCAATTCTATCTGGAATTTGGGGTTTTAGAGGTTAAGCAGATTCCCAGGACACTCTAAATAGAAAGCTCAGAAATGACATCTGATGAAAGACAATAACTTCCACTTCTCCCACATTACTAGTGCATACACTTTCTAAAACTTTAGCAAACTTATACCTAGAAACATTTATTCACTTTAAATTCTCCTGAGGAAAACAAACACCTAGTAAATTATTTTAGAACATAAATAAAGCAATGACAAAGTATTTCTCAGTCTTGAGGATAAGTCACAAAGATCAGATACCAAAGTGATGTTGTAATGAGAACTAATCAGCAAGTCAGGCTGACAACAGTTTGTAATTCAGAAACATACTACCACCATGTACTCAACTTATACTTAACATCCCAGAATACTTAAACACTGCCATACACAGTTCTTTGTACTGTTTCAGAGGCAAGGAGAACCAAATGACTCAAAAATGCTGCTTCAAATCTCTTGCGAAAAGGGGGTTCCCTATTGTATTTTATCCCCTTCCTCTCTCAATGCACGTTACAATAGAAGACTGAAGAAATACTGAGGAATAGATGCCTAAAAGCAGCTTATTCATTGCTTCAGTGCAGAAGTTTCAAAAGGAAATCAGCTGCATTAATAGTGTAATAGTAAGTTTCATAAGCTGTTTATGGAATGCTAAGCATGTTAAAAATGTGAAACAGTTCTTCCTGTGCAATTCTCCCAAGTTATTTCATATCTAACACTTGTTAGAGAGTGTACTTTTTCTTACAAAAGTATTTATTATACCAGTACCTCATATCTTGAATTCCCATAGATTTATCTTCTGTAATTGCAGAGAATCTAGCATGTAAACCCCTTCTATTCCCTTTCTCACAGCAAATATTATTGCTAAGACTATTGCATTGCTCCCTTCTCTCTTTTATTCCCTCTTCCTTTATTTTGAAGATTGTGAGAAGTGGTATTTCTCTGTTTCTACTGGAAAACATCAAATCACATTTTGTGTGTCATTAGAATCTATATTTATAGGCTGTGTCAAGTTTTCTTAAACAAAACAACAGCATTCCTGAGGTAACAATCAGAACAAATACCTGCAAAGGATGATAAAGAATTTCACAAGTAGAAGTGACAGAGCCTGCTGCTGCTCTTCTAGGCCATCTGACATTTTCTGGACACACTGTAGCAGCTGGAGCCTGAGGACCTGAAGAATGTTATCAGGAAGCAGTGATATTCCTGGTGGAATGTCATCCACTCTAATGAAAAAACACAGACGCAAAATTGTTAATACAAATGACTGGCAGAAATCAATTCTCATGTACTCATGTAGTGTTCCGATACAGTTCCACGGGAAAGGCCACCAAACTGAGAGTTCACAAACACTTTCTAATGAACCACAAGAAAATGTCTGGTGGCAATACACCAGCTTGAGTTTTCTTTTCCCCAGCAATGGACTGCACTTAAAAAAGTGTTGAAATTCATTAAGTGGATTCCTAAATGCTCCTCCATGCAATGAGCTGCCTTAACTGCCACCAAGAAATTGCATGATCTTCAGCAGGTAAACAGGTAGCCTGGGAAATCCCTAAGTAAGGGAAAGGATAGCCACAATGGAATGAAACAACAAAACAACATTTTTCAACTTTCTACTGAAGACTAAAAGTGTCCAAATAAATGAGATGCCAATTATTACATCGTTATTGAAGCCCAGTTAGTATTCACCCACAGTGAACCTCATGTCTTTCTTACATAAATTTTAAAAAGCTGTACAGAATTATTTCGCTCATTGGGGTTTTTTTGCTGAACTAAACCATTTTTAGAAATAACCAGTGAGAATCAAAACATGAAGAAAAAAATGGGGAAAACCACCCACAAATACAATCAAATACACCAACAATCCAGGAACAACCATATGGAAACACATTTTTGCAACAGTATAGAAACATACCAATCTGTTAGAACATTCTTTGGGATGAAGGCTGTTTATCTGCTGTAGCACATGCAAAATAGCTTTTGGCAGCAACTATTTACCCTGACATATCTTCCATGAATTCTACACAGGAAAAGGAAGATATAGGCAAGAGCCTTACAGCTTACAAAAGCCTTCAATATGAAGGCAGAGGGAAAATAATCATAAAAATTCAGCTAGCATAAAAACTCACTAATATGGTACTTGCAGACACACATCTGTGCAAGAATAAGCATCAAAAAGTGTGGAGAAATGCAATGACTGACACTACACACTGTGATAGCTAGTATTTGAGGGAAATGGGGTACAATGCATTGTTCAGCTTCTAGCATCAAAAAGGCAGCCTACATCGAAGGGAAAAATGGAGACCTAATTTAGTAAAACATCTAGACAGGTGTAAGTGACAGCAAGCTCCCATATCCTTGAAAACAAGTGTTACCTATACCTATACAGAGGACCACATACTGTTCATTCCCTTTCCTCTTCACAGAGTTGTGCAATATGCTTTTCAGATCCTGGGATTCAGAAACTCAAGGGATTCAGAAAGTTGTGGCACAAATTTTATAACACCTATAGGCTCTAAACTGGTAGAAACACTAACCACAAAACTGAGAGCAACTGCTCTGGAACTAAACCCATGGTTCCTCATGATCTGATAACTCTGGTTTTGTATTTCAGATTCTGATAATGCCCTCTCAGTATCAGGAAGGCCATAGCTTTTGACAGCTGAAATCTTATATCCAAAAGCTATTTCCCTAAAATGGCCAACAAGTCCTTTTCAGTAAGATCATAAAATGCTTCACAAGATAGCAAACAGCATACCCTTCATGCCTCACATCCCAAAGAATGTTTTCTCTGCAGTAGCTGCCTGTCTGTGCTATTGCACAACCCATGAGAATTTAGTGCCTCATGCAAGACCAGCATGAGAAATCCTAACTGGGATTACTCAAACTGAATATACTACAGAGTAGGTAAAATAAATAGTAGTAATAAATTTTTTTTTCACCCCAGAGCAAATTACTACTATACCACCAGGAAAATCTAAAACTTAAATTTGTTGACATGTAGTGCCAGTTCTCCCCAACAAGAATGTCTGTTTAACCTAAGTATTCCAAAAAAAAAAAAAAAGGAGGAAAAAATAAATGTAAAAAGTCATACCTTAACTGAAACTCTTATTTGACTGCAGATACCATATTTCTAAAATACGAGAAAGAACTTTACACATTTGGGTTCTTTTTATTTATTATTGCCTCCCCTACATTAACAGGGTTATGCAGCAATATAAACTGCTCTCTCAGGTGTCTGAAAGGAAGTTAAATTATCCCTAAATTGTATGCACCTATTACACCTCTAACTCACACGCTGGGACCACTCCCTCACCAGTGGTAACTTGGGAACAAAGTGCTGTAGAAAACCAGACTTTACTTTTCAGTGACCATGAAACCATGTAATCAGCATTCCTATCATGATTCCAGCATAATTTTTATGTGGGTTTGAAGTCAATAAGTTAACAATATATGGTTTCTATGGTACTTTGCAGGAGCTTCCTTTAAGCTCCTTTGCTCAAGATCATGCAAAAGCAGAAAAAGAACATGACAACACTCTGGAGGCCTCTGCTATTTCTGAAAGTATTAAACCAAGTGACAATTCCTCTCTTTCAATGAGGAGGAAAATCCTCCCACCAGGTGGTAAAAGTTTTATCCTTTACATGGTAAATACATACGACATGAGTACATGTTTTTAGGGAAAGAACAGACAGGTGCACTGGTCTTTTGTGCTCAATGCTCAAAGCTGTTAGCATAGTTATATTCACCTTCTCAGTAAAATCATTAATAACACCATCAAGGAGCCATTTCACTTAAAAATAAAAAGTAGATGCACAAAGATACAGGTAGACCTGTAGCTGTATAAGCCTGTAAGCTGCATAATTGTATAAGCTCTACTTATACAGTCAAATCATACCACAGAATACACTCATCCACTATATCCAGAGGTCTCCTAATTCTGCACTGCATAGCATCTTTCAGATTTCCAAAGCAGATCTTGGGAAATTATATATTCTAATTTATAGAAGAAATACTCTTATGAGTTAAATCAGCAAGTGACAGTGCCAATTAAGAGTCCTTCTTTCAGTAAAAAAAATCCTAAAACCAAACCTCTAACAGAATCTTTACATTTTTGAAGTAGTATTTTTTTGGATGCTAAAAAATCCCTCACATTTTAAATTGACACAAAACTTTATGCCTGTCTTCCAAAAGGTTAGCTTTGTCCAGCAATCTGTGCAAGCTTTATTCTCTCTCCAGTTTCTCATTATTTCCTGGTATTAACCCTTTAGTACACAAGGTCTTGCAGGCATGTAGCTGTAAAACATACCAAGATTTATAGAATAAAAAAAAAAAAAAAACCAGAGAAAAAGTATTGGTTTGGTCACTTTCTCATTTTAGCTGGCATCATATGTTTTTTCAAGACCAAAAGACAGAATTAGTTGTCTAATAGGCAATCTGGGAGAAAGAAAAAAAAAATAAATCAGCATTTGGTGGTTCCACACTGACCTACTTTTCTTTTTAATGGGCCCAGTATTATCAGTTTCACAATGTAAATGCCTGCAATACAAACTGACAAATCCTAGAAAGATGCCACTTTTCACATGCCTAATTATATCACAAATGTAAATAAGGGCAGAAACTGCAATTCTTCGTTAATTCTAGTATCTGCTCTCAGTGTATTTTTTTTTTTAATCCAGCCATAAAAGCACAGGAATGATTTGCCTTCACCCCTATGTTGTTTTGATGCTTTTCCATTACATCTGTTACGCAAATGAGTCTAAATCCACATGGTTCTATTCTTCCAGACTAGATCACTAATCCTATCATTAACCGTAGAAAAATACATTATTTTTATACTAAGTCATCATTTATCATAATGAAGATGCTGCTATTGTTCTGAACAACAAAGCTTCATGTCTATGTTGCTGAAAAAAACCCCAACCCAAGACCCACGAACACAAACTAAAAAACACTTAAACTACAAATAAACAGAAAAGCACCTATAGTTGAAGTACCAAGACATTCTTCTCTTCCCCTCTTCATATTTTAATATTAAATGGCATAAAGATAACATGTGTTAAAGGATATACTCTTTTCCTCAACTAAATACTGTAAGATGCATTTCTGACATTGCAAAGAAAACGTATCTTCTGAAAGAGCAGACAATTAATTGAAGGTCTTGCTTATTAGTAATTGCATTACCTAATTTGCATTCATAAAGGCATGATGAGGAAAATTTTAATACAAAGAGCTGAGAAGCCCAGGTTTTATCCACCAAGATCCAGTTGCAGCATTCCTCACTTCCTTGTAACAGTAGAAGCTATCGCTTACACTTCAAACAGGATCTGATCCAAAGCCCATTAAAGAATTTCCATTGATTTTGACAGGGCTTGGACTGCAGCCATCATGCAGGCAGCACCATTCTTTGCTTTCAAACACCAGTAGTGGTATCAGCTATAATACTGACACCAGTTCTCATGAATTCTGAATCCTATAACCTTTGTTTTTTCTTAAAACCCCTAGTTCATCCAAGCATCTCAAAAGCAGAGAAAACATCGAGTGCTTAAGTTTCTATTCCTCATTTGCAAAGTTAGACATGAAAACGCAATCATGATAACACAGTATACAAATTTATAATATTAAATATAAAGCTCTGAAATTAGACTTCAATAGCATCTCATGATTATATGAGAACTTTTGGTCAGCAACATGAGTGAAGTCAGCAATACTCTTACCCTGAACTGAAGTCTTCACAGATGCAAAGAAATCACTTTAAAGTCTAAAATTGGTGCATACTTTAAAAGGTTTCCAGCTAAGATAAGCAAATCTTTCATTAAACATTTAATCTCATTGTTAATCTTAAAGCAAACCCTGAAATAAAATTACAAAACTCTTTACATCTTGATTCTCTTCAGTCACTGATAATGCAGATAACAAGCACTAATACTATTTCATATGCAACATTTAATGAATGCCTACTGAAAAAAATCCACCAGGAATAACGATTATATTTCTACAAACGAGAACAAGGCATACTCATGCCACCTCCCAACATAATGCAAATACCAGTGTTTGCCTAGTTTCATCATTCCCAACCCAACTTGACCTTCAGATGAATGGGAGTGCCACCCAACAATTAAAAATCTTTCCTTTCTTTAAAGGCAGTATTGCCCTTGAACAAGACTGGGCTCTCAGCCAGGTCTGTTTCAGATATCAAGGACAGATGAACAGGTCTGTAATTCTACATACCTAGTTGGCAGCTTCTCAAAGTCCACATCCAGAAACTGTTCATAGCTAGAAACAAAACTATCCAACCAGAGCTTCAGGTAGTCTGGATCTTTCTGTAAAAACAAGAAGAGTACATTAGGCAATACTGCACTCAAGGTCATCCATCAACAGATGGTAGTACTACCTGTGTCCTTTGAAATTTTCAGCCACATTGTGCTGATCTGGCATTCTTGCCCTATTAATTATGTGTCTCCTCTTCCTGGTAGCAGTGTCAACGAAAGCACTTTAGCTTCTCCCCTCACCAACAATCTTCACTTGTTCTCCAAAGTAATCCATACCAGCTTTACAAACTTACTACTGCATGTTCTAGTCTTGATACCATAGATATTAGTACACAACACTCCTTATGGCTCATAAAATTAAATAAAGATCTTGAACAGCAATCTTAATCAAGAAAAAAATTGGGTTTTGCTTCATTCATAGGTCAATATGGCAGCTAGCAGCAGATTAGAGACATATCGTGTTCAAAAGGACAATGCAGAACCGGTGACTTGGATACTAGATACCTATAAAAGAGATTGCTTACATTTAAATTCCTTTCTAGTTGTTCCTAGTAGAGTACACAGACTCTGTGACCCCCAGCCCCTGGCACAGTATCCAGCCGTGAGGAGGGAGGACAGATAGATCACCAAAAACCACACAGGAAAATTCTGTCAATACGCATTTGAGGTTGTCTCCCTTTAAAAGTCAAGCTGCTTAATTTTCAAAAACAAGCTGCCAGACCATAGCTAACATATGTGCTAATGTTACACTAATGTAGCCTTGTTCTCGTGTTTAATATGCACTGAACCACCAAATGGTTAAATTACCTTAAACACAGTTATTAATTGTCCTCAATGTGAAATTGCAAAACACAGAATGAAGAAAGCTGCTGAGGTAAAGAATAATTTCAAGGTTTCCAAGATACTGGTTTAAGATACAAAGGATGTCAGATTATCACAAGCAGGTGAGCACAGAATACATATTCCTCAGGTTCAGAGATCAAACACATTGAAAATCAAACCAAAACTTAGGCAAGAAGTAAAACTTTCCTAAAAGAATAATTTAAAAGTAGTAGAAGATGTTGTCTTCAGACTATACAGCTTTTTAAAAGTGTTCACATATTTAAAGCTTTAACTTCCTTGTATTTCACAGCAGATATTTTAGCCACAAGAAAGCTATTTCACAGGACCATAAAGAAAAGGAAAACCAGGATACAATTTTAGTAATTACAGTATAGCTCAGGCTACAAAGGACAAAGCACTAGCAAACACAGGGAGATAAACAGAAACACTGCCATGTGTTTGTAGCCCTGCCTCTAATGATAATGCCCATGCATGTACAAAAACTCAATTTATCTGACTTTTTTCTTATGGAATGAGTAGCTTTGTTTTTGCTTGGCATGAGCAATTTCTCCCTGAAATACAACATGAAATACTAAATTGATTCTATCCATATTCCCAAATTAAAATTGTTTGTTGGCACAGCTGAGGCTCATTGCAAATTGCTGACAGTAAACCTGTGTAAGAAAACTTTGGTTGTCTTGGTCAGGTACTATGAAGGAAGATGTGCAAACAACATCATTATCTGACTTACAATTGCTTAAAAAAAAAAGTTAAGGATGAGAAAAGGGAAAGGCTAGGGCAAAACACAAAATGAGATTAAATGCCTGCTTGTTCCTTTTTACTGGTATAGCCTAAATCACAGAATATGCCAAGTTGGAAGGGACTCACAGGGGTCATGAATCCAAATCAGTTTCAAGCTTCCTTATCTATAAACTATAATGCCCTTGCCAAGCCATCAGTGCAGAAAAAGAGAACATTGGCAGAAAAAAACATGCAAGAAAAACCATTTACAGAGATGACAAAACTAAGTGTCACACAAAAGGTCAAGTTTTTGCCTGCCTGTAGTAGACACGCCTCCCAGTTCTGGTAAAAACCAAGAACTGCAGCACTGTTTGATCATTCCCTGCAGGCACTATTAAGGCCAACTCTCATCTACTTAAGTCCCCTGCCAGCCAATTAACTATGTGATATTCCAAGTTATTAAAATAATCTGTTTTAATATCAAAATACCAGGTAACACTACTGGCCTATGCCAGTAGAAAATAGCTTAGGCAATAGTTGGCTCTCTGAGATTCAAATCTAGAGATTTCCATCCAAGCAATAGCATTAACTCAACACCACTTGGAGAGAAAATTTTTTAAAAATCATGGAGGCAATAAAGTAAACAGTATCACTTAGCAACTTAAGAAACACCAAGAAATAAATGTCCATTACAAGCCAGCTAATAGAAGCATGCCACCTTTCCAGAAACGAACAAAAAAGAAGACTTATGATTCAGGAGTACATCATTCCAGGAAAAAATGACCCAATATTTAAGAGTTTGGCTACAATTAAAATATCTAAGTGTTTTCAAAAATGTTAGAAAACAGCTTTCAAACTTTTAATCTGGCCCAACTTCTCCTTTTTCTTTATTAGCAGCAAATCAGCCCAGATCCCATACACCAGTCACCTGTTGAAAGCTGCAAGAAATCTAAATTTTACTAAAGCAGTTTTAAGAAAGAAAACTGAAAATAGCAAATGTTATCCTTGGCAAAGTACACAAAAAAAATCCAATCCTAAAACACTGCTAAATACATACAATCTTTCTTAAGACCTGCTTATGTGTGTCAAATGCATCTTATACTTTCCTAAACCAGAAGCATGGTGGCTTAGGAGAAAAACAATTTTTTTAAAGTGGTTTAAAATTCTAATTTCATAATAAAAGCGAACAGTAATAATGTCTATCAGCTGTTTTCTTGCACCATGATTCTATGTACAATGCAATTATCCTATCCAGCATGTACATCTTGAACTGAATTATTTTTTGAGGTCAGCTGCTGCCATTTAATCTGGAGTTTAAATAGATAAGATTTTAGACTGTGTTTCTGTTAAGTTCTCTTCCCACCCATCTTTTCAACTATCCTCTAGTTTCTTATGACAGAAGCAGTAAACCACATGAACAGCAGAACACAAGCTGACCTAACTCTAGCATGAATATCATTGTGTTCTTCAATGCCAGAACAACTTTCCAAGCCAGCAGATGTTGCAATATAAAAAAAAATCTGTGTTACCACGTGGCAGAAGACTGCATCCCATGGGTATGGCAATACTTCAGATCTGTGCTGCTATTGAGGGCATCAAATCACTTGACTGCAACCCTGGCTCCAACTGAGTCACTATCAATTGTTAGCTACTCCACTACATGTCAGTCCTCTTAAGGAAGTAGTGTATCTTAGCCACACCAGAGTAAAGCATCTCAAAAACTCAGAATCATTACTACTGGTAGAAGCACCAAAAACTATGGAGTATATTTCTTATTCCCCACTTTGATAATCACCCTTTTGTTACCGTTCTGCAGACAAGTAGCTGGAGGCTGTATGTGAGACAACAGCTCCACATTGTTTTCTGTGGTGCTGGTTGAAGATGCACCCCACTTTGAAAGAACAACTTACAAAGCAACGCATGTTGTGATAATACACCACGAGGCTAAACTGTGATAAACCCATCTGAGATTGGTATTCTTTCCCAGCCCCACCACACACACTCTGTAGACATGCCCTATGAGATCCGCAAGAAATCAAGAAGGAAAGTTTTGATTTGTACAACAGCAGTAAAGGCAGAAAGAAGCTGTGTGTGGTAATAAAACCTTTAACCCGTTACAACTTTTCAATCACTAAAAGAAGATGTTGATCTTTGAAACCTTGAAGCTTTCTGAGTCACAAGCCTAAGCTTTTCATTTATTTAACTGAAACTTGTCTAGCTTTTGTGCAAGACAAATTTCTGTAACTTATCTGAATAATAATTCATTTATAGAAACTGCATGCCTTAAAACTTCCGGAAGAGAATTTCTCCATGGCTTGAAATCCAAGAAGATAAAACTCAAGGTAGCCATTTCTCTTCATAGTGATAAAAGGAAACAACTAGAGTTTTAACAAGCCTATCTTAAAGGTGTCATTGTGAGAGAAGTGCAAATCTGAGGGGGGGAAAAAAAAAATCACAAAAAAAAATAAAGAGCCAAAGAGTAGAAAAAAGTAAAAAGTTCCTTAGTTGACAGCCATAAGTTTGCAGAGCCTAAGCTTGGGTTTCTGAGCTCAACATATTGTAATGAAGGCCTGTGACAGTCATTCAGACCTGCAGTAATGAAAAAAGTATTTTAAGCCTATTAAATCAAATGTAGCTCAGAACACACAAAAGTAAAAATACTTCCTTGTTCCTTCCCTGCCTTAAATACCTCCGGTTTTCTTTAAAAAGAAAAACAACTACAAAAAAAAAAACGCAATCCAGCAAAATGACACATCACCCTTCAGGCCTCCTTTTTTTTAAGATACTCTCAGCACAGTAGTAATTGTTACAGTTCTTGACACTTTAAAAAGAAAGACTGTCAGGCCTGAGCAGCACAGTGCTTCTAACAGTACCGAAAATAACCTCAAAACACACTCAAAACCATAACACACTAAACTTGCCTCCCACAAAACATCCAGAAGAATGTTGTTCCCTTTCCCCCCCGCCTCAACAGAGTGCAGTGCTAGAAAGAACAAAACACTTGCTAAGTAAACACAGTGTACAGGTCTACAGTATGCAAAGCAATACTGTGACTAAACAGTGCCAAACAATTAGTTTCCCATGCAGCCAAAGATTTTAGCACTTCAGTATAGGTGTATAAACTGTGGCAAGGTCTTCCTTAGGCTTGGCAAACTAACAAACAAACTCTCAATGCTAACACAAACTTCAGCGTTTAACACTGAAACAAAGCCAATAGCAAAGATGGATCTACTCTGAAGCCCTTCTGACAGGACCTTCTCTAAGGCAATGAAGTGAAAAGAAACTATAACCAAAATCTACACTAATTTGGGACAGGTTCTTGTCTTTGATATATTAAATTATCTAGAAATTAAAATAGCTTTCTGTAGTCTTTATGAAGACTCATTAAATGAACAGCAAAAATCCAATCCTATTTTTTGTCAGTAATTAGTTTGCCTATCAAGAAGGTCACAAGAAATGTTTGCATCAGTATAACATTTTTTAAATTCATTAACAAGCTAAGTAGTATTGAAGTCTTAGAGCTTACTCTATATTAAATGAGAACATTCACCACAAAACTGAAAGTCTTCACCTCTCTGCCTTTATTCACATTTATTCAAGGTTTCAAATCAACACTATTAACACTTTATATAAAGTGTTGCTTTTGGATTTAGCAGTAACTTCCATTTCTACTAAGGCTTCAGGCAAAGAGACACAACTGGAAGGGCAAAGCTCAGTCCAATTTTATAGCTATGATCAGGAAGTGTTAGCAGCTAAAAACAAAAGCTGGATCCACCCGAGGCTATTTGCAGTGTCACATTCCATGCTCTAAAGGCAAAAATTCCCTGCAGGGCAGTTCAGAGTCCAACCGTCAAACAAGCCCGGCTTGTTTGACAAGATAGTTGTTTGAAGTCGTTAAATTTAACATGCAGGCATCAAACAGCCAGCCCGGTCTGACTCCTGAGCGGAGCAGTCAATCAACCTTCAAAGTGGATTTCAGCTTAGAAGCACAACCATAAAATTTCACTGGCACTGGTATTATCGTAACTAATCCCCCGTCCGCAAGCATTTTATTTAAAATAAGAACAATCCCTTGGTGTCAAGGCTTAACTAGACCTACAAAATATAATGTTAGAAAATTAAACATGAAACACTGCCTTTGGATCACTGGTAAGTTTACCACTCTTAAAATTAATTGAAGTAGTCTGCATAATGCAGAATTGCAGAACATTTCTCAACACTGTTTGAAATAAACTATCCATTGGGGACTTAGAAGGTTTGTCTTTTAAGGGAGCTTTTTCTCTTCATGTTTTCAGGCATAAAAGGCTACACTTCCATCATGAGACTCCTAAAAGCCTTTACTTTGAAATATGTTAAAGCACTTATGTTTTTTTTGAACCTTTCATATCTATAAAATGCCAAAATAAAACATTAAAAGCTTTGTTACAGCAGCAACAGTACAGTCAGAATTAGCAAAAGACTTCACAATAAACCATTTTAAATTGGCTAAACTGCCTTGATAAATTCAATCAATCAGTTGTTATTATCAAGGGAATCACCTTTGGGCACAACTTTTCATTTTAATCACAACACTGATTTTTGAACCAGCTGATCCAAAGGAATAAAAGCTCCTGGCAAGAAATTATAAACCACCTTTTTTCCAAATTCACCAAAGCATTCTGTTCCATTTCCAGAATTAAAAGAAAAAAGGGATGGGGTGGTTTTGTAAATAGAAATTGCAGTGAATCATGATAGAAACAACTATTTGGGGACAAGTTAAAAAATCTGTTAAGCACAGAGATTTATACCAAAATAAAACCTATGGCTGCCAATCATGATAAAATTTAGCTTACAAACATTAAAGTAAAATTTATTTCTTCTCCTTTAAAAACACTTCCACTATTGCCTTAAGTTAAAAAGAATCATCTGAGCACTGTTAGTGATTTTCCTTTTTACATCAGATCTCCAACAAAACTGGAAAAACAAAACGAAAGAATTTTCTTATTAAAATGGAAGTAAAGCTTCTATTTTTTTTCTCTTGCCCCCTTTTTTTTGTTGTTTTTGTTATTGTTTTTGAATGACAATACAATTACAGCCTTGTAGCTTGGAACCAGCATGTGACTGATGTCATCCATGGGATGAATCCAGTTAATCTGAACCCAGACTTAAACATCTTTACATTCACTGGACAAAAAGTACCACCGGGTAAGTTCCATGTACAAGCTGGCATATGCTATTTCAGCCTTCTGGAGTCCACTACTCAGGGCACTTATTAGGAATTTACCATACTAGGACATATTACACTCAATTAACATTCACTTTTCCCATCAAAGTTGACACAGGGAACCAACTGGAAGCTGTATTTTAAGCCTAAGGAAACAAGAAGCATCCTAAATAATTCAAAGGCAAGTAAAATAACATGATGTCAAAAACCTATAGTATCAAAATTAGCCTTAATTTAATGAAAATTCAAACCATAGCTAAGGAAAGGTTTAATTCTTAATAGCTTTGAAACTCCAAGTTATGTCATTGTTTTATATCAGAAAAAGGCTGAGTTTTAGCCACAACACACATAAAGTCAGCTTTTGCCTCAAGTTTTTAAGTGAGAGAGACAAGTTTAATTCAGACAGAAATGAAGCAGGATGATGCTCCAACAGCAAAACACCAGCCTGAAATTTCACTATATCAACAGCTAAATAGTGTTGATATAGTGTCTTTCAGCACATAAAAGGCTGAGGACTTGTGTACAGCTTATCAAAAAAAGGTCTGTATTTGTTTCAAAGTGTCATGTGATTGCTTCACACAAAATTTAAAAGTTTTTATATCTTTAGCTATGGATTTAAATGTTTAGTTTTGTCTTCTCAGTCTCATCAGGTCATACATTAACATTGTACTGCAGCTGAACTACACAGTGAAGGTATATAATTTAAAACCCCCAAATCTCTTTTTCAGAAGCACACTTAAAAAAAAACCCAAAAACTATGGCATAGCAGAATATGTGTTACTTGTGCAACTGCTGTTTGGCACCCACTGCATTTCTGCTCCTTTGGTTTTTAAATGATTAGCACAAGCAAATAATGAGACCAGATTCCTGCAAATAGCACCATTGTTCTCTATACCCTGCTTTATTCCCAGGAGCTTTATCCATCCACTACTGCGAATGCAATTCTCTGCGGAGAAAAATTCTATGCAGTCGTATCTGAACCACTGGACTCCTTGCCATTTTTGAGATTTCTTTTTGTAATTTGGGTTATTCGACACAGTAAATACTAAAGGAAAGTCCTTCTCACCAATTTTCTTTCCCAAATTTCAAGTTTGTCCTTTAAAACAAATGAACACTACAGGTCTAACCAAAATTGTTGCTTAATGTAAAAAAACCCAGGAACATCAACTAAAATCTTTTTTCTCCTTGCCTTTCAGTACATGATAAACCATTTAGCCTACAGTTCCCATGAAGCTCCAGTCATTTATCAGGAAAACTGTTAATTCCAGCTAATCCTAAATTCAGTCAAAGCACAGGTAAACAAATACCAGGTTTTATATAATTGAGTGCATTAGCCAAACTTCTGACAGACTTGAGAGGGCAACTCATGAGCAGCCTGTAACTAACACAACCACTTTCTACAAAACTTGTGAGGATTACGTCACTGGAAACTCTGGGCTGATGCCCAACATATACTGTCGGTGAACACTTCCATCACTTCCACAGAAACCAAGCATTTTCTCATTTTGCATGATGCTTTATGAATAAGTTTCAGTAACTTTTAAAACTCTGTTCAGTTCCTAAATTCTACTTCCACATCGTAATGGAAATTTGGCAGTAAACCAGATGAAGGTATATTTTTCTAAAATTATTATTAATGTTAAAAGAATAATTTTGCTATCTTATTCAAGAAGTCAAACTCAAACTGCTTCATTTTCACTTGGTTTTTTACAGACCTTTCTGGCACTTGCCAAATTCTGCCTTCCAGTGTGAGTGCTACTCTTTCAACCTCAGCCTTCACTTCCTTAACAGTTATTAAACGCCTTATGGGATACTCCTGTAGATTCTTAGACAGATTCCGGCAAATGGTAATTGGCAATAAAAAGAGTACAATTCTCCCTACATTAATAATTAAAAGTAAACTTGTTCACAGTTTTTATTCGGACTTCGGAAATACATCCTCAAAGATTTGCCTTCAACCCTATCTGCTCCTCCCTGCTCCCCACACTTTTCAGTCTAAAAGCCAGAATTACTAGGGCTGGTTATTTAAATAAAAGTGCATTTTCTATGATAAATTGCTATCTTTATATAATTAAAGGTTTGCCATTTGATTTGATTTTATGCTCTCTTTGTGTTATGCAAGAGTAGTATTTAACCATTAATTTTTTTTGAGGTTTTGTTTGTGCCTCCCTCAGATATCCTTCAAATAAAGCATTCAAAAGCCTTTAAAGCCTTTGGAATCTAGCATCTTAAATATCTTCTCTGTTTTAAAACATGCTCTGCCTTTACATATTAGAATAATTAGCCATTCTTAAAGTTAAATTTAATTCCTAGTTTTACATAGCCATAGTTAGCAGTGTTACTCAATGGTCAAACAACTATTTAATGCCACTTATGTCCATTACTTGCTATAGGCAAATGCAATTCTCAATCATAAATTAGACAAGCAGATTACCATAAATGCTTTGAACATCAGAGAATGCATCAACACACAAATATTTCACCAGCACAGAAATCTAACAGCTAATGTTTAGATTTGCAGGTGCCTGGAGAAGTCTTAGTGAGATGTCAAACTTAACACTTACAAACTTAACAAACTTAACAAAGTGTTTAGGAGGAGAATAATCAAGTATAGTTTTCATTTCTCAGTGTTTCCTGTTGCATCACCCATCATCCTTCACAGCAGCCTCCCCATTTAGTAGAAGACAAATTGGAAAAGCCAGGCCTGAACAAATTGCTTTTAAGGAAAAAAAGATGCTTATCTGTACTGCTTGATGTGCATGTTTTGGTGTTCTTTTCCCTATTTACATATATATCTTTCAGCAAGAAAACTTCAGTAATTAGGGAAGCTCTTCTCTCTTCTATGGCAGCTGTTTAACCTTTCTGAAGCCTGTAAATATTTTATCAGTATCTAATGACAACATTTGGATTCAGGCATTAAGCTACAATGCTGTTTCATGGGTGGCTGGCAAGCCTTTCTGCCATTTCCCTAATCAGCACAAACATGCTGCATCTTTGAGCCAGTTCTGCAATATTCTTTTATCAAGACACATGCCATCCCCAGATCTGCCAAAATGACCAAGTTCAAAGTGCCACAACTCAGATACCACACAACAGCCCAGATTTGTTAAATTCACTCTTATATTAGAACATCAACACACAGACCCACAAGGTTGTGTTTCTAGCTTTGTGAAAAATCATTCAATTTAAGACACACTTGATCTGAAATACATTCGTTGGCATGTTCAGAAATGGATCTTTCTCATTGATTCCGTAAAGCACTAATCCACAAACCCACAGACACGAGGGAATTTTAACCTCATGCTGCACACCAGTAAAGCCCTAAATCTGACAAGAAAAACATGGAGAAACCACAGACTCTTCTTTATCTAGAAGCAGCAGCTACATATATGTATTGTCAAATATATTATTGAATGACTAACAAAAATAATTTCTTCATAGCTTGTAAAATGTGATGGTTTTCTTACTTCTATCTCTGCTTAGGTTTATCTGCTGCCTCATTTCAGCCTGAAGGCTGCATCCTCTGTGTGAGAGTGCCTCTTCTGTGTCTGAACCAGCACAGGGTCACCCAGGCCCATAATTAAGGAAGGAAACAGCTACTCAAGAGACTGATGTCTCATATATTCATGTCAATTATTTATATGAAAAGTTCTATATTTGTAAATGTCAGAATTATGTTAGTTCTTAGACTAGGAGACATCTCTTCAAATAGCAAATAGTAAATTCAGAATTGAAGACCAACTGTTGTTTATCTATATGCACCCTTAGTTCAGCCTCTCATGAATAAAGACAGAACAATAATAATTTCACCAAGACAGGGCCACAAGTGACTTGTGACATGATCTTCTACCAGTAACACTCCCTAAGAATGCAGAGATTTATTTAAAACTTATCTACAGAAAAGGTATCTTACACAGCAACTGTTTAGTAAAACTTTACTCACTAGTTTTAGCAGAGGCATGAATTTACATGACAGTGACTTACAAAAAACTTTTACTGACCATTTGGTTTGCTCAAGCATTCATCAAGCTGTAAACTGAATACTTCTTTATATACTGTAACAAAGGCAATATATAGCACTGAGATATGCAACAATGCCAAATCAGCAACTGCACAAGGAAGACAAGGGCAAGCCAAGTCCAGATGAGATCATATTTGGGATGCAAAGGTCAGTGCTTCACACAGGGCTTACAGTTTAACATCAAAGATTATATTCTTGTTGAATTACATGTGTCTCCCCACAACTAAGCATAATTTTGCTAAACCCACATTTCTTTGAGAAACAACGACAACACCACTTGGGTGAACAAATTCAGTTCAATCATACTACTTCATGCAGCCCTAAAATAGTCATATCTAGATTTGATAATAAACTTTTTTAGTTTATTTACAAATACTCTCCAATTTTACACAGAGACAGAGGTTAAAAACCTCTTATAACACATTATTTAACATAAATTGATGAACCATCCCTTGTAATTTCATGATAATCTTCCCAAAGTTATACATTTTCTGTCACTTGCTGAACATGGCATTAAATGCCCCAAACTCTTGATGCAGGTGAGGGATTCAGTTGAACTGTAAAATATTGTCTGGCAGGCAGTACCCTGTAAAACAGCAGTGAAGGGTCAGTGACAACACAGCAGGATGCTTTTTGTCAGTGACAGCCAGCTAGTGGGTCAGTTTAGCAAGACCATAACACCACAGAAAATACCAGTCCATTCTTGTTCTCAGTCAACCATTATACTAGCAAGATTGCCTTCTTTTTATGTTAGTTTTGGCCCAGCACAAGGTGGTTGATGCTAATGGAAGTCCTCCAAAGGAGCACACCCTTGAAAGGCACACAAATTTATAATTCAAGGTCAAATTTATCTCAGTTCTATGTAATATGTTAGGATTAAGACCCAGTAACAGGAAAACAATTGAAATTATTCTCTTTCAAAGACTCTTCAATCTGTCTACTTCTTAGAATGCAAATGCCAGTTTAACTCAAGCCAACTAAATGTTTGTATGTTAAAGATTCAGCTTCTAAGTGTAGAGACAGCCCTGTGATGACAGCAAAGCACTGCTGGTACCCCACAGTGGGCAGCAATTCACTCAGCACAGCAGCCTGCACCTAACAGAAATCATGGTTTCTCACAAGACCACTGAATTTCTCATTCAAGTCTTCTTATTCCTGTAGAGCAGCCTATAAGGACCCCAGATGGGGAAAAAAATAACTCAAAGTAACAGGACTTTAACCACTGCAGGACATTTTTAGGCTAATGCATATAGTTATTTAACGTTTGTTTGGGGTTTTTTTCTATCCAGCTTTTGATCCAGGACTGAAAAAATTCTCTCCTATTAAAAAAAGTACCATATTTCTTTCTATGCTACAATATTAAATTAGAAGATACTTATAATATATAGATATCCTCACTATGCCAGAGAGAAAACTATAACATTTATCTCAATACAATAAATTGTGTAAAAACAAATAAGAGATAGAGTACAAGGTAAGAAAGCACATTTAAGATGACAGCTTATGCACAAGTCAGCTGCTCTTTACACAGCAAGGGATGTGACTGTCTCAGCTCTCTGCACTTGTAAAGACCAGAACATTAGGATTAGCTTTATGACTGCTAACACACACAGTCCTGACTGTATCAATCAAACTACAGTTGTATGTTTCTTCTTTGAAATGGGAAGCATAGGCTACAGGCTGGCTGGAGAACAGGTTCAGAGGTTTCCTTTCAAACCATTAAGTCATCTACACGAAAAGACAGTGTTTAAATGAAATCAGGGCTATACTGAAGACGAGAGTGTAAAAGAAAGCTTAGAACCATTGTAACACAACGAAAACTGAAGATTTCCTGATGTGCATATGGCAGCTAAATGCCTGCATTTATGTCTTTGAAACCTCTGCTGAAGGCAACTGGGATTTTTTTTTGATAGATGAGAATAATCTCTTCCAATATGAAAGGGTATCTGGCTCCTTTCCGAATAAAATGAAAAATGTTAGAAATCCTGATATGCTTTATGTTTAAGAGTCTGAAATACCTACCAGGGATTTTGCTTTGGGTTTTTTAACACATAGTTAAAATCTTACAGATAAGACAGAGGTCAAATCTCTTTAATTTGAATCTGCAGTAATAGTTACTTCAGAGGATTATAAAACAGAAATAGATATTCTATAGTGATATATAATTAATATCTATTAAAAGGTTAATCAACCAATATTACAATAGTAATATTATTACAGCCATAATGGTCTAAGACAAAACTGGTGGATTACCTCAGTCACATCAACATAAAAACGTCAGAGACACAAGTGAAAGCAAGTCCTTTCCTGAGACTGCTTCAATTCTCCTAACAGAGCTCTTCTCCTGCTGTACACTTACATTAGTAAAGCATTTTCAGATATCTGCTCTACATGCACCTAAATAAGAAGTGTTCCATGCTCCTCTGTAGGTTATTGAAGGCTTTGAACTGACAAATGACTGGAGAAAATTTTTCTTAGTGACTTCTGTAGAAATGACCTGTGCTATCTATTCTACACTATTTTGTTAAAATACACACATTCCAACATTTGGATGAAAAGACAGCAGTTTACATCCATATCAATATTTAAGTGAATAACAGCATTGTACATTAACAGATCACTGAACAGGAAAAAAAAAACAACAACCACTAAAATAATTTGAAACTGAAAATCACCAAAAAACCACACCAGGAAGTTGCAAAGTTTGCTCTCAGTGTAAAGTTTAACATCAACATTTAAAAAAACCAAAATTAAACAAACAAAATACCAAAACCAAAACAAAAAACCCCACCAAACCAACAAAGGACTCAATGCAAGAAGAGCTCAGCCTGTGAACAATATAATCTGGTGATATAACCACAGTGACTCAATTCTAAACTTAACTAAATTTAATGAAGTTTTAAGCTGCTTCCATGAAACATCAGAAGCATCATAAATCAAGTGTGGCTACTACTTCCATCTTACACAGTAGATTGTAGTCTGTAGCTTTTAGGGGAACAGAAGCAGGAAAAAATCCAAAACCAAATCCCAGCTTTAGATTAGAGACTGCCAGATGAAAAACAATTGAATACCAACTAAAAACAAACTCTTGCAGCCACTCAAGCACTATCTTGAAAAGAAAAAAAAAACCAGAAACATTAAAACATCTCATACATGGTGTCTTCCAGAGATGCTTCTGCAGAGACCCTTACATGCTGCTGTCTGCCCAAATATCCAATTTCTCAACTGCACAGGAGGCAATAAAAACGGAGAAATGCCTTCCTAATGTTACTCTGCACAAAAGTGTTGCAACTGACACCTAACGCTGCCAAAGATGTCAAGCAATCACAAAGAACAAGAGTCATGACCCAGGATAGATGGCAAGATGGTAACACAGCATTATCCAGCACTTTAAAGCTGTTAAAAGCCCTGTGCTCTAGGACAGGGTGCTATATTTAACAGACTATCATGAGGGACCCGATTATCAAAAGACAAATAGGACTATTTATTAGCAACAATCTGAAGCATTACAAAGGAGAAGCTTGGATTTCACTGTTTCTTTAGTTAACAAAGCTGCAAAAGCTAAAGCCACATGTTTGGGATTTGTGGCACAATAAATTCCCACTTTACTCGATTGTAACTCTCTAGCACTTTCTCTAGTTTGAAGAAATGGCCTAGCTTTCTTTCTAGGAAGTCCCCGACAACAAAATCATCACAGTGCAACATACAAGACTTCAGTGGGCCGTCCCAGTATAAAGAGAATTCTCCCTAAACCACTGTATCCCGTCACTGGTAGTTATTTATTGCTGCATCTTCCCATTGTGCAAGATGCTCTGAGGAGAACAAAACATAATACACAGACGTTACCAAAACATGACTAAACAAACTAATTTACATTAAGGCTTCACATCATTTTGCATCCCAAGACCTAGCTCCTTCAGCTGCTCTTAACTTCACCAAGCTTAATGCAACACTCTTATGCTGGATGCCTGCCTCAAGCAGAATAAGATATCATTTTAACCTGAAAGAGTTGAGAGAGAGAGAGCAAGAGCAGGGAAAAACGAGTTTTGTGCCTAGCACTTTTTCAAAAAGCAAAGATTCCTTCTTCAGAATCACTCCAGTTGCCTTCATATCTTGAAGACAAGCTGTTTTATTTTTAAAGTATGTTTTGCTACTCAGCAACAAGTCCTTATCAACATACGAATCCACCTAATTGTGCCCACACTGTATGGGTTTGAAAGAAAAAAAGGTCACAAAAGTCACTGACAGCTAATGAGATTACATATATGAAAATTTTTTTTTAATAGACGGTCTTCCATCACCTGAGATCGGACTAGACTGGACGAATCATTCCCATAAAGAAACAGAACATCCTCTAAGTGATTTAAACCACACATTTTAACCAGCAAACTTGCTGTTAGCATGCAAACAACATGGGGAAGGAAAACATACAATGAATGAAAGGTTCCAGCCAAGGGGGAGAAGGTCCAAGACGGACAAAAGAATTGTATAAAGAATAAGGGAGGAAAGAGCCAAAGAACAGCTGAGCAAGAAATTCAGAGCTTGGCTCATCTCAGCAGCCTTAGTCTCTCCCAAAGCTGAGTAGAGCCTGGATTCTTGAGAGTCTGTTCCAAGTGTCTTTGTTCCTCTCCCATTGATGAACTCACTGGCAAAAATCCATCTCCTCCACTCCTATTCCACTTCTTAATGCCAGTTTCATTATTACATTGGTTTAAAAGGCAAAGGTCTACACAAATATGTTTCAGTCCAACAGATCACCCACACAAGGAGCAGTAAGAACTGATACCACGCCGTTCTGTTGGTACTAGTTTTATTTTTAACTACATATTAAGGTTGCATTAAGGTTGCAAACTCATACAAACATTAGGAAAAACTACAGCTAAGAGTGGTTTGTGCACTTGTGTGAAACATGGTCTGTACTTAACATCTCACATTTTATGCTCTTGAGATGGACATTCTCTAGAAATGAACTCGGATGAAGAGAAGGATTGTTATACCCTTAATCTCATAATGGCTTGGAGACTTAAAGAAACTGAGATACAAATGAGACTGCAAAAAGGCAAACAAAACCAGAAAATAAGGCCACCAAAAGCCACTCTTGCTGCTGACGCTGAGCTCCTGTATGACAGCAGACCAGCCCTTTCCTCTAGTTTTACAGCTATTTTTTGTATGTTTCTTATTTTACAGTTATCTATTTAGATAATCTGCAATCCAATTTGTGTATATACTCAGCACACCCGGCGACAATTAGGACATGTGCTTTAAACACATGAATTGCTTTACACTATAAAATGCAAATGGACACAGGACAGCATTTTAATAACATTCCTGACAGGTGAAGGAAATCCATTACTAATGGAATAGTTAGATGTTATGGCAATAACTGGCAAAGGCAGACTCTGACAAAACTTAATAAATCTGCTCTTTGGGAAGGCTTTTTCTAATAAAGTTTAAATGAAACTGGAACTGATCAGAATACAGAAAGTATAAAGCTAAATACTAGACAGCAGTGAATTAAATAAATACAGTACAGCTTAATGAGCCACAAAGAATTATGTCAATGTATGCATTTACATAATTAAAATATATCGCTACAGTAACTGCTTAAGCTGAGCCATGAACACTGTGCAATTCATACCTCAGACCAAAAAAAGGCCAACATGAACAGCAAATCATGAGGCTGTAAATAGCCTGTGAAGTGCAGTTAAATCCTTACAGAAGCTAGCTAAGTCTATGCAACTTCGAAGAAAAAAAATGTGCTACAAAGATGTTACAGATACATTTTTAAATACCCGACTTCCAAACAAAAGAGGATGAAAACAAACAACCCTCCCACTCCCCCAATATTTACCTTACTGCAGTAAAGCATCCAAAGCTCATACAGCCTCTCTCGGGATGCCATTCCTTCCCTTCCTCTTTCCGTCGATACCAGCTACTTTAGTTCAAGATCCTACCATGCTCGGTTCCCAGGTGCTCTTTCCACAGTTTTGCTCTATTATTACAGTTATATCATAACGCGAGAAGAAGTCAAGGATGAAAACAACAGGGTCTCAGTCTCTCCTTTTCGAGTAAATAACGAAGCACAACATAGGCAACTGCAAATAAATGTCAAGCATGTCCGTTCTTCGCCAGTGCCGCTTCGGTTTTAATCTCTGAAAGTGAAAACATACCCTTCAGGCCTTTGGTGGAGGGAGGAAAAAACAAATCCGCACTCAAAGCCCGCAGACAGCGGCGGGAATGGGGCGGCGGCAGGTCACAGCGCTTTCCTCTCCGGCACTATCACCCCAGGGCGGAGAGCTCTGGCTTTCGCTGGCGCTTCCTCGTCTTTGCGGGGAGGGAGCGGGGGGAATGGCAGGGCTGCCGAGCGGGACCGCGGGCAGAGGCAGCGGGTCCGGCCGCTCCCGGCCCCGGCCCGGCAGTGACAGCGCCGCCGCCGCCCTTCTGCCACCGCCCCCGGGCTCCGCGGCCGCCCCG
>VYXB01007523.1:288358-332274 GCA_013397135.1 Pachyramphus minor
AAACATACTATTAAAATAAAAGTTAATACAATTAATGCACTATGAGTCTTGTATGGTGATTTCATAAAGTTATAAATCCTCAGGGACAAATCTTTAGCTATCCTGTTTTTACACAGCTCTAGTTGTCCTTCTGATGAGTGTTGTAAATGGTATCACTCCTGTCAGCCTCTCTCGTGGAGGTGCTTCCTCAGCCAGGAAATTGTAGCCGTTAACACTGAAAGCAGAATTTCTTCCTGATGGTTAATGCTAAGCAAATTGAATTCACTTACAGGAACAACTTCTACGTGCAGGCCTGTGCTTGCATTTCTCAAAGATCTTTGACGAGCTCAGAAGTGTTACACTTTTTTTTGTTCTTTCTATGATTATGCTTGCTTTGTTCTGTCTTGATCATGCATGTGGAACCAGCTTGTCTTTTGGATCCCACGTGATCCTTCATAGTTTAATATAGTGGGCACTGGACTGGTAATGAAATTTGGAACTTAAAAGAGTAGGGGCAGAGATATGTGAATTCCTTACTGTAGCTATGAATGTAGAGCAGCCATCATGGGGCAGATGGGCAGTCCAGGCAGTCAAGAAACTTGGCAGCAACTGCAACCATGAGTTGGCACTGAGGGAAGGGTAGATATGAAGCAAATACATATGATATTTCCTTCAAACTTCAAGTCCTCAAGCTTTTTTAGCTCAAGAGGTTTCCTGATCAGGAGGTTTCTTCTCTCTAGTTAATAACTCTCAGTGGATTTGTTTTCCAAGAACCCATCCAGCTTCTTCTTGAATCCTGTAGACTTTCACCTCCCAGGACCCTATGCCACAGCAGAAGTGTGCAATGCAGGAAGGGTTGTGGTTGATCTTAAACTCTGGAGCTAAAATATCTTGTTAGACAAATGGTATCCATGGTCTGAGAAGTCTGGTTATTTACATCTGTTCCAACTGCTCTAAATTAGTATGCTGTTATGACAGCTGCTTTTACGTGGAGATTGGCTGCTTTTGCACCCCAGAAAAACTCAAGCATAGGAGTAGTCTGAAAATAGCAGTGCTTGTGTAGAGACACATAGCCTGCATGCCAGCAACTGTAGTGCCTGCTACCAACCATAAAACAAGCTGCGGGAAGCTAGAAGACTTGTTAGTGAAAACGTGGATACTATCTGTGAATTCCCCATGTTCCTCTCTTCTAGCACCATTGTTCTTAAGGTCTGCTTGAAATTCTCTGAGCATTTGCAAACAAAAGCAAGAGCAGCCCCTCAGTGGTCCTTGAAAACTAGGAATTTCCATCATTCCTCTCTCAGGTGGAGAAATTTTGAGAGGTTTAGCCACCCTCAAAACCTAGGATGCAGCAGAGTCTAAAATCCAGACATCCTACCTATCGCCCTGATCTCTGAACAGTTAGTTTTGTTCATTCTTGCCTTTGACCACAGGAATGCCAGCATGTAATCAACACATCATTGTATAGCCATAGTTCTCAATTGCACTAATTGGTATTTTGTTGCAGTATGTAGGCATGTGTTAATTGCTGTCTGGGGAACTGGTCTTTCTTTCTTTTATTCCTGCTGAAGACAAATGAAATATTTTGGTTCCCTATTGTAAGCAAACAAGTAGATACTGCACCTGAATTGCTGTGTTCTTTTGCAAACCTGGGTTAGCACACTAACCTAAGGATGCTAATACATACATTGCTTACACTCTGCAGTTCCTACAATATTAGGAATTTGTGAGCAAGAGGAAACATGCTTTTTCACACCTCTGTCCTGAAAGCTGAGTTGTTCATGCTCCATTTCCCTCTGGCTAAAGCATGGTGTTCTTATGTACACCAAACCTCTGCAGCAGCAGGGCTTTACTTCATGCAGTAAAGCAGGAAGGAAGGTAGAGATAGTGTCCCATGTACAAAAGAAAGGATGAGAAGGTCAAAGAATAGTTCTGTTTTCCTCTCCAGTGTTGTCAGGGAAAGGCTGGAGAGGATCACTAACTGAATCCAACTGATGGGCCATGTGAGCTTGAAATAATGGCTAAATGAGGTCTCTGACATTAGCAAGAAAAGATGTGAGTTTTAAGCAGTCTACCTCACTGCTGTAAAAGTTGCTTGGTTCTATTCAATGACTCCATTATCAGAATGTTTACTAGGCAAAACAAAACCAAAGCCTACCATTTAAAGCCCAGATGAAATGATTTAAAATAAACATATACTAGATAAAGTTTCAGAAAGTCCTAGTAGTTCTGTGCTCTCTGTACTGCTTTTTCTTTCCAAAAGTCTCCAGAACTTGCTGAAGAGCAGTAATATATTTGCCTAGAAGAGGTATGTTAAGATGGGACATCCCTTACCTGTGTTTTGTTATATTTTATTATGGCTCTTATTCATAACTGCACAGGGTGCCTGCTGGCATGGGATTTGGTGATGAATAGTAGGCATATACATAATTACTTGAATGATGATTAAATCTGGAATAGACGTTTCCAAGCACAAGATGTTGTCCTGTTTCTAATCCACACTGGTATGCTTATTTAATTCCTTTTGCCTGCAGAATAGCCTGGCAATTGAGGGATTTGGCTCAATCTCCCATTGCAACAGATCAGTGCAGCTCTGAAGTTAGTAGAAGCAGGGCGATTGACAGCTAAATATCTAGTTCATGAAATCACAGTTTCGCTAAAACATTCTATATTTAAAGGTGGTGTGATTTAAGGATCTAGAATAATTAACTTTTGAGGAATCAGTGGGAATAAGACTATAAACCTTTGCTAGACTGGCAGTAGCATTGGTGGAGCAGCTTTTTTGCATGAAGAATTTGACGTCGAAAACAGTGTCCATCTTGTTCTGAGTTCCTCTGCACATTTCTGTCCTTTTCTTCCTCAGTCAGTAATTTACTGGATATAACTATTAATGGGATTTATTTTCTGTTCCACAGTACATGATTGTTTAAGTAACTGTTAAAGGTCCAACTGCATATTGTTATCTCTGGTAAGTATAGAGCTGTAATCTACAGATAGATCAAAATTTGTAAAAGTAGAGAAAACTTAGATGAAAGAATCAGACCTTTCTCAACACCTCCCCCAGGGTTAGTAATATACAGTTAGACCTTTAACAGTTATGTAACTTATCATGTACCATGGAACAGCTGGCTAACTGTGAATATTTTTTAAAACTGTTCCCCGTCTCCCCTTATAATGTGAAAGAAATAGTATTTCCCTTGGAACTGTAAAACTTGAATTTGTTTGTAGTACTGAAGAAAGATTTGTTTGAACCAGGATTTTGGAATGCATTCACTGTTTACTTAGTATGTGAGCAATAACTCAGTGCAAGTCAGCCAGCCTCTGCAAAGAGACAGTTTTTGGCATTTACTGTACTGCAATCAAGGGTAGCTCTGTATTCCCTAGGTTTCAGTAAATGCCGTCTGTCCTGCAGTTACGCATTTTGTACAACACCCAAGAGCCAACTAAGACATTGAAGGAGGAGATCTCAGGGAGATGGACATAACCTGAGACAATTATCAGTGAGCTGATTTAGTATGTTTTGGTGTCACTGAACCATAACATAGTATGGACATAAGCAAGTTGCATACATCAGCCCACAGCAGAAGTTTATGTCAGCTGGCCCTGTTGACCCTTCCTTAGGTGATGGGAAGATATTCTCTACCTATGAATATGACATGACCTTTTTTTGCATCTTCATGTTATGAAAAGACCCTGGAAATAGCATTGATATTAAACAGATTATTTCCTTCATCTCCAGTGAAACTTTGCTTTGCCTTACTGAACTTTTCCTGACTCTTGAGTTGCTTGAAGAGACTGTACCTGTATTCTTAAAGGATAAACTATCACCAGTTTCTTAAACTGTGGTTATCTGCCAAGCAGAACTCACCTGTATCATTATATGGCAAGACGCAATGGAATTGCAGAGACTGAACCACTTCTGGAAGTCAGGATTGCCTCCCTTTTCAAAAAGTACTGATGTCCTGAGTAGGGCATCTTGTAAATAATCTAGCTGCCTTTTTTCACTTGGATGGAATTGCTTTCTTTCACAGGGGGCTGCAGGTTCAAGGTGGTCACTGCTACATTCATAGCAGTGGCCCCAGAAGCTCTTGTCTTCATAAAGAAAATGATCTGCAATATAAACATTTGCAAAGACTTATAGTCTATCCCAGTGTTAGTGTCAGAGCAGAGTACTGACATACTGGGGTTTCCACTTATCTTTCCCGTTTCTGATAGTTTGCTGAGATGAAAGTTGAGAGCTGTGAGCAGACACAGACACTGTGGTTGCTTTTATACACCATAGTCCTAATGCTGCATCTGCAAAAAGTAACACAGAGGAGACTATTCTGAACTGTGGAGAGATCTCATATTTTGTCTTTTTTGTAGTTATGGCATTTATTACATTAACTATGGGAGACTCTTATTTTTTCTAGGGTTTGGGATGCATTTGCTGCTGCTGTGTGCAAGTGAATTATCATGTAACTACAATTTCAGCTGCTATCAACTGTTCCATGTGGCACATCTGACCCAATGTGGGATAGGTACAAGAATATATTTAAGTGCATAAGAATGGTTCTTTACGGAACCTCCTTTGCCTGAAAGCCATTGAACTCATAAGACCTGAGCAGTTTCTCATGTGGGTCTGTTCTTCTCCTTTCTCACCCCCTGTTAATTACTTCTTGCCTAAGTTTGTTCCAATCTTTTCTTTTTTGAGAGCAGATGAATTTTGCTTCAGTTTCAATACTTTGTCACATGCTTTATCCTGGAGACAGGAAAAGTTTCCATCTCATGTGGTGTTGTTACCCTTTGCCTACTAATCCCTTCTACTGTGTACAGATTTTAACAGAGGCATGTTAGGAGGAAATAGCAATTAAAACTTTCAGCCTTTTCCTGGTGTGTGATTAACTGCTGCATCCCTGAACACTATAAAGATTGAAATCAAATGGTTCTTGCTAGATGTTTGTCACTTATCTGAATTACTGACTAACGTTATAAATCACTTTGGGTTCATTGGTTCAGTTTTTTCTCTTTGAAAGCCCATTTAAAAATTCAAAGGGAGGAAATGGCATTAAACTCAAGTTGCTCTCTATCAGGAAACCAGGATTGTTGTTTAATGCTGAAGCAGAGTGCTTTAATACTAAAGCACAGCTAGTAGGTTACAGAAAACTGTATTTCTCTGTTTTGGAACTTTTCATCTTGTTTGATGAGGGCTGGAACAAACCCTGACTTGTTCTCTTCTGATTATCGTTTTCTTGCACCTAAATCTTAGACTCTTAAAAAACAAACTCCTTCATGTAATATGCAAAGCTGTTTATACAAATGTCTTATATCGCCAGTAGGTGAGGCTTCAGATCAAAACTGCTGCACTCCAAAACCAGATTTATAATCTTATGTATTTGGGGGAATTCATTCAAGCATATGAAGATCTTGTTGCCATGATTCATCAGGAACTTGGCATGCAGCTAAACACCTTTGTAGATCTAATTTATTTAAAGAGCTCTATTTTCAACTACATAGTCTCAACCTCCAGTGGAACAAATGAGTGCTTGTGGCTGTAAGGAGGGAGGGCAGGGTAAAGTTTGGGAGACTTAGTGGAGCGCAGCTCTGTTTACAAGATTTCAGGCCAAAGAAACAGGCTTTCAGTGCTGAGCATGAAAGAAAAGAGACAGAGAGGGGTGTATTCTGGGGAAATGGATGGGGAGGGATATCAAACCTCCACCTTCACAGCCTTACATCACAAACCACTTAACTGATATTGTTTTTAACTGTATCCCTATTAAATGACAGGAGCTAATGTGCACTCCCCATTTCCAAACAGGTTAGACATCCTCCTGTCCTGTTTAGTATATTCAGCCCTATTCTCCCAGACTTTCTCTGTTACCTCAGACGACATGCCTTTATTCTGCTGGATTTCTGTGGCATGATGTTTGATTGACTGTTGTATTTGATTTTATGTATTGCTGATACTACTGTAAGTACACTGTTCAGGGCCTGATATTTGTCTGCTGGCAAGTCCCCATGAAAGGCCATGAAGTCTAGCCCTAGATGCCTTTGGGGACCACACCATACACTTTCTTCACTTAAATGGACTATGTGCTTAGCACTGGCAGTGGAAACACCTGTGTGCAAATACTGGCAGATCACTTCCATAACAGCAGGTGACCTGGTGACAGTGCAGAATTTGGCAGTTGGTGTTCCCTCTGACTCTGCTTTCCTGCAAACAAACTCCTTTTTGGAGCCAGCCTGAGCTAGTTTTTTTTTAAGCACCTCTAACCATTCTTAGATCTTTCAACTGACTCCCCTCATGAGGCCAGCATCTTTTACGGTGTTTTACAGGGATGGAGTATATCTGATTTTCTCATAGAGTTCACTCTGGTATTTGCTGTTGCTCCTGGCTGCCTCTTGAGGATAAATAGTCCTGTGCACTTGACTTTCCAACCTGACAAACTAATGCTTTTAAGAAGAGATTGGTTATATCTTTGTCCTACAGCTAAACCAATCTTTTGGAAAAAACAGATATTTTGCCACTCCACAATGGATGATAGATGTTTCCACATGACATTTGGCTAGGAAAAAGCTCTTCACCATAATGAGTGAGAATTTTCAGGACTAGCTAGAGAATCAGTAGTGACGTGTCTGAAGTCAGGATTACTGCAGCAGAAAGAGGGGGAAATTTGGGCTTGCTTGCATGTGCTCTGCTAACTGACTAGGGTCTAAAGACTCTGACTCACTAATTCGTGTGGAGCAGTTTAAGAAGTTAGCATCTCTGGTCCAGCAGACAGTATGTCTGTGCCTCAGCTGCTGTGCTGTTCACAGTCAAGAGTGTTAGAGTGAAACCATCTGATTTCAGTGTCATAAACTGGGCTCTGAATTGCAACATCAAGCTGCCATCATGAGTTCTGCTGTGGAAGCTGGTCTCTGGGGAACAATGGGCAGCTCTTAAATTGCCAAAGGAAACGTGGATAATGCCCTGTTCAGGTCCCCACTTGCCTCAGTACTGTGATTTCAGGTATTTCAAAAGAGCAGACCAAGAATGGCCTCTTAGCTTTCTCACTGTGGATAGTGTTGCAGTGCAATGATAGGCACTAAATGTATGCATGTGACAACTGATACTAACTGTGCACATATGATCAGAAGTCTCTTCTGGACCTGTAGAACAAAATCATGACTCTGCATTGCATCTGAGCTCTGCACTATGTCTATCGCTTTCTGCAAAGCCGAGAAAAGAGTTTGAAGTTGTCCTGTCTAATTGGTCTGGTTGTAGCAAGGCCTTGTTTATTCAGGAGACAATATTGCTCAGGAAAGGAGGTATTTTCAGTAAAGGTAGCAGAGGGCTATCATTCATCAATCCCACAGTGCCCACATCTACAAGCACCTTTCAGCTCCCTAGTTCTGGCTGTCTGAACATGTGAGCAACAAACCATCTGATCTTCTAGGCTTGAGTTTTGCATGCAGACAATCAGATACCAGCCAGCCAACAGAAGAGGCAGTAGCGAAGGGGCAGGGACTTGCACTCAGAAAATAAAACACTGTTTTTCTGCTTATTAGCATAGTAAGATTTCTGTTCCTTATTCCTCTTAACTCCACCAGTCTCACCTATAAAACCAGGAAGTATTACTCAAAGAAAAGTGAAGGCCATGGCAGTACTCTATAGCAAAGACAGCATTGCAGTAATAAGGCTAATCACCTATTTGTTAAAGTCTTACTGTTTATTTTATTACAGGTCAGTGAACAAAAAACAGTCATGAGATGTTAATCTCTCTGTCTAGCTGTTTAATCTGAACCACCCCCTTACCATTGTTCTCTCATGTGCTCAGCAGCAATATCCCCTCCTCTCCTCTTGTAGTGACCTCATTTCAAAGGACAATTTCTCTCTGTTTTGGCTTTCCAGGGGTCAGACTGGTGCTGTTTGAATTGGGAGGAAATTTGCTCAGGGTCCTGTTACTGGCCTACTGTTCTACTGGATTTGTTTGGAAGTTTGTTGCAAGAACAGAAGCCTCTGCTCAGAAGCTGATGGATGCTCTGAGCACCAGGGAAAAGCAAGTGCTGAATATTACAGGTTAGACCTATCCCAGCAGTGAACACAGATGAGAGGAGAGGTAGGAACTACTAAATAGGATCGGATAGTGTGTTCCAGCAGTCTCCCTTCCTGCAGAATAAACTAACCAGGCCAAAACAGCTGATGCTGCAGAAATTCTTAGAGAGTTCCTGTGTAATAGAAGGTGATGTTGCTGTTTATCTCAGGTTTGCCCTAGCCATCTCACCTGACTCCTTAAGTCCTAGAGTTTGGGCTCACATGGCTTGAAAGGAAAGTGAGGGGATGCATGGTACAGCTGAGAAGCCCTATCTACATCAGCCCAAAGGCTCACTGGTTAATCTGTAATTTCTAAATGTATCAAGCTGTAGTCAGGGCTTTCCCCAGGGAGGAACCAGAATTGAAAGGATAGATGTTTACAGGAACTATATTTTATTTTAGACTGATTTTAACAGGAAATTTGTGATATATTAGAAAAACTGTGAACCTGGTAAGCTGAAAGCAAGCTTCGAGGCCATGAGGACTTCTAAAAGATCCTTTAATCCCTGATTAAGTTTAACCATTCCGAGGCTTTCTTGTGTAGTACTGTCTTTTGGCATCTCCATCAATAGACTCAGTGACTGAAAACCAGCAGAAAGGAGAATAGGAGAAAAATGTTTTTGCTTCACAAATACTTATTTTTTTTTCCTTTACCAGATACTTTGTGTTAGAGTACAGGACCATCTCCAAGAGATAGGTTAATGCAGCTGTACAATACTTGACCATACTTTGCATAACTGTCTATCCCCTGGCTACAAGTAGCTGTGAATCTTCACGTTTATCATTTTTATATGTAAAGAGCTCTAATGAAGTCTCTCTACCCTGCAGTTAGTGTTAAACACACCTCCCAGCAGTGAATACTTCAACCCCATTGAGCCGTGAAATTTCTATGGAATTAGGTAGAAAGAGTCTTATACAAACACCCTGTATTGTGCCCTCAAGCTTCCCAACAGAGGAAGAGAGGGATGTGGAAGGAGAACCACATCCAACTCATATTCCGAGGTAGAGTCAGTACTAGGATGAAAGTTGACAGCCCATCTAGGAAATGGGGAGTGTTCTTCAGCAACACAGCATGGACATAACAGAGGCAAACCATCAGAGACCTACAAATGGGGATTGGAAGTCAGACTTCATTGCTACACTGGCACTGCAGGGAGAGGCTTTTTCTTTAGCTGAGCCCTTTGCTGAAATAAGAAAGCAGGATGGTGAGAGGGGAGAGCTGAAGAAAGTGTGATCATCCTGAGAGGCACAACCCACATGTCACATTCAGGGAAGCTCACTCCTGCCCAACCTGGATCATGGGTGGAAGTTGCAAAGCACTATGGAAAAGGGGAAGGGTATTCCCTGCCTCTGAAGTGCTGCATCCTCTCTTTCCCTCTGTATAAGTAGCATGGTGCATTGAGAATCAGTAGGGAAGCACTGGGAAAAGGTAAGCTCCCAACACACTGGCAGGGCAGCAGGAGAGAACTGGCTAAGGGAAGAAGAGTGAATGTCTTGGATGTAAGATATGATGGTTGGGAAGGAAGGAAGGAATGACTGCTAAGATTTAAAAACAAACAAAAAATCCCCAAAAATCAACCGAAACAGAAGTTGCAAATGTATTCCCAAAGCTGAGGTAGAAGACATCAGTTAGCTCACCTATGAGTAAGTGAGGTACATGAAGCCTAGATTTTTGTTATGTCTTTGCTTCCTTTGCATTCTTCACTTTTGAATCTCGTCCAGGCTTCCTTGGAGAGATTCCTTGTTTTGCTTCTGTAGTTCCCTGCAGGATGCAAATGTTAATAAGCGCAAGCACAGCAGGCAGGCCTGAATCCATCGGGAGAGATGGCAGATCAGCTTCCCTCCTGCTGTGTGACATGTGATGCATGTTGAACTCAGGGCTGTGGGGGAGCACCCTTACTCTGGTTCATCAAATCCAGCCCTGCTGCTGGAATGTTTTCTTAGCTCTGCTGCTCAGTGGAGCTGTGGCAAACAATAGGCTTTAGCAAATCACAGTCAAATAGAAAGGCAGAACCTAATTCATGAACAAGCTAGGCTAATCTGACATTACTGGGTTCTTTATGGAGTTACATTTTTGTTAATTTTTGTAACAATAGAGTTGGTTTCTTTAAACCTAAAAGTGATAGTAGTGAATATGTTTTTCAGGGATATTAGCCAGGAGAGTGCTTTCCATGTGTATGTTGAATATTACTGGAACTGACTTTCCAGCTCACGAGTGACACCTCCTGTTAATAGTTTGCAGTCCAATTTAGAACTGACACTATATTATAAACGAGTGTTGCTATGAAACCTCTCATACTAAAGAGAATTGAGAAGGGCAGACCCGAAAGGCTTTGTGGGCTCCCAGTGGCCTGAAGTGCCACTCTGTGACATCCACTGATAGTGTTGCAAACACTGTTTTAATGACTAGTGTGAACTCTTCAGACCTACTCTGTCAGCGTGTTGCTTTCCTCTGATCAGTGGGTCCAGTTGTTTGTGGTCCTTTTTAACTCTCCTTGCTGAACAAGGTCCTTGCTTTTGATGTGCTGTTGCTGTCTGGTACTTGATGCCTTGGGAGAGAGAAAGAGCCTTGTATCATCTTGGGCTTACAGAATGCCAGCAGGCTGGTTTACAGACCTATTGCATGGGCTCACTTGCAGCTGGCCCATGGTTGGAGGTAAGGGGTTCCAGCTTCAAATTCTCTAATGCTACTGAAGTAATTCTTATTTTCGCTGCACAGGAGAAGGAACAGGAACAACAAGTTGTAGGTGGCTCTCACTGGTCAGTAGCATAACTGACCTTTGCAAATGTTCTAGTATTAGTCCAAGCTTAAGAATAAACCAGTAATGGACAGACATGAAGGCTGATTCTACTAGAAACATGTGATCTTGTTTTTTACCTCAACTTGAGCAAAATGCACCTTTTGCAATAGTCATGAACTTCAGGTGCCTGAACTAGATGCCACTTCTAGGTGAGAGAAGACACAGAGACCAAGGTTTTCACTATCCTTTCCATGTGCAGCTGTTGGAGCTCAGCAGGCTGCAATTTGGTGGCTCTGCTGGGCCTGGTGCTGCCCTGTGTTCTCCTGCCCTGGCCCTGTAGGAGTTGGGGTAAAATGTGCTTACTTTGATTCCAGACATACTCTGCAGCTTCAGGGGCAGTCAACATGGCAAATGGATGCAGGGAGAACCTGAAAGGTTGAATCCAGTGGTCCTGAAAGGACAACAATTCTTAGATTAGTATATCTGCAGAAACTATGCGCCAAGACAATGGGCATACTCTTCTGGTCAGCAGAAACTAAGGTAACTGCTTCAGCAGGCCTGATGGATAGGTGAGCACCATTTATAATCTCCATCCTAAATGTCACTAGGATGTGACTTAGGCTCCCTAAGTACCTATATATCTTGGTAAAGTTAGTGATTGATTTTCAAGGAGATTCAAGCTAAAGCTTTAAAAGTGATGAGGAATCTCCACCATTTTACTTCAGTGGGAAAAATCCACAGAAACTGAATTTTCAGATGGGCTAGATTCCACCTCTTTGAGTCTCGGACTCTTAAGGAAGCATAAGCTGAGCTCCAAGAGCTACTGTTAATTTAAAACAGTAGGTTTAACCTCTTAAATGAATCAGGGCTTTGCAAAATAAGGTATCCTTAGTTTCCCAGCTCAGCAAAGCATTTCCATTCCTTTCTTCTAGGGTGGGAATGATCTTAAGTCCGTGAATAAAATGAAGCAGTGTTGTTGGCAGAAACAGAAACTGGAGATCCTGATAACAATGCCTTATCTTCCTCTTTAGAAAATTTTGTAACTTTGCTACCTTGTGACCGTTAAGGAAGTGTCTCTGAGTCCACAAGGGATAGGATCTAGGCACGTACACAGTAACATGAGATGAACAGAAATACTATTTCTGTTCTTTTTTTGCCTCTGATTGCATAACATAAGAATATAAATCAAAGCCACTAATAACCTCCTCTCCTCCCAAAGAAAAAAACCCACCAAAACCCTTAAGAAAACTCAAACACCCCACCATGGGAAACAGCATGAGTAGCTGGAAACCTTTCAAGAAAACATCACTCCTCTGCAGTGTATGATGAGCACTCAAAATAGAGATTTCTAAAAATATCCTGGGTTGGAAGTTTCTAGAGAAAAGTATTCCTGTCCATAAAAAGCAAGACAGTAAAAATATACTGTGTAATATTCACAGCAAAAGGAGGGACAGCTGATCCACCCACTTGTCCCAGGAGCAGAGAGGAAGATCCCTCCTTCTAAATAACATATTGTGAAATGCCCTTACGTGGCATCTAGTGACATTTGACGTGGAAGAACTCAACTAAGAGAGGTTACAGCCATGTTCTGATGCATGTAACTGTGAGCTGGTGTAGCTCTGCACTTTCTGGACACCGGGTGGCAGTCTGTCATTAATATTACAGCTAAGCATGGCAGGTAAAAAAAAATAAAGCAAACTGCACCAGAAACACTGTGAATTACATGTGAGTCATCTGTTATAGTCTGACTACAATTCCACATCAACTTTTAATGGTTGCTTGGGAAACATCAATAAAGTCTGTATTACTGAAAATAAAATCTATATATTCCAGCACAAATGCTTTTTCATTATGGAGCTGGGTCATATGCAATACTTTCCTGTGACTTGAGTCATGAATTAAAGATTATAATACCTTTACTGTTTTTTAAAGGGCAATTATATGACTAAAGATATATTGCTAGAGAAAGTTGCTCTGAACACATGCCAGGCTGTATCTCCTCAGACCTTCATAGCCTCTTTCCCTGCTCCACACTATCGGTAATTAGAGCACACTGGTGGGAATGCTCCTCTGTAAAGCATTATGACAAAGGTGCAGGAGCTGTGTTTCATCTTAGTGAGGATGTGACTAACTGGGCTACCCTTTTCTTGCCTCTCCCTGGCACACTGTAAGATAGAGGAGGAGGTGGTGAATAGTTCAGCTTTTTGCTCTGTCCTAAGAGAGGGCTGGAGCTTGTTTGCTGTTACTAATGGGGCAAAAGGGGCAAATTACTTCAGTTTAAAATGTAGCATTTTTTTTTTTAAAAGGCACAGATATTATAGGATCACTTCCTTTACAGATGCTGGAAAAAGCCCAAATTTACTCACATTTGCAGACCTCTGCCAGTGTGTTGCTGAGGGCCTCATGCTGTAAATCTCAAAGATCTTTTCTAGAGGAATGCTGTTCTGTGAACAGCAAAAGATAAAAGGTAAAAAAACAGGTAAAAGAGAGATTCAGCTCTCAGCAGTAGTATTCTTTCAAGTGAATGAATGAAACCCAGCTCATATCTCTTTTCTTTGATCTCTGAAACAGCTTTCACATGAACTCCTAGTATTGTTCCATACTGCTGGTACAAATCTATTGAGATCTGGTCCTGAAACTTGCTTGCCATTTTGCACTTGGGTGAAACAAGTTAAGTAACATATACATGTATACACACCTACTGAAACTGTCTACTTTGTTTCCTAAGACTGAGCAAAACTTAATGGCTACTTGATAAAAATGAGATGGATTTGTAATATTTGCACTGTCTGTATACTATGCTTTTGATGAACATAGACATCTAGGGTACAGGGAGTTTCCTATTCTATTCTATTCTATTCTATTCTATTCTATTCTATTCTATTCTATTCTATTCTATTCTATTCTATTCTATTCTATTCTATTCTATTCTATTCTATTCTATTCTATGTGCTGTAGAAGAAAAGATACTGCCATCTTTCTTGTCCTCTTACCATTAATATTCCAGCATATGAAGATAATATCATAGCCTCTCTCTCAGTTCGGTTGGGATATGTGTATTGGTTGCGAGCTGCAAAGTTCCTGTATGGTGTTTTGAACAAGAAGGTTATTATCCTGGTGTTATAAACACAAAAAATAGTCCTGGGGTTGATTCAGTGCTGTGTTTACCCCATTTTCACACTGGTGTAACCCACTGCAACAGCAGGACCTTAGCTTTGCAATACTCACATTTTTTCTCTTGTCAGTGCAGTCGGAGCATCCAAGTCACGAAGCCACAGTAAAGCAACACTGAGGGCTAAGTTGTAATGGACCTGGAAAGACAGAAGAATCTTATGTGTTTTGTTTGACTGTAATTGCTTGACTGAGGGAAGACAGAAAGACCAGGGTAATGCAGGGAAACCTGAGCTGTGCCAAATTTTGCCTCAAATAACTTGTTGTAGGACACTTGATGAGGTTTGAGAAGTTTAAAATACATCCAGGAAGACTTTCTGTTTTGTTATGCACCAACAACCTTGGCTTGTGAAGAATAATCTTTGGTTAGTTGACTTAACTTTATCCAACATCTTCTGTGAATTAGCTTTTTCTTGCTAAAAAAATCAACAAAATCTTGAATTATCTTGGATACATTATACCTGGATGCTATTCACAGCCAATTTAGGTACTCATTTCAGTAATGGACTACTATTTATCATTGTAGGGATAGGTTATTTAGCTGTACCAAATAGCTATCCTTCAGAATTCTCAGGAGCCCTGCAGTTAAAGAGAATAGGAAGTAGGAATTCTGGTGATTACCATGTCATCTAGAAAGGTGGGTGGCCTTTGTCCTCTTGGATCAAATTCTTTTTCTCGTAGTCGAATGCCAACATAATCTCCCCTTAAAGCAAGCAAATAACTCTAAATTACAGCTGGTTCTAAGCAAACCATTGCATAGGAAATGTAATAGATGACTTTAAAGATGGTGCAAGACCAAGGCTAAATTCTCTATGATTCAGAGCTAGGAATCTGCTGCAGGATTTCTCATAGATAGTACCCAAGTAGGAAAGCTGTTAGATTTTTGCATCTCTGCTAATCTTAGCTTCCTTCAAACTACACTGCTGTCTTCTCCAAAGGCTCCATAATATAGGAAGAAGAAATATGAAACTATTATTAAATGTGTGGGGACTCACAGAAGAATTTCACTGTACAGAGAATAAAAGAGATGCTTCACGGGTGCTTGTTCTTCTCATTCAGGAGAGGCCTGATTCTTCAATCTTTCCATAGATGAAGTACTACAGATCCATGCAAGCATTTCTACAGAAGATGGGCACAGGACTTGTGTGGAATAGAGGAGACATTGCTTACATCCCCTAGGAGTTGTCTGCTGGGCAGTCCTGCACTGAAGAGCATGAGACACTGCAGCATGAACTAGGAGACCCCTTACAGACAGCAGGTGCCCCAGATGCATTGCAAGGGGGGAATTCTGCACCTCTCTAGTTGCTCCATTGAGCAAGTTCTGGGCATGCGCAGTCGGGGCTCACACTGCAGACTGCATGCAAGAAATTGTCAAAAGAAGTCTGTTCATACTTTGCAGCAAGAGAAGACTAAGGTTTGAGAGTTGTCATCCGCCTAGTCATACAACCCTTTGCAATGAAAACAAGCCAATCTCAAGTGCAGTGAAAGCAGTTGTGGGCAGTTACTACTTACAGGAGTTTTTCAATCTTTTTCTTCAGGCTTTTTCTTTCCATATTCTAGTTGTCATTGTAACATAAGCTCAGTGGGATCTAGGAGAGAACCAAGTGTCTCTGCCAGTGAGACAAATCTCAAAAACAGATAAAGAGAATGTGACATTTGGAGGCCCCCTACAAAAATTTAGCCAAAATAATTTCCAAGGTAGGATTAAAATAGAAACTGACAAGAATTTAGTCAAGAAAGAAGACAACATGAACGGGACTGAGAGTGATAGTAAAGAGTTTGGTAACGGGAAATGGGCAGAATGAACCCATTTAGAAAAAGCATCAATCTTGAGCATCAACTTGCAGGTTGCTTGCATCCCCAACATACTGATGTATATCTCTCATATAATGCAAACTATTGACCTGCTGCTGCTTACAGGTTTCTTAGCACAAGGCTTGCTCTCTCCACTGTGTGTCTATTAACCAGATCTATGTGATACAAAGAAGGGACAGACTGTGAAGAGGAGAGGTTGAAGTAACAGGAAAGAGAGAAGCCAGCACCTGGCCCACCAATTTATTGTAACAACAAAGCGCGTGCTCCACTGCTTTGCTCCATAATACACAAAGCTCTCTGTTACTGAATATTGCCCCCCTATTCTACCTCTCATACATCTACCCAAAAAATCATGCACTACCTGTGTCAACATTTGTTATACGCCTCAGGATCTGGGTTTGGAGATCTCCTGGCTTCAGGTATTTATGAGGAGGATTTCTCTCTTGGTGTTGCTGTTTCTTTCTTGCTTCTATCTTCTTTCCTGTGCCAGAGAAATTAGGCTATGTCTTCATGCAGGACTGCTGCTTTCTTGTGTTGCTTAGAAACAACGATGCTGAGCTGAGAGAAACTAAAAGATAAAGACTCCAAACAACAAACCAAAACTACCACAAAGAAGAGGTTAAACCTGCAGCTTCAGCTTGGGTTATCAGTTTCAAGCTACATGATCTTAATACATTTCTAGGCATTGAGTTTCACTGCTGAGTGACTAGTTGGAAACATAAAAGAGTTGGTAACAAGGGAGGCAGAGACTATTCACTGGGTTTTCTGACAGATCTAATTGCTTGTAAAAGAAGCTACCAGCTTCTACTGTTTCAGCATTCCACCAAATGGAACAGTGAAAGACTAGACCTAATACCTCCCAAGAGCCCACCTACAGTTCCAGTGTTTATGGCATATAGCAAGGATGCTGCTACTTGTTCTTGCATCTAGGTTGTCTTTTTGCTTATAGTATTGAGAGAAATTCTAACAATCAAAAAATCCCAACATGATGTTCTAAACCCCACTGTTGTCCTTCCAATGGAGGCAGGGCACATCTTGCACGGGATTGCTGATGGGAGCCACTGTATCGTGATGATTAGCAGGTCAGTGAGAAGCTATCGGATTTTGTAGGATTAGGAAAGTTTTCAGGCTGTAGCTCTGAATGGAATGACCCATCCCTGTCCTTGGAAATGTAATTCTTCTGTTATTAACTGACTTCCTAGTAAAAAATAGGAAGGATTTTATGAGAATGATCATAATGTGATGATCTTTGTGATGGCCTAAGAAAACATAAAAGGAAATGTATTATCATGAGACATAGATGTTTTCCAGGAAGATGTCTACTTGGTACTTATAGAATTTGTGTTGTACTTTCTATTTGTTATTTCATTTGCCATTTCATTTATTCTTTGGCAAAAGGAGCATAAAACTTAGCACTTCCCACCTTTCATTCCAAGCTAGATTTGATTTCTGAGGGCATTCACCTGGCAGGCATCATGGCAATCTTGTCTCCAGTAGAGCTGCTGCTTGTTTGCTCTGAGAAACACAGATTCACTGCTTGCCAGGTATAACTTTCCACCAGTTACACAGGGCTTATCTGCTGGTATGGCCAGGTGAGAGGGAAAAGCAACCTTCACAAAGTACACATAGTCATGCCAGGGCTGACCCCAAGTCCTACTAACCCAACCCCTCTCCTGTTATGTGCCAAGGGTGATACCCTGATGAAGAAAGGGACTTTCCTGAAATGAGTCTGGTCGCTAGCCCTCGGGTGAACTGACCCCTTCCATTTCCCCAAAAGCAAGAAATACTTCTGTATAATTGCAAGGCAGGGGAGGCCGCTGTGTTTGTCCACTTCCCAGGTAAAGATAAAATAGCAGCCACTAGTGGATGCCTGGGGAAGAGCTGGAGGAACTGTGCTGGCAGACATAAAACTTTCTCAGTGTATTTCTCTGTTCTCCAGTTCAAGACCTTCTTCAGCAAAAAGTGTTGCACTGGTTGTCAACAGCCCTTGCTTGTTTTTAACTTTCACAAACTTGTCCAATCACTTTTTGAGTAAGTGAAATTGAAATTTTGAGTAATTGACATCTGCAATATCTCCTGGCAAAGTTTTCCACTATTTAAATAGAGACTCTCTGGTTTTAAAATGCCAATTGTTAATTTAATTTGCTGACCAGTGTGCTTAATAAACGTAGTAAAGTAACTTAATAAATTTAGTAAAGCAAGCTTAGACCCCTCAACGTCTTTTTCCTACACCATAGCATATTAACACCAGTCTGTTTCCCCAGAGCAAGAAATAAAGCTACAGGCAGCTGTGTGTCCCTGCAGAATTGTAACCCACTGCAGGTCTGATTTTCAGGGCAGGTATAGAGGGTGTTTTGTCAATGTGCTACTTAATTCAGTTGGAGTGAATAAATTTATTTAATAATTGGCATTATTTAATGCTTATCAGCGAATGTATTAACAAATATCACATAAAATAGGAGTAGGATTCAGGACTCTTGCAAAGGACTACCATTCACATACGCATGGCAGCAAGTGTGATGTCCAGGTGTTACAAAGATAAATTGCTTGTTGGTAGAATTGTCTTGCTGAGGTTTAGGCCTTGACACACTTCAATGATCTCAGCTCCAGTGGGACATTAAAAAAGTTTGAAGAGAAGGATGTACTACTGATAGTGGGCACAAAGAATGCAGAATTTATGAGCCACAAGGACACTTGGCAGAACTCCCAGAATAAGGAAGAACCTAACAAAGCCAACTCAGCAACTGTGCTGAAATCAGCCCCAACTAGGTAAAAGATAATTCTGGCAGGGGCACATTGTGACCATTGACTCATGAAATGCATCAATTCAAAAGAAGAAAATACGGACTAATTAGCATAAGAAGTGAGGGAATAATTTAACTAACAGAAGATAGAATACTAATTAATAAGAGAACTATGTAACTTGTAGCCAATGTACATTAATGCCTTTGTTTACTAAAATGTATTAATAGTGAAAAGTTTTGATAGCCGTCATGCTGGCTTTGTGGATTTGACCCCCAGCATCCCTTTCTGTGCAGAACTGTAAATAAATCAAATATCTAGACTCTGTGTGGGGATCAGCCAACAGCACACCGGGTAAAGGAACCCATTTGGGGAAAACACATAGACATGTTTTCACCAGCCTTATTCCCTTGGCACCTCTGCTATAAATTGCACCTTCACTCTAAATTGTTGTTTTTCAAATTATTTGGCTTTCTTTTCCTTATGTGTCATTTCCTTAAAATATTTACTGTCATCACACCAGCACACATAACGTCAACTTCTTGAGGGCAACTTCAAGGGTGTTGGGAAAACAGCGCATTAACTTGGGCTGAAGTGAAAATAACATAAGAAAAAAAATAATTTTAATAGACAGTAAAACGTGACTTTCAGGTGAAAGCTGCAAGCCAAATACTGAGCTCTGTGCACGAACCAACCCTAATTTTTGAGTGAGATTCGCTCTTCAGAACGACCCTCGGACTTTTCTGAGGCATTCCAGGAGCAGTGTAGCTCCATGGGGCCGGGGCAGGTGGCGGCAGCAGCGCCTCAAATTTCGGCGCTTCCAGCCCGAAGGGCAGTGGGCCCGCAGCAGCCAAAGAGGTGTATGTCGGGCTCCGTGTTCCCTGTGAGGGCGGGCAGAGCTGCCCTGGTCGGCCCGGCCCGGCCCGGGCGGGGCGAGGAGGCCCCGTCCGCCGCCATCCCGCGGGGCGGAGCGAGGGGCGGGCTGCCCGCCGGCCCACTCGCGTTCAAAAGTCGCTTGGCGGGCAGGGCTTTCTCTTTCTCCTTGCGCCCTTCTCTCCTGCCCCGTCCGCGGCGAAAGGCAGCCTCCCCGTCCGTAGGTGAGCCGGGGGTCCGTGCGCGGGGCGGCGGGGCCGTGCCGGGGCTGTACCCGGAGCTGCTCGGGCCCTGAGGGGCCGCGAGGCCGCTGCTCGGGGCCAGTGCGCGCTGTGGCCGCCAAGGACTTGCTGGCCGGAAATACGGGTGCTAACCCTGCTCGGTGTCGCTCTCTACAGCGATGGCAGCTTGGGAGGCCACCGACACGTCCTTCTTCAGCCTGAGCGGCGTAAGAGAGAGGATGCGGGAGAAGAAAAAGGGTGCCTTGAGGACTGCGAAATTGAATGCCTCGCTTGTATCCAAAATCAAAACGAAAATCATTAGTGAGTGTATTTTGCGTTGCACTGCGTGCAGGGGCTGGCAGCTACATCAGCTTGAAACTGTGCTTTTGGGCGTGGCGGTGGGCGGCGGTTCCTTACCCAGAGTCTTGGCAGCTTCTCTGTCCGAGGGTTTCTAGTGAATTCAATGCCTGCAAACGAGTGTTAAGTGCCACTCAAGGTGCCCACGGGTGTCTGAAGTATCTGGGACTGGCAGGTTTAATACAGAACCTTTGGAGCACCAGCTTGGGGTGTCAAAGGCTGCTTAGCAGCATCTCAGATGACATCAGACATCTGTGTTTGGGAAACGGAGTTCTCAGGGTCCAAATAGCAATAACAAGAGGTGTGGAAAGTATTTTAGTGTATGTGCAATCCTCTGCAGAAGCTAGCCTTACTGTGACTTGTTTTTATGGGGGAAATAATACAAAGATAGCACATGAGATAATTCGGACTACCTTGAAAAAATTAGGTATTTCTATTACTCTTATTTAATTGTTTTGAAATCAGAAAATATGGCTCTAAGTCTGCTCAAGGACAATGACAAATAGGTTTTTCTCCCACTTTTTGAATGGAGATGAGGACTCAGGTGACTTATTCAAAGCCAGAAGCATATCTTTTCAAACTCAGCACCTGAACTATGCTATCATTCATTAAGAACTGAAGCAGTAGCTTGCTACCTGAGCATGACCCACTGAGGATGAAGAGGGTATCTGAAGTGTTGCAGGTTATTATGGAAATTTTGTTCCTGCTGATCTCTGGAGACTTCTATTGCTGGAAGGAATTATACTGCTGGTTTTGTTGGGGGGCTATTGACTTGTAGAGATCTGAATCTAAGAAAAGCTATTCTGGAAAGAGGAAGAAGTATGATGAGGGAAGAGGCTTGGATGAAACCTTGGATGGTGATTCTGTGCGATGTTTCTCCATCTCTTACAGACAACTCTTCTACTATTAAAGTCTCCCTGAAGCACAACAATAAAGCATTGGCTCTGGCCCTCAATGCAGAGAAAGCCAATGCACAGCGGCTCACCCAGGAGAAGACCATCTTACAGAAAGAGGTGGAGCAGTGTCACTTCCAGAATGCTATGCTGCGGCACAGGCTCTCCTTCCAGGTATGGCACTAGCTGTGTGCCTGGCATGGGGAGGCGTGGTAGGCAAGGCATGCAGCACTAGCATCTCAACCTTGGGAGGAGTGATCGTTGCTGATTGTCCACATTCTCATTATATGAAAAAAGTCTCCTTGCTCTGGCTACCAATATCCTTGTTGGAACAGATGCTTTAATTTAATGTCTTTATGGCTTCTCTCTCTTTTATTACCTCAACACAGAATCATATCTTGAAAGAATTTGAAAATCTTATGGCTGCAGTTAAGATGGCTCGGCTCTCTGAGGTAAATCATGGGAAACATGAGCACACCATTCTGGGAAGGGGGTTTTGTTTGTCTCTGTCTTTCACTTTGTGTTGTCTGCTCACTGCAGTGTTGGATGCTTCAGCAGTTTTTCTTCGCTTGCTTGAATTATGCTGGCTGCATCCTTGTTTTTAGCTTGATGTTAAGGATTTCTGAAGTAACTTCTTCTGTAGGAAGGGCTACAGTTTTAAACTGCTTTCCTCTGGATCATTGATTGTATTGGCCAGTACGCTCTTCTGCTCTGACACGTTGTGACTTCTTTTCAGTTTAGTTTTTTTAAAGCATTGCCATGGCAACTTGGGGTAGGGAACAGGACATTTTCCCTATGTCCTGTCTCATGGGCGGATGGGGAAAATATTCCTGCTTCCCAGTCTCATATTATCTAAGCTAGTTTAAGCTTGTGGAGGCAGAATCTAATACTGCTGCAATTTATTTCATAAAATATGCAATTTTAAATGGGAGTGGGTCACTGGCAGCATTTTACGTACTTTCCAGCGTGAAACTGAGCCTCTGTGCATGAGGCTGCACTAAGGATTGTAACAACTTTAACCCATTCTTCTATTTCTCTTCTTTCCAGTTCCATACAACTTCTACATCCCTGTCTAGTGGCCAAAAGAGCAGCATGACTGAAGATTGCTGGGCTGATGATATTGCAGATGGTCAGCTTCTGAGGTGGGCCTTAAAATGATGTCAGCAAGCTTGTCCTGAATTTCTATATGCTAAACTTCTTGTGTTTTACGTGTGTGCCCAGTTGCCAGTTTCATGTGAGATATCTTCTCTGAACCTCCACTGCCTGTTGTTTTCCTTTACTCTGTGTCTTTCTGCTGCCACTCCTTGTCTTGTTTGTCCTAATGCCAAGTCTGTGCAAAAGCTGGTCTTTCTGCCTTCTTTGAGAGTGCATTACTTTTGGATAGTTTTCCCTCTGTGGCTGGTGAACACTGCAAGATTTCCTTGAATGAGTGAATGCCATAGCTGGCCACTTTGATGTTTGTTACATACAAGTGCTTAATAGTCACCTGCTTGTATGATGTAAACTTGTATTCTGGAAAAATTGTCAGAGCAGGATCTCTTAAAATGTATCTGGAGTTCTTTTCTTGTCTATTTAGTCTCCCCTCAGAACACAGGGGTGTCCTTGAAGTTGCCCACATGTATAACACCGAGCAGCTGTGTTGGTGTTCCACAGCACGGTGAATGTGTGGTCACAACCTGTGTGCTGAAAGGCCTTTACTTCCTTGTTCCCTCAGTGTATTTTTCTCCTACTTCTGTGTCCACAGCAGTGTTATCTCCTTATGTGTTGTGCTTGCCCAAAAGTGGGAAATCTGTCCTGCCTGGGCAGTGTGTGTTCTTCAGCACTTGAAGACTTCAGAAATGTATTTCGTCAACTCCTGATGGAGGTGAAAGCTGTAGTTACTCAGCTGGATTTTGGGGCGGTCATATATATGGAACATGCTCCACTGCTGTTATTCCTTCTCACTAGGGTTGCAGGGATACCGATGAGGGTGCCCATTTCCAAGCTGTGTGATGCAGGACAGCAAGGTGGCAGCTCCACAGCAGCGCAAACATCCTCAGGAGAACTTCAGAGACCTGCTTCTAATGAGCCCCTGAAAATTGTGCCTGTTGCCTCCATAGACACTTTACCACCAAAGCATGCTGAGGAACCTCAGTCCCACCAGGAAGAGAATGGGAAGAAATTCACTGAAACAAAAGAAATGCAGGAGGCTTTTCATGACTCTTGCATCTTTGGAGGTAGATTTGCATATTTTGCTATTCTTCTGGTATGACTTTGTGTGTCTGTACTCAGAAATGCATGAGTGCAGTGCCAGAGCTCCAGTTAGCTCCTAACCATCACTCCAGTAGCTGGTAGGAACCGCATGCTTCCCTGGTGCTGTTATTGCTCTAGTTATGCATATCCCAGAATGGGATGTGTTGCTGTGGTTATTTGGCGTGTTTGCAATAGTTAAAGATTGCAAATCAGCCTTTTGAGCAATAGGCACTGAACTTACCTAAGATTTTCAGAAATGTCTGAAGGTGCAGAATCTGACTAGATGCACAACTTTTCCTTGTGGATATGCCATATAAGTTATATCTCTTATATGGTTTATAAGTGTTCCTAAATATTATGGCAGATTAAGGGGTTTTGCTTTGGAATGTCTTTTTGTTCAGAGAGGGAGCCAGATGAGCAATTCTGTTACACAGAAAGTTTGGGGAGTCTCTGTAATGACAAAACTATGTTCTTCTATGCTCTGGATTTGTGGCAGTGTGTGGGGCGAGGCTTTTCATAATATGGGGAAAGCTGGCATTTACCTGCTGCATTTCTCCATCTTAGGAATGAATTTTGTCTTTCCAACAGAGCTCTTGTGCACCACTGAACAAAATCCCAACAGTTCCCAAGCACATATCTGGGAAAGCCATCCTCTTTTGTATGAGACTGATGAGATGGCAAAACATTTCCTTGATCGTCTCTCACAAGGGCACATTACTCAGAGGAGAAAGCGTTCCACCCTTTTTGCTACAAGCACTCCATCTTCTGCCGTCAATATCTTCCCACATGTCAGTTCCACTCAGGCTGCTTTGTGTTGTATCACAAAGGATGGCAGCAGCTCCAGCAGCAACACACAGCAACAGCTGAAATCCCCCAGCTCCCTGGCTTCACCTGTGCAAACTACTGTTATTTCTGATAGAAAATCTGTGGGTAAAGGGACTTTCTGTGATCAGCTACAGGCTAAAGAAACTGAGCGTGGTGTTGAAACGGACCCCAGCTATAGCCAAGTCCCTGAGTTTGTTCCTAAAAAGGTTAAAAGCAAAGGTAATTGTAAACCTGGTGAGAAAACAACTGTTAAAAAAGCAAGCACAGGAAAAAAGAAAACAAACGCAATTAAATTCAATGCAGAAAGTAGTCCTGATGTATCTCAAGGTGAAGAGTGTGCTCAAAACGCAAAGAAACTTCTTCAGCCAGAAGCTGCAACATGCTCTACTGAGCCTGAAGTTTGTGAGGTGGGACAAAAGGCTTGTGTGGGGGCTTTTGACAGGAAGAACAGAGACTGTAGTGTGGAGCACCATTCCCACTCTCCTGGTGGAGTCCAAGATCTTGAAAGTACATATGTGGTGAATCCAACAGAGCTGCCCAGTCTTGAAAGTGGTGACTTAATGCAACAGGTTAAGAAGGGACCTATCTTGGAGATCCAAAATATGGAGAGTTTATTAAAAAGCCCAGTTCATACTTCAAGTCATGAAGTTCCCTCAGATGATTCTGGTCCCCAAAATTCACTTTTGTTCAGGAAAGAGGCCTCAAATGCCTGTGCTTTGCAAGGGGACTCAAGTGTGAGCAGAAAGAGCATCAGACAGAAAACCAACAGAAAAACTAGAGTAATTAGGCAAAGAGTTGATTTTGATGAGGAGTATCTGCCAAAGAGTGTGAAAATACCAGAGGCCAAAGCTGAAGAACATCCTAAAAGAAGCCAGACAAGGAGGAAGACTGTCAGGTTAAGCACTGATCAGAGAAATGAAGTTGATGTTTCTAGGCCCTGTGTAGATGTTCAAGAAGCAGCTAAGGAGAGCGCAAAGGATTTGCCTGGTAATCTTAAACGTAACAGGAAAACTTACATTGTCCATCCTTTGGATCTTGCAGGAAACTTAGGTTGCATCGAGACGGAATTTGAGGGGAGTGAAAATGTACCTCCCAGGTCAGTTCCTGGGATCAAAGCTAGCAAAATCCCCAGAGCTGCTAAGAACTATAAAAAGAACAATAAAAAGCAGACAGGGGGCCTTCAAGAAAAAGGGCATGCTAATGTTGACAACATCATGAGTGATTTGAAAAAAAAAGCAGATTGCAAACCCAAGCCTCAGAGGAACAACTCTAGACCACCAGAGGCTGATTCCCTGGCCAGACAAAGTGATGGTTCCAGGGTTCTCACGGGAAGTTCAATGGAACTTGCACCCAAGCAAGCTGTCCTGATGGGGAGGTTTTCCTGCATTACAGATCTGCTGTCTGAGCCAGATGGCTTCCTGGCAGAGCAGATACCTGAGATATCACTTACAAGTAGTCTTATGGACCTTCCTAACAATCTTGAATCCTCCTCTGTGACCAGTTGTGCACCTTTGCCTGTCAGCTCCAGGCTTACAGAAGTATCAGTTTCCAAGAGTTTGAGTGCTGAGGGCAACAGAATGCCAGAAAAACCTCCTGTTTGGCCAAAAAGCTCCCTGATGTTTAAAGAAAAAACTGCAGAGGAAATACCTGGGGAAACAAACAAAGTTCAGTCAAGTTCTCGGAGCTTACCTTCACAGGAACATGGTAGGTGGTAGACTGGGGAGGGTACCTGTGTTTAGAGATAAGGAAAAAATCCATGCAGTAAATGCTTATATTTTATTTCTTCTCTTTTTTCAGAGTTAAAGATCAGTCTCCTATCTGATCATTTATGCTTTCACTTCTGCTGGCCAGTCATTTCTGTGGCTGCATTTGCTTCTACTTTATCAGCATTCCTACGAGAATTTCTGGCCACTTTCTCCACTTTGGATATTGGGAATAGACTAGCAGCATGTGCTGCAAGGGTTGTTTTACCACTCTTGTTATCTACAGAGCATGCCTATTAATTTAGACAACCATAGAGTTAAGCAGTTGAAAAGTCTAATTTGATGCTGACCCTGCCTGTTGGAGTCAGCATTATCTGGCACAGAATATGAAGAAGATTGCAAATTTTTTGTCCAGAATGGTTAGTGCTGCAAGGTTTCAGATTTCATACCTCTAGGTGATATCTTCACTGGAAATTAATTGTTTGTTTGTGTGTTTTGTTTTTTCTGTTTGTTTGTTTTTTAAGGATTTGGAGGATGTATCCCTTGGCTGGTAATGAAATAGTTAAGCTGATCCTTTTGAGGAGTCTGCTATTAATGGATGCTCTGTAAAGAGAATAATTTCATGGGGTTTTTCTTTCTGTAGCTGTTGACAAACAGGCCTGTTACAACTAGTGGGCTGTACTTTGTAGAGAGGGAGGAATTTTGTTCTCCTGCCTTCCCTCTTTTGGCTGACTTCACTTTGAAAGCTGCAGTGAACACTGGTGTGGTCTTGTCTTGCTGGAAGTTGGTAGGTTGCTGGTAGGTTGTTTGTGTGCCATAAGCTTGCTCTCTCCTCCAGGCTGTAAGCTCCTGGGCATTACAACTATCAAATATATTTTTTGTATCATTTTTCTACTACACCAGGGCCCATGATACTAGCAATATTAGTAATCTGTATTTTTTCACTGAGGAACCTAATTTGATTTATGAGCTGACTTTTGAGGACCAGGTCTGGTATTTTTGGATTAAAATGGTCTCCTGAGTTTAGAGAGAATGTGATTTGGATTCAGGTTTGTGCAGTGTTCAGAGAAATGTGGTAATGCAGCCCTTTCTATTTGGCAGCTGTTATTTCTTAGGATATCTGGAAAGTATTTGGAATCACTTTGATCAACTCATGTGAATGTCTCCCTTTGTAGAGATCAGACCACTACAGGACTTGAACAATACCAGGATTCTGTCTTGCTCCATGTCAGAAGAAGTATCAGGGCACTCATCCAGGCGGAGACGGAACCCTGCCTGCTATAAAGAACCAAAACTCAACAGGTTGGGCTTTAAACTATTCCTTCCAATGACTGCTTCCATGTTGCAACACCTGCTCTGCTCTCATGTGTTCACCCTCCAGGGCTGCATCCTCTGTTGCTTTGCTTAAGCTTCTCTTACTTTTTGTGTTCTGTGGTCCTCTTCTTCTACCACAATGTGGTTATGCCGAAATTCTGCATCATCACACATGGATGTGTAGGCTTCGGGTAACAAGCTACCAAAGATATTATTTTCCTTGTTGAACTGGGCATCTGTGGTACTCCAGTGCTAATGAGGCAGGAGCGTGAGGATAAAATACAGACTAGATAGAGATGGCTCAGCAAAAGCCTTGATTTCATTTACACTCTGTGATGAAGTTTTTCACACCTGAGTAGTACTTTCCTCCTGAGAGCAGGCTGTACCTATATTCACTTTTTCTACCAGATATGAGTATCTAAACAAATAGCTGCATTTTTTCCCTAAGAATCCGTAGGTTCAGTACATGCAATGGCTATTGCACAGAATCATTTAACTCCTAAAATGACTTTGTTATGCTACAGGGTAATTTCAGGTTTTTTCCCTGAAAAGTGTCATAGTTTGAACTTGCTGTGAACAGCTGGTTATATTGGGTCAGAAGGAACTCTGTAATGGACAAGGAACAAACTGTACCACTTAATCATTTTATAGGGGAAGCACTGCAGTAAAATCAGAAATTTCAGGGACTAAAATCATACAAGTTTTCAAGGAATACTTGATGACTCAGTGTAACCCTTTTTGTTCTGCAGTAAACTGAGGCGGGGCGACCCATTTACAGACACTGAGTTCCTCCGCTCTCCTCTCTACAAAAGAAAAAAGAATCCTGTTAAAGCCAAGGGAATGACCCAGAAGATGAAAAAGAAAGAAGAATGGCTCCCTGAAGGATGTCCCAGTGCCGAGGTAGGCAAGTTTATAACAACAGAAATGAGTCAGGATGAAAATAACAGTTGAATAGGCAGCCTCCAAGTTCCTAGAAGCTTCTGTGCCCAGCCACAATTGAAGAGGCCAGAGCAAAGATAGAAGTTGCTGACCAGACAGCTGAACTATTCCAATCAGTGCAATCAAAGGACTGATTTGATGAATTGAGCCTTGGACCGTGGATTTCTTCTCTTTTGAAATCTTTGGGACTCATGGGGTGGAGAAAGCATTGGGTGGATGTCTGTTGTAATGAGGGACATGGCCCTTACATTCTGTATAGTTAGCTGCTCGCTATCTTCTTCTTCCTTCCTGTGCTCTTTCTCTGTCTGCTATGTAAATCTTGCCTCAGCAGAATATGAGCCCTTACCCAACTGTCCTGGCTTTAGCTAGGATAGGGTTAATTTCTTAGCAGCTCTTAGGGTTTTGTGTTTGGATTCAGAATGGGAATGCTGTTAACACACTGATGTTTCGGTTTTTTGCTAAGTTGTATTTATTCTAAGTATGTACCTAGAAGCGTGGCCAATCTGGGTTCGGGAAGGGGGGCCTGACATTTGTCAGTGGGTGGTAAGCAATTGCATTATGTAACACTTGTTTGTTTCCTTTTTATTATTGTTAGTTATTATTATTAATTACCATTATTATTGTAGTCTTACTTTATTTGCAATTATTAAACTTTCTTAACTCAACATACAAGTTTTACCTCAGTTCTCTTCTCCATTCCACTGGGGGACAGGGGAAGGAATAGGGGGTTAAGCAAGTGGCTATGTGGTGCCTGATTTCCATCTGGGCTTAAACTGTGCCAGCAACCAACATTTAGGAATGTTTGAACACTGGGGTGAGGTAGAGGATCAGACCTAAGCATGTTTTGTCTCATTTTGAGTGTTGCTGAGGAAAGGTGGAGAGAGGGTCCTGCAGAGGTGGGCCAGCACTGTCCTAAGCCCACTTCCTACTCTACCTTAAAACTTGTGCTCAATCCCTTCCCCCCAGTTCACTTCCTGGAGAAAGGCTGGTTTTGCATGAGCAAAAAAGCATAGAAAATCTAGTTTACATAAGAGATGTGTACCATGTTAACTATAAAAGGGAGCAGATTGGGCCCCCATCTCTTTTTCTTTTGCTCCAGCTCTCTAATCATCCTTGTGTCCCTCCTCTCGACTTCCCCAACGGGTCCATGGCCCTCCTAACTTGGGAACCCCAGAGCTGGACACAGTACTCCAGGTGGGGTCAACTGGGTTTCAGGAAATCCTGTACTCTTCCAGTACAGACTGAGCACCCACTGGTCTCCAGCACTTGCTTTTTGAGAGCCTGTACAACTCTACCACTGTCTAACTTTGAAGGTTATTGATAGTAAATGTTTGAGGGAGTGGCGGGGAAAAGAAAGGATCATGTTCGTTGTGAAAGGGAAGAAAATGTGCCTCATTAGAAGCAGGAAAACTGTCTCTTCTTTCTTTGTGGCTGAGCAGGGAGAGGGATGCTCTGTTCCTCTGACCACACCTACTGCTTCTCCTTAGCACTTCAGGAACATCCATCAGTTCATGAGGATGGACTAGGTCTTGCTGTACTCTGCAGAGTCCTCCAGAAGATGGAAACTTTGTTAATACAGATGGAAAAGAGTGTCATCTGCAGTTGGGTAAATGCTACCACATTGCTTACATGTAAGCAATAGTAGTAAGTCATTAAAACCAGCAAACAAAAAGCGTAAGATTTAAAAATGCCCTCTTACTTATTTGTTCAGCTTCCTCACAGGTACCAAGCTTTCTCTGGTACTCTGTAACTCTGGAAGCCAGGTAGGAACAATAAATAACAGGGAGTTTTTTAGAGGTGCTGTTGTAGTAGGATCCGCCTGTGTGGGTTGAACTACTGATGCCAGAAGCCAGGCAGGAACATGGATCTCCAACTGTTCCCAGTAATTCTTTTCATTGCCTCTAGGGATCAGAAATGGGGCTTTTTCCATCTGTATTTCTCATGTGCTAATAACAGAATAGTAGACTGTGTTCATTCCTATTGAAGTTATAGTGACAGTTGCTAGCAGTTATAGAGCTGTGCTTCAAACACGTGCCTACCCCAAAACAAATGTTTTGCTCATTTAGTCTATCATTGGCATTTCTATCCTAATCACCACCTTTAACTGGTCAGCTGGAGGATCAGAGTTAGTTCATGTCTAACCAGCTTCTGTTTTGCTCAGTGGTGATATATCAGTTTCTATTAGTCCCAGAATAAAATTTCAATGGAAGTGGTACCTTTTAAATTCTTGTACACTACCTGATACTTACCACACTACAGGTCACAGCTTTACATGGGCCAGAACAAATTAAAACTCTATTCTAAGAAGGGAGATATTATTTTGTGTTTATACCACGTTCCAACAGTCTGTCCCAGCCTGTACTGCATTGTGGTGAAAGCTACTGACCTGTCTCTCTGAGGCAGAATTTCCCAGTATCTACTAATCACACAAAGGAAGGAGAGACGCAAAGAATGTTAGTTGGTTTTTATTTTAGTCTGAACTGAAAATATTCCTTAAAAAACCCCCAACATAAAACCGTGGATGGAATAGTTTTTCACAGTCATGATCTGATGCTGTATCACAACAGAAAGGGTAAGTAATAGCCCAGACAATTAGAGAGAAGTTTTGCACCTTTATGAATTGTGGGATGGGAGAAGAGTTAACAGTTCCTACACTTCACATCCAGTCAGAAAAAGCATAACTAAATGCAGGGCCTGCATTTAGACACTGCAGCATGACTTTAATAGGCTCCTAGCCTGTAAGGCTTGTTTCCAGCATTTACTAAGTGCTTCTTGAATGCTACAGTCCTGACCACAGCAATAGAACCAAATCCCTTAGTGTCAGGATACTCTGCTCCTGTTGGCACTGAAAGGTAAATTGAGAGAGGCTGCAATAGAGCCCTGTGAACCCACTTATACTCATGGACAGTACTGGAGAGAGGATGGATAGGTCACCACTGGTTTGGACGGTTCTGATTTCTAAGGTCAGTTGGACAGTAGGTCACCACTGGTTTGACCAGAACTGTGACACAGACTGGCTTTCAGACTGAGACAAGGAGATAAAAGAAACACAGATCAAAGTCAGAGAGAAAAGTCAGGTTGTGCTGCTAGGAATCCAGACCCACATTGAGCTTGAACAGTGCCACATTCATCTGCTTAGCAAAAGTAGGGCCTAACACAGCAGCTCAAGGGGTTTAGGAAAACATGATCTTTTAAAAATTTCAACAGTGTTATGTTCATTTTTGTCTAGTGTTTGAAATGTTACATAACAAAGCATGATAAAGTGCCACATATGCAAGCAACGACAGAAAACCCAGGTACATGCTTTCTCCACTATCCTAAAGTTCCCCATTAACTGTTGTAATTCTCTTTTGATTGGGGCATCTGTATATGTTTTATTTCCTTTAAAGTGTCTGGAGGAACTGCTGCACTGACTGCTATCCACCAAGTACTCAAACTTCTTTACTTGGTTCTTGACACTTTTCAGGTGGAATTTTGATTTCTGCCTTATGTAATGCTTCCCACACTGCTGCTGCTTCCTCCAGGAAGACTCATGGGAATCTCCTCCAATTGGAATATCATCTATATATTGGCATAGTTTCACATCTGGGGGGAGTGAGACTGTAAAAATTCAGCAAAAGCATGATGCGCAATCGTGGGTGAATGTTTTTATACCCCTGAGGGAGCCTGTTAAGAAAACTTAGAACTGGTGAGAAAATGACTTAAAAAAGCAAGCACAGGAAAAAAGAAAACAAGTGCAATTAAAACCAGTGCAGAAAGTAGTCCTGAATATATCTCAAGGTGAAGAGTGTGCTCAAAATGCAAGGAAGCTTCTTCAGCCAAAAGTTGCAATGTGTTGTTCTAGTGAGTATGAAGTTTTTGAGGTGGGGCAAAAGGCTTGTGTGGGGGCTTTTGACAGGAAGAACAGAGACTGTAGTGTGGAGCACCATTCCCACTCTCCTGGTGGAGTCCAAGATCTTGAAAGTACATATGTGGTGAATCCAACAGAGCTGCCCAGTCTTGAAAGTGGTGACTTAATGCAACAGGTTAAGTGATGCAATGTATGGAAAGTTTATTAAAAAGCCCAGTTCATACCTTCTCAAACCATGAAGTTTCCTCAGGTGATTCCAGTCCCCAAAATTCACTTTTCTTCAGGAAAGAGATCTCAAGTGCCTGTGCTTTGCAAGGGGACTCAAGTGTGAGCAGAAAGAGCATCAGACAGAAAACCAACAGAAAAACTAGAGTAATTAGGCAAAGAGTTGATTTTGATGAGGAGTATCTGCCAAAGAGTGTGAAAATACCAGAGGCCAAAGATGAAGAACATCCTAAAAGAAGCACAACAAAGCATGATATGGTGCCACTTACACTGTCATGTAAGTGGGAGACACCGTGGTAGGGGAGCTTGAGTAGAACCCCTGCCTTAAGGTTTGGGCAGAGAGGCCAGCTTCTGCTTCAAGTTTTCAGCGAGCTTGTCCATGAACTCAAAGGTGTTCAGGTAGTCAGAGCGTGTGACACTGGAGGAGGGGGGGAACAAAACAAAACAGACATTAGTTGTACAGACTCTCAAATGATCAAGGCAGGGAAAGCCTGTTCGAAGAACTCTAAGTCTTGCCTCTAAAACTCAAAAGAATTATCTCCTACTCATGGGGCTATGTTTTTTTTCTGTCAAAAGGGTCCAGAGAAGAGGGCACACAGGTGATATTTGGCAGTTATGTAGGTTTTCTTCATTTATTAGGGTGAAGGCAGGATCTGACCAACGTAGCTAGACTATCATAGAAAAACCTCTTTGCAGTTCCTTCCTTACTGTTTTGCCCATTCATTTGGTACAATAACAGGGACTGAGCAACCTGGACTAAGCTACTTTGGTCAGGGAGTGTCTCATGTTCTGTTCATACAGCACTGGGTATAGTGAGCCCTGTTCTGAGACAGACTCCTGTTCTTCACCATACTCAAATAACATTCCAGCAAATGCTGTTCAGTACCACCACATAAAACAGCCTCCTTCAGTTATTTCATACACTTACTTAGCTAGGCCTTTGATACAGGCAGCAAGGTCCTTTGTCATGAAGCCAGACTCGATGGTCTCAATGCAGACTTCTTCCAGGGCAACTGCAAAGTTCTTGAGGCTAGTGTTGTTGTCCAGCTTAGCTCTGTGAGCAAGGCCTCTTGTCCAGGCAAAGATAGAGGCTGAGAGAGAACACTAGGTTATTCTATCCTTCTAGAACTCCCTGGAAATTGTTCTAAAACATCATGTGGAACAATAATTGGATTTTTTATATCAACAAAACTGAAAAGAGAGGAAAAAGATAAAAAATCTGCTATGGGAAAGAGAACACTTATCTTCATCTAGGTATTCTTTGCCTTTTGTGCAGCTCTAAAAAAGAACAGACTCCAGAAAGTACTCACTGCCTCCAGTAGTCTCTTTGCACGTGTCATTTTATCCTTCTTTCTGACTTGGGCAGGAACAAAGTATGACATGTGGTAGGAGTCTGGTTACGCAAAACATTGTCTTTGTGACAGAAAGGTGCAGTCTTTTTCCTCCAACTATATTACAATCTGGTCTCTATGTGATTTTAAAGGATTCTTTCCCTAATGTCCTGTTCTAAGTGCATTTACACTTTAAGTGCGTAGTTAAAGTCTGGGGTGTGGCTGTGTCTTTTGGAGCATCAGAAAGATGAGTAAAAATAAAATACAACCAATCTAAACTTTAAGGCTCTTATGGCTATAAATCACTTGCTGAAGAGTGAATGCATGTCTCAAAGTTTAGGTGAGGTCTAGCTTATTCCTCACACTCACTCCATTCCAGCCTGTTTTTGCTCCAGTCTCTGTAGAGGCCCAGAGAAGTTCACTATAGTCCAGTGATGGATTGTGGTGGTGCATTTCCCTGCTCACCCTCTCAGGCCACACTGTGATCCATGAAATGCTCATTAGGCCTTGGCTGTGATGAACTATGCCTGGACTAAGCCCCTCTCAAGCTTCTCAGAAACACTGTCTGTGGTGTATGTCTCAAACACCAATAACTGATGTCCGTGGAGCCAACCAAGGACTGTTGGTATTAACATGCTGTGAGAAAGAACAAGATTTGACTGGAGAAGGGGGGCCAGGTGGAGATAGGGCAGCACTTTTCTGTGAGAGAAACCACAACACACTACAGCACAAGTGCAAGAATTAGTGGCAGGGTGGGATTGAGACCAAAGACTCCCCTCTCTTTTCTCCTCTTTAATTCTCTCCTTTCCTTTCTTTCTTTCATCTTTCCCTCTTTAATTTCTCTCTTCCCTTTCATCCAACCCTTTTATTCAAAACCTACTGCTGTGTGCTTATATAGTATGTCAGGGATTAACGTACCAATTTCCATGTCAAGTGTGTAATTCACTACTAAAATTTTCTGATTGTTTGTGGACCTTCTGACTTTTGTTGTTCCTTTCCACCAATGAGCACTTATGAATGTTAGATGCTTCCTTCCTGTTAAGGGTGGGTCGTCACAGTCACCACTGAACAAAAATGCATTATGAACTGCCAGTTTCAGTGGTGTAATTCCCTACAGGAAGGATGCTGATGTTCTTACTCTAAGCTTGTTCTTTCATGTGTAGAGATCACTGAAGGGCAGTGAAAGGCAGCTCACCAATGGGGTTAGTGGAGGTTTCTTGGCCTTTCTGGTGCATGCGGTAGTGACGAGTAACTGTGCCATGAGCAGCTTCCGCTTCAACAGTCTTGCCATCGGGGCAGATCAGCACACTGGTCATCATTCCCAGAGAACCATAGCCTACAAGTTTAATAGTTTAATAGTCTAATACAACCATATAGGAAAAAATGCCTCCTTTGGACAGCTCCATTAAATTCCCCTTAACCCCCCCATCCTACAAGCCCCCTACATCCTCCCAACCTTGACGTGAGAATCCCTGAACAGCAAGTGCTGCTGCAGCTAACTGGCTAATCATAACACATCAAAATAAGAGCTGATCTGATCAGGAAGTGCTGCTGAACCACGAGAGAGAGATATTCTGCATCATATCAAGAAAATCAGTGTTCTTACCTAACTTGCTGGACAGATTTTTACTGAAATGTACAGTAAGAGAAAAAGAATCACAAGTAAGCAATGTTGGGCTGCTTATCTTCCCCCCAGAGAAATAAGAAACAAAACGCCTTATCAAGAGCATTTACTTTAGTGAAAGGAACAGAAGCTGATGAAACTGACAGTCACATCACTTCTAACCCTGTAGTTTTCAGAGACCTGCATCTTTGAAAGCTTCTTTGTTTAGTAGCCCAACACACATTCTTGTTCTATGGGAGGCAGCTTAGTGGCATGACTTTAGAAAGACCATATTACATAAAGCCATGCAGCTTGCTTATGTAGGATGTTGATCAAGCACTACAAATCTATAAAGTTAAATGGATCACTATCTCTCTTTACACATGACAGGTAGCTTTAGCTTCTGAAGATTTTCTTAATTATCAGTAGAGCACCTGCCAGTACACTCCTCACCAGTCAGCAACAGCGTCCCAGCTGTCTGGATACCATCCATTAGAATAGGAAGCCTATCACTTATTATTTTGGTAGGAGCTTCCCTCCTGAAAATAAATACCCAGCTACATTCAACAGATTTTCTTGTAAAAGTGAAATCAGGAAATTGACTGCCTGATATCTCCATGACTAGCCACAGGTTTGAAATAATAACTTCTGAGACCCAAGACCACCTCCTGGGCCATAACAGAAGATGTAACAGAAGGTCCCAAGAGACTGCCACTGAGCCTACTTCAGTGTAGCACAGGAAACATCTTGTACCTTGTGCAACAGAGTCAGACTGCACATCCCCATCGTAGTTCTTGCAGGCCCAGACAAAGCCTCCTTCAGATTTCAGGGCCTGAGCAACCATGTCATCAATGAGTCTATGCTCATACCAGATCTTTTTGGCTTCAAACTTGGACTTATATTCTCTGGAAAACATGAAACAGAACACCTTGTCATATAAACAGGGATTGCACAATTTGTGCTTAGAGAGGTGCACAGAGATGAGTAAAAACAAAAACTAAAGTAAATTTGCATTCTCTTTACTCTTTTTTCCCCTTGTCTGCTTTGCAGCGCTACTGCAAGGCTGCTTCAGAACCACAGAGGCACCCACAGAGAATGTCACTCTCTAATGGAGGGATGAACACCACAGCCACAGTTAGCAGAGCTTTAAATATTGACTGCTGTGTCTTGCAGGACAAGGGAGACTGTGACAGAGAAGGAATTCCCTTCCCCCCAAAGTGCTGCTCAGTGCCTGAAAATGCAACTCACAAGGCTGCAGGGGATGTTCCTGCTGCAGACTTATGCACTGCAGTAAAGGGTACACAACTATTTAGTTACCTGTCATAGATATCTTGGAAGATGTCTTTAAAGCGGCCATCGTATCTCTTCAGAATGGTGTTCTTGGTGCTCATGTAGAGGGGCCAGCCTTTAGACAGTGCCATTTGGAAGGAACTGTGGGCAAAATCCTTGATAGATTGGTCAAGATTGTACATTCCCATGGCTACACCACCACAGTCTGTTAGTGGAGGAAGAACAGATAGGAATCAACTAGATTTAGTTTTGGTAAAGAACTTGACATTCTCCCCTAGAATACTCTGGCTGGCAGGCAGGCTGGTGCTATCCCCAGATGTCTTGATCTAGTTCTCAACTGAAAGGTTGATTCTTCCAGGAGAAGATTCTCTTTGCACTATCAGCTCAAAGCTCCAGCAGTCCTGTGACACATGCATAGGAAGGTGGTTTTGTTCTACAGCTAAGTACATCTTAATACTGTGATCTAATCCCCCTAAGAAGTTTCTTCCTAGTCCATCCTAAGCAGCAAAACTGATAGAAGTGAGTGTGCTTGAACTCCTACTAGCCATTTAAGTAATACAGTATTTTTCTATCAAAGCAGCAGGCAGCAGTTTGGAGCAGGGGATCTCAGTCAAAGCTAGAAATGGATTTGCTCCCATTTTAAAGGCTTTGACTACAGACCTAACTCCAGCAAAGACTGCTTTGCCTAGCTCAGGTAAACAAGTTGCCACACGCATTCCTACATCTTTTCAGCACGTGTCTGGCCTACCCTGCAGCTTTGTTTCACCTGCTCAGGCTCACTTCCAGCAAGTTGTGGGAAGAATGTGCCAGTCATGTGGGTGATTAAGCAAGTCCTGAGAAGGCTCTGAAGAACTATCAACACTCACATGACTTAATGCAGATGTGTTAGAAGCATGAATGGAAGTGCCTTGAACTTGCAGCCCAGCTCATCTGGGAGAAAGCAGTATTCAGATCATGGAAGAGGCTGACTGTGGGTAAGAGAAGGGTCTAGAGCTTCATGAAAAATCTTTTGTCATCTTCAGAGCACACTTCTGTGTTTCTAGTGAAAAGTGGATGCTGTGCACTTAATTTTAAGCACCTCACTACCACCACCCCTGTAGTTTTTGTACAGTGCCTGTATTAGGGCTCTGGAAACACATGACTTTTTTTTTAATACCCTCTCCTAATATTAATTTGTCCTTACCTCCAGATGCTTATTGCTATATGAACATATGTGTAGAATGCAGAGAAGGTTTATCTGCTTGCCAAGATAGCAAGGTCATTTAAAGTTGATATTGGCAGAGAATGAAATTCCTGTTGTTACCAGTGAAAATATATGTTGTCCCTATGCCTCTTCTAGTGAGTCAAGGACGGAATAGGGTCTGATCAGCTACAGAGACTGTGTCCTGTGGAGCCATGTTTTCATGGTTGCTGGATGACAGCTATTAAGCTTTATTCAAATAGTTATTCCATATAGGAAAAAAATATTCCTCATTGCAATCATACAATCCTACTGCTTACTAAAATCTCTTGATTCAGTGTCAATGTTGCACATATTAGCGCAGCAATAAGACAAGCTTCCCTTATGCATTGTGGAGATATGGTGGCACAACAGTTATCTGTGGGGAGGGCAGTTTCCCAGAGCAACAGCAGTAATTTGCCATCTTCGCACTTCCTTGCTTTCTGCTTCCTGATGCAAAACAGAACAGCAATTCAGACTGGCAGCTGGATGGCCAGACATCCCCAGTACAAGCTCACCAGCTACCTAGCAAATGAAGACAAATTAGGACTGGCAGTTAAGAAGGTTAAGAGCCAAATAAAAGGCTCTGCAACAAGAGATAGTAGAGATTTAGGCTCTTATGAGGAAGAATGCCAGAGAAATCAAATATTACAAAAGAGGGTCATATGTCAGTCTCAGTGTCTGTTTGCCCAACAAATCACACACAATCCAGGATTCTGTGGATGTAAGTTCTTTTTGTAGCTAAAACCAAAACATTGCACACTCACACATAAGTCACCATAAGGCTACAAATACTGAACCCTTTGGTCACTGATAGACAAGAGAGATAACTTGTGTGATGTTTTCCTGAACCCTGCCCCTGGGGAAAACACCCCGAGTTCTGGCAACATGTGTGTAATTGTTTCCATGCAACAAAGCCCAGCAATGTCAGGACTCCTCCTGGGTCTAGCAACCTGTCTACAGCCAGCACAGCAATATGGACAGGAGGGACACCAAAACCTTTGGGACTGTATCTTTTAAAACACTTAGAACCTACTTGGTCAGGAGCATCCTTGTCAAATCTCCTTCCCACCTTGCAGGCTAAGTGTTAATTCTCATTTTTATTGAGAGGGGGAAAAAAAAAATACTGCTTCATAAACAAGGGCAAAAACTGTGAATGTAGATAGAGACCAATAAGACAAACTAAACTCAGAAAAAATGATACACAAATTGTTCTTAAATATATCTCCCCTTTGGTCAAGCCATGTTTACACAGTAAGTTTCCCTCTGATCAGAGAGAAAAACATACATGCTGCTACCAGTGTTATCATATAAAGAGCATGACAAGTGACCAGTTGATTGTGTGTTTGATATGCCTCTTTGGTCCCAGGAAGATTTCAAGTAACTTTCAGTACTTGAGAGATAAATGAAGGCAGCCTAAACTTTCTCCTCCACTCTACCTCAAAGTCATATTTTACCATCAAACAGATCTGACTGACAATTCAAGGTTGAATTAAACCTAAAATCAGTTTTAATCACTACTTGGAGAAAATACCTACTTTCAAAGTTATGGACCAGATATGTGACTGGTTTGCCTCCATCTGTGGGAGTGTAGGTCATCTCTACTTTTCCAGGCCCAGGTACCACAAAATCAGTTGCTCTGTACTGTTAAAAAAAATAAAAATGCCATGATGATTTTATCAGAAAGAGAGAAACATAAAAGACAAGGCTCAGTTGGGAGGGCAGGGTGCAGAAAAGCAGTTGTATTAAAAAAAACCATTAAGCAGACTCTTTATTCAGCCATGTGGTCATTGGATTATTATACTAGAGATGAAAAAGACAAGTAGAGTCATAGAACTATTTAGGTTAGAAAAGACTCTTAAGATCAAGTCCAACAGTTAACCCAGCACTGCCAAGTGTACCACTAAACCATGTCCCTAAGTAGTCAAGAGTCTGCCAGTTTCAGGAGGCATCCTCCCTTTTAAGGGAAAAAGCTCACAAATTCTTGGGTCCCATCAATTGGCAGAGGATGTACTTTTGTAGATGCACTGAGGTTTTAAAGTGCAAAGACTGTTGCGTGGTTGGTGGGTAGAATGGCTCCTTCCTCTCCCTGCCTCAAAAACAGGCATTCATATCACAAGTACTGATCTCATAAATAAGGGGGACTCATACAAGATGGCATCTGAAACCTGTAGTAAGAGTTCTTTGAATTCTATACATGGATACACATTTTGCTCCTCTGAGATACTTGTTTGCTCTTCTGATTCTGTGTATTTCAAGTTTTGAAATGATGTCTCCTTTTCCCAATTGTCCTGAACAATTGTCCTATTTGAAATCTGTTATCCTTTTCTCCATGTTGTTTCCCTCCTACCAAGGGAAGCTGTTCCCTGAGCTGTTCTGAAGTTATGGAAGTGTCTCACTCATATGTCCTTTATGTGTTCTTATATCATCCCTTTAATCCCATCCTTTGGCAGGGTTTCAATCCTTCCCCTTTAATCCACTGTTTTCTATTATTATTTTGACCTTCTTAATTATTCAGTACTGTTAAGGATGTTGAATCCCATTCTTTTCTAGTGTCAGGGTTTTTCCATTATTTTCCTCTTGGAAATTTATTACTTTACCTTCCCATCCCAGGTGACTTATGGGTTTACTCATGTATTTAAGCACTTTTAGAAGATTTTTCTTTTGTCATGTTTGGCTGCTTTACAGCATATCATTACCAATGGAGAACAGTATGATTGATTCTTGTCCTCTAGCCTACCTAAAGGGCACAACACCGAGTGCCATGCTAGGGCTTTCCATAGCCTTGTACTACCTCTGGCAGGAGAGCTCTGATAAAGGATGTTTCCCTTCTTCTGTAGCACATCCCAGTGTACTCACTATGGATACCAACTCTGCAAGAGTGCTGTGCAAGTTAAGCAACAGATCCCAGTTAAAAAATATCAAAAATCCCAAACCACACCCCTATACAGAAGGCAATTTTGGCCACTTCTAAAAATCACTCTCTTGGATCAATTTTTGCTGTGAGCAACATCTGACACCAGAAAGTCCTGAGAAGTAAGAAGGTGGGCAGTGTAAAGGATATTTCCCAACAACATTGTTGTGTAGGGAAGAGGTAGAGTTCTGCAGAGGTGAAGAACAATAATTCAGAGGAGTTATACCCTGTGTCTAAGTACAGACCTATCCAAGCACAGGCCTCTGAATACTCTTTATACAGTGACAGTGTCTAAGGAAGAGAGGCACAAACCAGGCCCTCCCACACTTTGCCAGGTGCAGTACTAACAAAGTGCTACCAAGTACCTGCTCCCAGGTGGAGGGCAAGGGACAGAGCAGGAGCACAGGGATGTCTAACTCTGTAGCTCTGTACCAGTCAAGACTAAGGCTGGTCAGATAAAAAGGCGGGTAAGCACTAGACTGACTCACTTGATCCCCATAGGCGTGACGGCCAATGACAATGGGTTTCACCCATCCAGACACCAGCCGGGGAATGTTCTTGCAGATAATGGCCTCCCTGAAGACCGTGCCTCCCAGGATGTTTCTGATTGTCCCATTGGGAGACTTCCACATCTGCTTCAACTTAAACTCCTCCACTCTCTTCTCATCAGGAGTGATGGTTGCACACTTTATGCCAACATTGTATTTCTTTATGGCTTCAGCAGCTTCCACGGTTACTTTATCATTTGTAGCATCACGATGCTCAATGCCCAAGTCATAGCTGTAATAAACCCACAAAGATGGTCAGAACTGCCCAGGGCATTTGTTTATGTCCAACAGGAAAGAAACCAGATCTCATATGTGCTTGTGAATGTAGTTCTAGCATTCTGTCATAACTGAACTTGTCCCTCTTTCAGTGCAAATGCTGCTGGACTGGAAGAAAACATGGACTTATACAGTGACACTGTTGCTGCTAGTAGGAGGTTGGAGAGAGGAGACTTTCAGTTTACAGCTGAGGTTCTCTGCCAGCATGGGACAGTTTCCTCTGCCTTCCCTTTTGAGCTTTCTGCAATGGCAGCTTTCAGTCTAGGAATCTAATAGTACAGAGCAGCACAATCCCCAGATCAATATGGGCCTTTGTTTCAATCCTCTTGTGCTGAGGGTTCTGGGTTATTCGATGTACTGAGCACATGAAGTTACAATTGGCTTAAAAGCTTTGACAGTAGACCCACAGTCCTATTCTGGCAAGAAAAACAGCCAATATTCCCCCCAAGCAGTCAAAGGAAGCACATCTCCCTTACTCACTGTTTTAATAGCTTTGGGAAAACAATGGATGCCCAGCATGGGACAGCTGTGAAGCATGGCCAGTTGTACATAAATGTATCCCTTGTGCTGCCTCAGCCAGGGGTTTGCTTTCCCTCCTCCCACCCCTCTTTGAAAAGGGATGCTCTCCAGACTGTGTGCATGCATTATGCCAGTGGGTTCCTGTTTGCTTAGATCTCAACACCAGCAAGCAGAAAGCTTGATGTAGGTGCCACACAAATGACTCCAGTAGCAGGGGAAGAGGTCAGACTTGTGGGTTTAATTATGGCAGCTACCATTGAGAAGGCCTCTGTCCACATGGCTAGGAGAAATGTAGCTGGATGTTTCTCTAATAGTTATAGCTTAGTGGTTAGAAAGGGAAGAGAATATTTGATCTTCTTGGCCAGGTGCTGTAGATAGCATGCCCTTTTTTGCAGTACCAGCTCCTAGTATTTGTTTTTCCCAGAAGGCAGTGCAGAAGCACAGCCCAGGCTCAGGGAATAATTGCAACAATTAGCTCACTGTCAATAGCAGAGCTCAAGCTTACAGGCATCAGGGCAGAGTCTATGCACTACAACCACCCTTCTGTCCTCTGGGCAGATCTTCAAACAGGTATGGCAAGCAGCCATAAGCCTGCCCAGGGTCCACAGGCTAGGCTGCAAATCATGGAGTGGCTGAAACACCCCATGTTTCTAACTGTTTAGGCTGCAGGGGGTCACACAGACTGCTCAGGTGCTGGGAAGGCAAGATACAGGAAATAAAAATGCAGGCCATGTCTGCGAGAGACCTTCTTAGAGGTACAGTACAGGAAAAAACTAACTAACAATTAAGCATTCACTGCTCACTGCTGTGAGGAACCCCAGAGGGGCCACTCTCAGCATGATCAGCCTAATGACACATGCAAATTGCAGTACAAAGTAGCCATGTGTCACAAAGAGCCATTACCTGTGCAAATCCAGATCTACATAAGGAAAAATCAGCTTTTCTTTAATCAGTTCCCAGATGACCCGTGTCATTTCATCTCCTTGCATCTCCACAACCGAGCCTCCATGGATTTTTTTAGACATTTTGAGCTGCAACAGACATAAAAAAAGCCCAACCTAAGTTAAAAACTACCAAATCATGTATCCTGCATTTTAAAAACACAGCTAGGAGAGGCACCAACATAGCATACAGGTTCTCTCCCAAAAATCTTGAAGATAACCACAGTTTGTCCCCAGTTTCATGCTAACTGGTGTTTTTTTTGTAGAGCCCCACATCCTAGGAAGATGTATGTGCGGATAAAAAGGTTAATATCTGAGACTGGAGGGCATGTGCTTTAATTATGGTTGTACAAAAGAATTTGAAAGCATGACCAAATTCCTCCCCCCTCCCCCCAATTTCCACATAAATAAATGAGCTTTGTTTATTTTAGATTTCACAACTTCTAGTCTAGTTGCCTGTTTCTCCACCTTTTTCTGAAAAACAGGGGCTAATGGACATGGTTACAATGACACCTCATATTGCTGCCACTATGAGGACTAATATATTGTCAGCTTCGTTATTAGCTTCCTCCTCCCAGGAACAAAGGAAACAGGTAGAAAAATCACAGGGCTAAACATCAAGAGTACTTTCTCATGGCAGGCTTTATTTCTACTGATAAAATAAATACTGGACAGATTTGTTTGCTGTAATGAACAGAGGGTTTCCCGAGATATTTGTGAACAAAGCCTCAAACAAATAAACTTGAACTCTGCCCTTCTGTTTGCACTTTGTTCTTGATCAAAAACCCCACCAGCCACTGAACTGCTCTAACACAGTTCCCTGCTCTCCAATAGCCACAGTTTCTCTGTTCTCAACTCTGATTATGCAAGAGCAATGACTTGGCAAGTTCCCCCTTCCAAGACAGTCCCATTCTTGTGTGCAGCTGTTGGGATACTACAGTGAGATACCAAGCCCTTGTGCCTCAGGTTGCAGTCCCAGAGATACGGAGGGCCATGAATTACTTGATCCACAGTGAGGGGTCCTACTGTCCACCGAGTCTGTTCATCTAGACAAAGTTATTCAGAGGTGGGAGGTTTGCAGTGCAAGGGCCCCCGGTAAAATGTGGGGAGATTACTTCTAGGTTCAAATTTTCCTTCTTTTTTTTTTTTTTTTTTAAATTAAACCAACTTGTGTTGTATTTCTGAAATCCAATCCATTACACATTTTTATTCTCTTGCCAGACTAAACTTTCTAAGCTATGTTCACAGGATCAAGCTTTTCAAAATCTCTTAAAGACTGAAAATTAAAAAAAAAAAAAAAAAAAAAAAAAAAGAGGTTGGGGAACTGACCCTCAATTTACTA
>VYXB01007523.1:334065-618557 GCA_013397135.1 Pachyramphus minor
CGGGCCGCGGGCGGAGCACGCGAGGCTTCGATTGGCGATGCCTGTGCGGGCGCGGCGCTGTCGGCAGGCGGTTGGTCGGGGCTGGCGGCGTTGCCGGGGCCGGGCGGGGCCGGGCGCTGAGGGAAGAGCGGCGGTGCCGCCCCAGCCCGCGCCCCGCTCCGGAACCGGGACTGACGCTGACACCGGCACAGGGACCGGCACTGACACCGGCACCGGACCCGCGGACAGCAGGTGAGCGCAGCCCGCCCAAGGCCGCGCGGTGCCGCCCGGGCCCGCAACGGTGTTTCCCCTGCTGCGTTAGCCCTTTTCGGGCGCCCGGCCCGGCCCCGGTAGCGGCTGCCGGCGGCGCTTCGGGGATCGCTTCTCGCCGCTCCCTTTCCGTCCCGTGGCAGGTGACCCCCGCGTGTGCTATCCCAGGCGGAGGGCAGGGGTGTGCCCCTCGCAGCGGGGAGCGGAGCAGCAGGGCGGAGGTTGGGAGGGAAGCGCGTGTGTCGCGCAGTGCCGTGAGCATTGCGGGAGTTCAGCCGGTGCACCCGGGGTGTGTTATCCGGGTGCCCGGGAGTGGCGTCCGTGTCACAAGGAGGGGTCAGACCCTTCCGGCCCTGGGCGGTTGTGGTCAGTTTTGTGGGACCCGGGATGTCGCGAAGCTGCTCTGGAGGCTCACAGCCGTGCCTGCGCTCTGTGTTGTATCGGTGATGGCCCGGTGATTGCTGAAGCTGCAGCCTCAGGCGGGTTTATGTGGATACATTCTCCATAATTGTTGGTGAGCTGATGTACTCTGGTTTTCTGCCTGTTGACCAATATGTGCACTTCGCTTTCTGATTTCCCTTAATTCACAAATAAGTGATTATTTCCGTGTTTCTTGCAGTCGGGTGGAGTGTTTTCACTGTAGTGGGAGAACTAAACCACTTTAAGAAATGCTGATGCACTCTACAGCTAATGTGTTGTGCAGCACAGAAAATCCAAGTGTTTATGAAGCTAGCACCAAGTACAGTGCTCTTCTTTCCAATGTGTTTTAATTAGGCTAGTACTGCTGTTGCAGGAGCAATTACTATGTGGGTTTTTTTCCCCTTGAAACTAAAGTTTATTTTTCTGTAATCACATATATATATATATATATATATATATATATAGCGCATGCAAGTTCAGAGACTTCCTTGTTATTTTTGTCTTGCCAGGCTATAGTCAGTTGCTGAAATATGAACATAGTTTCCTATAAAACTTCTGGTTGGCTTCATGATGGCAATTCTAATGTGTTAGTGTGTTTGAGAGCGCAACCCTGTTGTTCAACATTTAAAAAGCCAACTATTAGTTGCCTTAAGATTGAAGAAACAATTCCAAATTTACCTGAAGATGTGCTCTTGAAGGAAAATTTTCTATCAGCTCTGGTGTTTAAGCACGTTCAGATCACCTGTTTGAATAATGTTGGTGGAAGGAACAACAAAACATATCCTGCCTTACAAGGGACAGGGATGCAGAAGCATTCCAGACTAAGCCTTACATGAAGAACCTCACCAAAGTTTTTCTTGAAACTTAGTGAATGATGCCTCTCTGTTTTTTTTCCTAAGGATATGTGAATAGCAGGCAAAACTCTGGGCTAAAGGTGCTTGCTATAAAGAGTAACAAGCAGAAGTCCACTGAGAAATCATGCGAATGACTTGCAGATACCATGTTTTGTGTATTCTTTGTAGGAGTGGTCAAACCTTGCCACATGAGCTGCATGCAACTTGTTAGCACATCCAGTGTCACTTGCTAGCCACGTGGATTTTCTCTGGACTGCATAGATTCTTTTTTTTTTAAGTGTGGTTTCTTAGAACTTGGAAGAAACTATTGTAGTCATTGGTTCCAGGGAACAGTTGTGGAAACTGGAAATTAATGGGTCTTTCATGAAGGAGTGTGTATGAGGTGCTAAGTGGGAGGTTGTCTTGTAGTGTTTTGGTACTTGGCACAGGTAAAAGTCAGCCAATCGCTCATGGATTCCATCAGCTCCCCATGTCCCTGTTCTGTCAAACATTTCACTCAGTCTTGATGAAATCAAAGATGAAGGTAGTCAGCACCTTAGCCTAGCAGGCTAAGTGGGGCGCTGTGAAAGAAACTGAGTGTCTGTTGAGGTTAAAGAATATGGGCTGTGGGAAAGTATGGCGCTTGGCTGTGACAAAGCTTTGGTACACAGAAAATAGGCTTTATAACCATGGCTTCCCCTAATACAGAAAATGTTCGGATTTTTTATTTGTTTTTCCTTTAATGGAATTTTGAAAAAATGGAAGTTCAGAGGTGGTAGATTTGACAACAAATACACCACAGTCTGGGTTGCTTCCCTGGTAACTTGCACAACGGCCTGTATTGTAATGTGGAGGGGAAAGAAGCAGTTTACCACTGAGCTTAATCTTTCAGTCCTGCTTTTGTTTGTAGTTCATTCTGTTTCTCATTCTGAAGTTAAGATGGCCAAACAACAAGTCTGTCTTGTGCTTGCTCAGGCATGCCTCTCTTCAGTTTTATTGTAACAAGGGCTGTAGAAGTCACAACATTAAGAGAAGAGCTGTCAAAGTTAAAACTTCATTGTGATATGCGTGCAGAGCCTCCATTTGGAAACTTCAAGTTCCCATAAAACCGCAACTGGAGTGTGTCACTGGTGTAGAGGCTGTTTAATATGTTTAACTGGTGCTCTGAATTGCTCTTTGCAGAGATGTTATTGCTTGTCAGTAACTGGGCAGGGACATGGACTCCTGACTCTGGCACTCTTGACCTGTGCTAATAGCAGATGTCTGTGGTCAGTTGGGTGAACGTCTCCCCTCTAGGATCTCATAAGAGACCTCCTCTTCAGCTGACTGAAGAGGTTCTGTTTCACCACCCCTGTATAATGCATGTTGCTGAACTCTTTCCAGGGCACCTGAAATGGCTGCAGATGACAAGCGGTCTCCGACACTGGACTCTACTGGTGATCTACCTCATTCTCCCAGCAGTCCTTCTCATCTTACTCACTTCAAACCCCTGACTCCTGACCAGGATGAGCCTGCTTTTAAATCAGCCTACAGTTCTTTTGTAAATCTCTTCCGTTTCAGCAAAGGTGAGGGTTGGGGGACTCTGTGTGTGTGTGAGCCACTTCTTTTTCGGGGGATGTTGGATCTTGCTTTTGGGTGACATAGTAGAGCTTTGCTGTGGGAGAAGATAGCTGGCATCTGGCAGCTAGAAATTTTTGTCTGCCAATGACAGTCAAAGACAAACCAGTTAGCAGATAGCATTGTATAGATTCTTAGCTTGACATCAGAATTCCCTTTGCCTATGTCAAGTTTTTTGGGGCTGAAAGTAGGAGTAACTGCCAGCCTGTATGAGCAAAATGTGTGCTTGTCCTTCCGATGCAAGTTCTTGTCTCACTTGCTTCATCCCTCGTCTTCCTGTGCGTCTTCTACCTTCACTTGGGTGACATCTGAGCTGCAATAAAGCAGTGTATTTACAAGAAGTCCACACTTAATTTGCGTGGCTTAGGTGTTCCCCTTTAAGAGGTCTGAAATATTTTAAAAGTTTTGTATATCAAAAAGTACTACTTGATTTTGGCCTTTGTGCTGTATGTATCATGAAATATGTTCTCAGTAGGCAAGCTCTAAAGAATTTCATGAGTTTCTTATTTGTTTCAAAGAAATATCCTGCGAAGAGTGGTGATTGAATACACCTTGATTTTGTACAAAGTCTGCATGCCTCTAGTGGAGATGGCAGACTGGTCAGCTGCTTTTGTTTAGTCTGTTTGTTATCCAGCTCTGCAAAGCTGCAGTGTTTGGGCTGGGGGAAAAAGGCCGAGATAGCTTTTTGCATAAGCAGATTGATCTGTTTAGACTCTTCTTATGCAGAATGAAAAATAATTACCTTCTATGACTGCTATTAGTTTGCATACTAGAATAGCACCTGTCATTGCTAATTTATTGAAAGGAACATAAGATGTGGTCAGTATTGGCTTCACTTGTTTGTTTCTGACAAATATAGCTGGAATCAGCAAAGTGTTGTGTTGACAGAATGGGAAAACAACCTTGAAACAACACATGAAATGGGCACGTTACTAGAATCAATGAGAACCTGTCTATACTTGATCTGCTGATGGAAATTAAAGGCTATGGTAACTTTAGTGTGACCTCAGTACCGGCTTCTAACATAAATGACAAACTCTTTTCAGGGCAGAAGCTGATAATCAAGTGTAGCTATTCCATAAAGCAAGAATAATTAATGTTTGCCAGTTTTGTTTTTTAGACCCTTTTCACATTAGGGATATTTCTGAAATAGCCTGACAGACAAGTTCTACATACCTTCTTGTTTCCATGATTTCTATGGTACTTTTAAAATGGAAAATTTATTTGTTCTGTGATGCTTAATCGTGACCCAGAAGAGCTATTTGCGAGAGTTTTTTTACCTTTAGTTTCGCATGCACTACTGGTTTTCTTTATCATGTCTGAACAGTTGGTTTCTTGCTTTTTGTCAACTCTAGATGATGGCAGGCTTTCATCCCCGGCAGAGAGAGCAGAGGCCGGACAGAGTGATCCACAAGCATTGAGTGGTGGCTGGTCCAGTCCTCAGCATCCCACCAGGGCTCAGTCTCTGAGATCGCCTTACAAGAAACAACTGACTGGTGAACTGCAGAGAAGATCTTCTGCGACTCTGGGTAATTTTAGCTCTTTTTGCTGTAAGGCAGTGTTGTAGTAGCCAGTCTGGGATGCTTCAAGAGATGAGCAAAGGTTTATTGACTGTCTAGATTTATAACAGAATTTAGTATCAGGTATGCTGCTTCTGTTAGTGAGGTTGCACTTTAACCTCAGAAACACGTTTCCTCCACCCTTCTTGGTTTCCAGCAAGACAACCTGTTGTTGGGGTCTGCTCTTTCAGTTGGAAAACAGTCTGGAACAGAAGAGGCTGCCAAAACCCATGCAACATTTTAAAGTCACTGAACCTTGACCCTGAAAATTTCTGCTTTGTCTTGAGAGATTAGAGTTTCTTAACATCCACGTGCTACCTCTAACTTTAGTGCTCAGTCTGAACGGATTTGATGTTTGTGTCTTCAAAGGAGTTGTAAATGAAGGTTTTTGCTTGTAGCTCTTTTGAGGAGAATTGAATAGGAAGTTGTGCTTAAGTATTTTGTTTTAGTCATACCTAACCTTGGAATTATTGCCAGATGCCATACTGAATTTTTTAGCTGGAATGGGAATTGAATGTAATTTTAAAGGTGCAACTGTGTAGTGGCTTTATGAAGATCAGGAATAGCTAGGAAGGAGATTTCAGGGGTCCCTTTTGAGATCTGCCTGGCTCCTGTCAGCTCTTTGTGATAGCCTTGAGGAAACTGCTAAGCTGGGTAATAGTCCTGTGCAAGACAGTATTTCCAAGAGTATGGTGCCTAGTGCAAACAAATTCGATCTTAAATGTTGTTAACGTGTATGGGATTTTTAGGAAGACGTCTGGTCTTGGTAGCCAGCCGAAAGTCCAGTAGAGATAGCTTACATTTTCATCTAAGTCATTTGCATGCTTAGTTGAACACATTTATCATCTTCTTTTTTGCCTTCTAGTACTGTTTGTTCTATTTCGTTGTGCCTGTCCCAGCAAACCAATTAAGATCTGGGCTTTTTTTAAAGATCTTTCTGGAATGTGTCAAGTACACCCATGTGCTCTTGGCTGATATGCCAATCTACTTTATTCTTAATTACTGCATGTAAATCACTTTGAAACTGTCTGGGGATTAGAGGTTAGAAACCTTCAGGTGAGGGATGTTGTTTGATATTCAGAAGGCAGAAATAGTCTTACTGTTTGACTTCCGCTGGGATTAGGCAGCCAGAGAAATAAGACTTAGTTTAACGTGTAGGGAAGGAACTGTTGCTGTATTATTCCAATTCCTTTTCAAGACCTTCATTCATATCCCTGGATTTGGATTGCAAGTATGCTTAGAAAAATGTGATGATGAATCAGCCTGGAAACAAGTAGAAATGGCTGGATTTTTGAAGAGATTTCTGTAAAACTGTGTGCTTAGTGGCCTGACTCCCTGTTTTGTGTTTTCCCCCGAATAACCTTGGTAACAAACATGAACTCTGTGTGATGCAAGCAGAAGTAAACTGGTGGTTTTGGGGGAGTTTTTAGGCCATCTCACTTTATTTGAAGAGGGAAAGAATTCTTTCATTGCCTCTCTCCAAAAATCAGTTTGTTTTCTTCTTTGAAGCAAACTGAAGATAATTTTTTCCTTAATTTGCCTTAACTGGTGCTGAATAATCAGGTCTTTGGGGATTTCTGAACACTGAGGAGAATTTTACTTCTGCTACTGCAGTCTGAGAATGAGGCTGTTGTCATTGAGATAATGTCACAGTAGTAGGGAACTGTAAAGGAGCTTAGTAGGAGTAAGGGATGGCCAGTGATCTCATGGGGGGGAAGAACACCTGAGGTGGTTACTGGGAATCATGTACAGCATTAATTATTACCAGAGCATCTTTTTTAATGAAAAAGATTTTGGAACATGAAAATGCATGTTGTAAAACAAAGTTAAGGACAGCTTCCATACTTTTCATATCAGTATTTTATATGGCAGTGACTTGAGGAAGATATGATATTTGATCTGTGGTAGTGAACCTGAATAGGAAATTATATGCTTTGGCAGCAAATAACTAGAAAGCAATTCATGTTGATTTGTATTAGCAAAACTGTGGCATCCCTGGCAGGGGTATTCTTTTATTGTTGAAACTGCAAAGCTCTCTGTACCTCTTGGGTTAGTGTATGGTCATGCAGTTAAGTTGCAACAAAGGAGTTATTGTAGTGGTTTTGCCTTGTCCATTCACTGTAAAAATGAATGCTAAAATACTATATAGTCATGAAAGAAACTCTGTAAAAACGTATTTCCATGGTTCAGAAGATGTATATGTTTTGGCAAGATCAGCAGCCATGAATACATAGAGGAAGAATGAGGGCTACTGTTGAAATAGAAGAACTGTTTGGTTTTTTTTTTTTTAATAGCTGTAGGAGTTAACTTTTCACTTAAGAACGATAAATAGGTTAGAAATGAGTCAATTTGGAAATCTGGATGGAGTCCCTTGGTATATTGAGGTTATGTTCAGTGAACATGTGGATGGGAAGGAAATGGGTAGAAGAAACACAATCACTGCATAAACTGGTATTCCTGAAAAGATGTGTTCCACAGTCATGTTGGTGTGTTATACTTAAGGGCTGAGATGCAGCAATGACAAGCGAAAGTTTGTGGGGCTGATCTGATTGCCATAAATAACACTTAATTCAAATTTACTTTTATTTTATAACCTAATTTATTGTGTATGACTTGAATTGTGGGTGACTGGATATGGGGTTTTTAGGGTTTTTTTTGGGTGGTGTGGATTTTTGTGTATGGGTTTGGTTTTTTATTTCTTTTAGCTTATGCTGAGTTTGCTGTCTCAGAAGCATCAGAAACGCATACCACTACTTAGATGTGTAAGCGTAGGCGAGACTCTTGGACCACATCAAAAGAAGATATGAAATCTCTTCAGAAGTGCAATTGGTGGCAGTTGGGATGATGATGTGGGCGTTGCAAGAAAAATGTTCTTCCAGTTTGTGGAATGGAACATGGGTTTTGCAGATTTAATGGTGAAATGAGGAAATACATTTGCACTGCTGAGAACATATACATTTGTAAATCACATGTAGCTGAGAAAATGGCTGTGGTATTTCTAATAGTGATGAGGAGTAAGAGTTAACCTAAGATTGATACATCTGCATTCTTTTGTAAGGGTGTTGTTTTAGACACAGTGTGTCCTATATTGCAGGAATGATAACTTATGTTCTTGCTATACAGTGTGTTTTTCACCAGAAAGGGAGAAATCCCATGATTGAGAAGGAAGAGCCAACTGAATTTTAATCTGAGAATCAGTCAGCTTCTCTAGTATAAACGGGTTAGCCATGTGCTGCTACTGCTGATGGCATGTTTTTTTCTCATGTAAATGATGAATCCCTTTTGATGTTGTTTTGTATAACAGAGAAAAGAACATTTAGCTAACTAGAACCAGTGTGGAGTTACCGTTGGCTGTGTATGTTTGTATTTTGGGAATCATCTGCCTGACAAGATTTGTAGCTAGCTAGGCAGAAGATCTGATAATAATTCTTAAAATTGGAAGCAGCATTCCTGGAAAGGAGATACTCTTGAATTCAGAGGAAGATCCAGGAAGTAAATGCAACATAGATCTTGTGATAGAAGTAAGGAGGAACCAGAGGTTCCAGGAACCAGAAGAACCAGAGGTTCCTCCTTACATTATCAATGTTTTCTTGAACTATGAAAGACCCTTTAATCACCCTAAAATACTCAGCTTGGTACTGACCGGAAGTCTATTTGTTTGATTTTTTTAAAAAAATAAATTCCAGGTGGCTGGCCACAGAAATGTGTTAAAGCATTCTAGAATCACTTAAAAAAAAAATCTTTTATTGTACATCGTAACTATACATGGGCTGATTAGCTAAAAATATGTACTAGAAACCTGAAGAGGAGGCAAAGACTCCCACGGTTTTAGTCACATTACAGTGAGGATTTTGGTCTCCTGCACACAAAGCAATAGCCTGATTGTTACTGCACGGCAACAGTTAACAGGCTTGTGCCAGAGCTGTCAGCATTCCCGCTGACATCAGTGCTATCTGAGGCTGTAAACAGAAAGCAGCCATGACTGTTCTTCCTGTACTGGGGCAAGCTAAATAAAACACTAGTCAGATGGAGAGCAACGAGGCTGGTAAGAAACTTTCAACTCTTCAGAAAGTTGTTGATGTAGAAAAGGGACTCTGAAAATGCTTAAATATTTAGGTAAATACAGAACTGTGTTTTCAAATCTTTCTGGAGGGAAGGATCCTATTTGTAACTCGTACAGCAATGCTTCAAAGTAGTCAAGCGTTTTATAGGAAAGAAATTAGCTGTATTATCTTTTTATTCAGGAGTCTCTTTGCTATAGTTAAACAAGAATAGACTGTACAAGTTCTTAACAACTTTTTTTCTTAGGAAAAAAAAACCAAAACAAAGACAAAAACCTTAAATATGTGAACTTCTGGATGCATTTCATTCAGAGCTACTGTTTATAATAGAAACTGAGCAATTGAGTCCTGGCATTCACTGTAGTAATTTATAAATAAGTTTAGGTTAAGGCATTGACTTATACGATTCCTAGAATGAATGTGAATATTGTTGCAATTATTTTTCAAGTATTAATATCCTAGAGGGCATTTTTTAAATTACACTTCAGTGCTTTGTAAAAGACTGCTACAAGGTTCCTACTGTAGGTTGAAAATCACTTCTTTAAAAGATGTTTTCGTTCTCAGAGAACTTGGGTGGCTTCCTGTAAACAGAAAGGCTTGTATTTAAAATGTCAGTCAAAGCAAACTATCTGGCATCAGAAGCTTCTTTTGGGGAAAAAGAGTGCAAAGGCAAGAAGTGATACACAGTGTAACTTTAGAAAATGTAAGATATGCAAAGTAATACATGTATATGTAATAGATATGTGAACATTTTTCCCTCTAATGGGGTTTTGTGTTGTGATGTGGATGTTGGTGTATCATGAAAGAAATTAGTACTACTCTCTATTCCCTTTCAGACAATCGAAGGAAAGTAGAACCACCTCTTGGAGGTCATGATCCTCGAACAGCAGTTCAGTTAAGAAGCCTCAGCACTGTTTTAAAACGCCTCAAAGAAATCATGGAGGGGAAGAGCCAGGTAATTCTTTTGAACAATTTGTAGGCCAAACTATCTAGAAAATTATCTGTTTTCTGGGCTTTTCTGACCTTTGTTTTTAGATACATCATGGTGGTTGGTTTTTTTTTTGAAGGATGAGTGAGAAAACTCAAAAAGCATTGTGTGAATGCAGGGGAAGCAACTTCAGTCAATGGTGACTTTTGACTTGTCAAACATCTGTCATATTGTGGGAGTGAGTCATTGCAGTTCCTGGGCTTCTTATGCATGGACCAGGTGCTTTCACTTCAGACTCCTTCCAACTTAGGTATTACCTAATCTAGTATTACCTGATGGTTTTCTCCCTAGAAGGCTAACCATGGGCAGGTGAAACACATCGACTGCCACAAATAGTAATGAGAATTCTGGTTATTAATTAAATCTGCTACTTCCTGTGGTAGTGATTGGTCAGCAGTATTTGCTTGAAAGGCTTGTCCTGTTAATCAGTGTTGATTTAGCTAGAGAAGGGTCTGGTGGTTGCTACTGGCTTGCTGATTTCACCTCCGTCTGCTGAGTTGGACCGTACCTTTAAGAGGAGGATCTAGTTGAGAAAAGAAGCCACAACTATTTATAAGTGATGGTATAAATAGCTGTGTCTGTGGGCAAGACATGAACAGGCAAAAGTACATTTAATTAAACTGATTGAGGCAGAAAAAGGCTTTTGGCTTGACTGCTTTTACAGGGAGACTTTGAGTAAACTCACTTAGCTTCCAGTGCTATTCTGCTTGTAAGAATAAGTTTGCTTTAGTAGAAAGGGTAATATTTTTGAGGGTGAAGCAGAAGCCTTTCTTCTCAGTAAGCAGGGCATTGAGTGTGACACTTGCTAGTAATTCAGTTAAAGGCCCTAGAGATTTTCAGACATCTTTGGATGTATTGGAGAAGTGCTGAAACAGACAGGATGCAGCAGTAAATGAATATGACCAGGTGTTTATCTGGAAGTGATATGTTAGTTGTCAGCATGCTGAGCTCTGTACTAAAGGTAATGCATCACTGCCTTTGACTGCAGCCATGTCTTGCTTGAGTCACTCCATGCAAAAGTTTCTGCCTACTGTGGACTTGGCCTGTCTCTACAGGACACCACTCCACTGTTGTAGAAAGCTTTCTCAGATTCTGGAAGATGCTACTCTAATAAGCACCTACTGCTAATGGGGGCCAGACTCCTGTTCTGCACCCTTCCTTGTAGGCTGTTGTTAGGAGCATTGGCTCTGACTTGGAAGGCAGAGAGCTGGAAGGTGTCACCAGCAGTGGCTGAGTTTTCAGACATATAGGCATGTGCAAATGGGGCAGAGGCACTGCTGCTTGGAACAGTCACTCTTTCTGTGGTAGAGTGAGAGACTTGGCTTATCCTGCAGAGCTGCAGCAAAACATGTTACTGGCATTCCCTGCAGCTTTGCAGCAAGTCCTTGGCAAAGCTCTTCACTGCAACTTTCCCCATTCCTTTTAAAAATTTCTAGATTCTCCAAAACACTAGACTGCCTCGAGTAGTCTTCCACCTCTTTCTGTATGAGTTTTCTTGGGTGAGGACAGCATGGAAGTGTTGTCTTGTTGATCATAACTGTTTTGGTCTCAAAACTCGTCTTGCAGCTATGTCAAACTTTACTTTGTGAATATCCAAAAATAAACCCCAATTCAGAGTGTGGGGTTTTTTTGATTATGTGAAAATCAGACTACGGATCACTCTTCTTCTGTGTGGTTACTCTCTTCTCTCATTGTTTTGAGGAAATACTTGCTGCAGTTTCTCTTCCTAAGAAAAAACCTAGAGTATTCAGTCCCTCTGAAAAGGCTTATTGCCAGAACTGAACTCTTGCAAAGAGTGTTTCACAGTCAGGGCTGTCATGTGACCATTAGCAGTTGTTTCCATCCATGGTAGTTGCAGCTGGTGTGCTCAGAATCATAATTGAGAGATTTGTCTTGCTCTATAGCTTCAACACCAAAGGGAAGTTTTTTGAAATGAAAACAAGACGAAAATTCCTGTGGCTGCACCAGTGCTGTAAATCAATATGTTGTTGTCTGCTGAATGTGAATTCTAGAGTTATCTTCTCATAGGAGTTAACCTGAAGTTTTGAAACAACGTCAGTTTGGGACACAGGCTTTACAACTCTTTACTGACATGTTGAAGAATTTTGTACATGTATCTATAATCCTTTCAAAATATTAGCTGTTGAAATTATCTTCCTGCACTGATAATTCTTGATAACTTGATTTATCTCTATATAACAGCTTCGAGTAATATACAGTGGGGTTTTTACTTTTTTAATGATTTTTTTTCCTCTTCTTTTTTAACTGTGCTAGTTGAGGGTCTTTCATGTGCTGGGGGCAAATGAGAGGGAAGAGCAATCAGTACTTGATATGGTTGTTTCTTTTTGACCTTTATCTACAGGTCCTGATAGTTTTTATCTGCTTTGCTTCCATCTTGGGTCAAGGAGGCCAAGACTTAGTAGATTTACTCTCAGAGTTCAGAGCTCTCAGCCTTCTGGCTCCCTATAAAACCACATGAAAAATCCTTTCTGTGCATGTTTGTGCTTATAGGCAAGACTGTGTACACACACGCACATATATATGAATACATGAGCATAGTCTACACAGCAGTCATGAAACAAAACAGCCTTTTTTTTATTTATAAAAAAAGGCTTTTATCTGCTGTCTTCTTTTGTAGGACAGTGACTTGAAGCAGTACTGGATGCCTGACAGCCAGTGCAAAGAATGTTATGACTGCAGTGAGAAATTCACCACCTTCCGGCGAAGGCACCACTGTCGACTTTGTGGGCAGATCTTCTGTAGTCGATGCTGCAATCAGGAAATCCCTGGAAAATTCATGGGCTACACAGGTAGGGTTTATCTACTGAGGAGCAGAACAGTCTTTCTGTGCTCAGTTCTGTTTGGGCTACTGCATTTTAGATCCTGGCATCTGCTAGAAAATGCTGTACAGGTGTGTAGTGGGCTTAAAAATGAGAAAAAAGAATCACATGACCTGATTCTACTGATTTCTTTATGGACAATGGTGGATTATGCCTGCTTATTTTTGCCACACTACATCCGTTATGACAAAACAAATACGGTCACTATTTAACAAGTGTATGCACTACAAAAAGTGTGCTCAAGGAAAAGCTGCTCTTAGTAACAGTAGTTTTAAAATGTCATGAGCCACATGTTCTAAATGAGGGTGAGGGAGACTCTTTCAAATACCAATTACCAAATTCTTGACATCTTCTAATGGAGGTAGTGTTTTCCAGACATCAGCATATCTGACTAGCTGTTGTGGTACCATTATTTCAGTGTGCACATTCTCTCTCTCTCTCTCCCCTGCCCCCACAGCCTGTCTCTTACTGATCTTGTGTTATACGTCATTGGCCTTGGAAAAATTCCCTAAGTGCACCATTATCTGAGGTTTCGCCCTTTAAGGGAATATGAGAATTAGACTTAAACTTGCAAAGAGGTTTTGAAACCAAAAATCCTTCTGTTTTCAGCGCTTTACACCTCTGATCCTTTAGGAACAGAGTGCTATTTGTTCCTGTTCACTTACACTGTCTGGCTCCCCTTTCCACAGGGGATCTCCGAGCCTGCACTTACTGCCGTAAAATAGCCTTAAGCTATGCACACTCCACAGACAGTAACTCCATTGGAGAAGACTTAAATGCTTTGTCAGATTCCGCATGTTCTGTATCAGTGCTGGATCCTGGTGAGCCGCGCACACCAGTTGGGAGCCGTAAAGCCAGCCGCAACATCTTTCTGGAGGAGGATCTAACCTGGCAAAGGTAAAGCGAATGGCCGTATGTTGAGCTCCAGAATCATAACTCTGTTTTCAGGCTGCCAGCTACCTAGATAAAACCTGGTCGTTTCCACTTAGGAAATTTAGAAGTGTATCTCCTGTAAGAAGAACCTAATCCTGTGCTTGCTTCCAATATTTTTTTCAAGGTGAAATGTGGAAACTGTTGTAGTGGAGTTTTAAGTTATTTGCAGTTCTTCCCTTTATCTACTGAAATCAGTGATTCTATGCTAGTGACAGAGCAGACCTTTATCTTCAGAGTTTAAAAAGGTGGAACCAGAATCATTCCTTCTAACCACCAATGTGTTGAGAGGCAAGTTGATGTAACATTGCTGCTTTACCTGTTCAGATTTTGTATTGTGCGGGAGAATATAAGGAATGCTGTCTATGGAAACATGAGAAAAATGGTGGGAGTAGCCACCTGTTTCAAGTGAAGTGAAATCGAAAGGACAGCTATAAAGGTTCTCTGATCTCCTTTCAAAGTATATTTATTCCTATTGTTCTCTAATGAGAGGATCTTTGTATTTGGAATATGAGTGAAAGAACACAGTACTTCTCAAGTGATACGCAAGTTTCTGAGGACCTTGATTTAATTTAATGTAGGGGGAGGAAGAAATAATTGCATGTGGTATTTGTGCTCCTTTCTCTAAAAACAGCAGAAAAGGAAGATGTGAAACTACTAAGGAGGTTTCAAGTCAGAACCTTTCTTTAACTGAGAGGTAGCATTACTGACATGTGCCTCTTAGCAGATCTCTTCTGATAATATTAAAAGAAAAAAACCTCAAACCAAACTGTCTTCAGAAAGTGCCCTGACTCTGGCTTTGCATGTTGGTTTTCAGAGTATGGTGCTCCTGTGTGGAAGCACTTGAATAATCAGCTTTAGATCTGCACACAGGAAAGTACTTCAGATTTAATGTTATGGTCATTTAAAGCAGTAATGTAACAGCACTTGGGATAAATACTACCAAATTTTGAATTGGGGAATAAGTATGTGTTCTCTTTGGGTGTACAAAATAACTAAGGTACTGTTAGTTTTGTCTTCTGATATGTTATTAGTATCTTTATTATGGCAATTCAGTGGCTTGTAGACATGAACATGTAAAGAAAGTATTTATATCTTTATTTTAGCACTCAGAAAATAGTACCTATTATTGAAAGGCTGTTAACTTTCTATAATAGAGCACTTTGTCTTGTTGGGAGCTGCTGCGTGAACGTGGGCTGCTTTTGTGTGTGAGAGGAAAAGAGACTGAGATTACGTGGTTTATTGTTGCTTAGGAGGATTAACATTTTCTTCAGTGCTTGTTGCTCTTAAAGTGTAAAATTTTGCAGCAGGCTACAGGGCTTTTCTTAAATGCTATGTCTGGTAGTTCTTGATTGACCTTAAGAGGTTTACACTCAAAATATTGAATTTAAATGGTACCACGGTTGAAACTGGCAACTCACAGCTTCATAACAGAGTAGTGGTTTTTGTTCTAATACGGGGCTTCTGCGTGAGAAGTAGTTTGTTTCAGAAGAAAACTTAGGAGTTGAGTCTCGTTCCAAAATAATGGCTCTGAGATAAGGCTCTTGCTTCTCCTGCTGTCATGCTGCAAAGCAGCGAGAAAAGCATTTAGGTGGGGTGAGGCTGCATTTACTTGTCAGACGTTGCTCCCCTCTTTGAGCAATTGGAACATAGAGTTCCTACTTTAACTAACTTGAAGGGCCATGTCCTTTAAAAGTGAAGGAGTGGGCTACTCTGGGTAAGTACAGCTACTCAGGCAGAGTTGTATTGCTTACGGTTTCTCATGAAGAGCATTTATCACACCATATCACAGCCAGTATGATGTGCAGTAGCTTATGTCTGATGTGGTTTTGCCAACAGGATTAATGGTGTATGAACATCTGCTGTCCTTCCTCTTGGTGTGGAAGTAAAAGGAGGGCAAAGGTGGTAGTGATCAGGTTAAACAATTACAGAAGGTTGTCAGGCTATCTTGGTAAAAGCTGTCTAGCAGAAGCTATAGATAGCATTGCTTGGATTGCAAAGGTGATGTGCTGGGGAGGTGGGCCAATGTCTTTACCTCCAAAGCATGAATAGCAGCCTATAAGGAAGGAGGATGTGTAAGAAAGGGATATAGGAGAAGCAACTGGAAAGGCAGGATAATACAAGAAGTGGGAAGGGGCTGTATTGTCTAAGACTTGAATTTGAAGGGAGAAGGCTTGAGCACTGCCTTCCAGATATCATTGGCCTACAGATGGGAAAGATTTACCTATTCCCTTATTGGTTTAACAGTCATGGGTGTGAGTGAGAGGTAACATGACAGTTAATTGTACTTTAATTACAGCTGTTCTGATGCTTCTCTATGTCACAAATCTCTCAAACATCTCTATCATGCTCCTTCTCATGCAGTTTGATTCACCCAGACTCTGCAACTACTACGTTGTCTGCACGCCTTGGCTCTGTCCAGGAGGATGCAGGGAAGTCACCAGCTAGAAACAGGTAAACTAATAATTTCTGTTCTGCATGCACTCCTAGCACATTCTTCGCTGTAAGGCCTGTAGTTTTGGGCTTGTTTTTACTGTGTGTGCTGTTACATGTCTAAAATGGGACATGCCACTACCCATATGTAGTGGTGAGGACAGACCATTTGTGTACATATTCATATTAATAAATGTAACTGCTTTTGAAGAATCTGTCATTTGCTGCTGAGTGGTCAAACAGAAGTGGTGATGAAGAGGACAGAAAGGGAAAAAAGTGGCTAAGAAAGGTACGATTCTGAGGAAGCTGAAGAAAGGGGAGTAACACGTACTTGGTAAAGGCAGGCAAAGACTGAGGTCATGGAGGAGCAGAGGTGTAGGTATTTTTTATTTGTTTGTATTGTGTATGTCCCCATGTGCTCTTCCATTAAGAATAATCTTATTTAAGTTACCAGGCTTCCTTGGGCTAAAATCCCTTCACAGATCTTGATGCAGAAGTGCTGGAATGAACTTTAAATTGTTCATGAGAGCTTTAGTATAAGTTGTGAGTGCTTGAGCTTAATCCCACTAAATAGGCTGGTATTAGAAGGACAGGCTCCCACTTCACAGTGCTTCTGCTATGGTACTGGTTACACACTTCTCTTATGGTTAAAGTGAGGAAATAAAGGTAAGACAAGGATGCCTTACAGAGCAAAGATAATCCAGATTTCGAAATTGGAATCAAGAGACATTCAGGGATTTCTTTGCAGTGGTGTTACAGGAATGCAGAATGTTTAGCAATTTGGAGAGATCTGGCAGGACCAGTGAAGACTCAGGAACTCAGCTGAGAAGGATGCTGGGTGTGCCTTTTGGAGAAAGGCACAAAAGGATAAAAGCTTGGAGCTTTTATCTTCTGAGTGATGAGGATGGTTAAGAGGAGATGCATGCACACTGACTGTACAGCTGAGACCCAAAAAGCTCGCCTGGGGGAGTAAAATACCGGTGAATAAGCTAGTGCCAAAAATCAATTCTGGGCAAACATGGCAAGAGTTAAAAATTAACAGTCCAGAGTTAAAAGTTCAATGCTAAATATCTGCAGTGACGTCAAGAAATGTCTGAAACCTTGAGGATGCTCTCCTGCTTCCTCTTTGAATTGATGTTGTCTATTTTAAAAGGCCTTTTTGGTTTGTTCATGCATGCAGTAGTAGGACGGTTCTGAGCTCGAGATGGCAAGCCAAAATTGCTTATTCGAGTTACATTTTAACTTTCTGGCTATCCATGGCATTGCCATAGTACTCACCTGGCTGGACACATGTAGCGATGAGGTGTAAGGTATCTGTCTTTGGGCTAAGCAATGTTAGCCTTTAGATCTTCTCAAAGCAGCTGTAGCCATTTCTTTGAGAAAAGCTTGACTATGCTTCTTTCTAGATGAGGTGAAGGAAAAAAGATGCAGGTGGAGTGCATTTAGATGCAGGTAGCAGAAGTCACATATTTCTGTTTGTTTTCCCTGTGAGTGGAGGATGTGTTGTTTGTTCTCAGTACTGTTATTTATGATGGGAAAAAGCCCAGCAGAATAGTCAGATGTTGCAAGTAGAGGGATTCAAACTGCTCTTTTCAGGTCCTTCTAAAGGATAGGCATTTTCACTGCAAAATCTCACCCTCTGTTTTAAAAAGAGATACATGTGGGACTTTATTGTATATAATTGTTGATGATAAAGACACAGATATGAAATTTGGCTGTTCTAACTCTTGCTTAATGCCCAAATAAAAAATCTTGGCTGCTTTTACAGGTAGGTGGCACAGGTAAACCAGCTCTTGCAAAACAACTGGGAGGAGTGCTTAATGATGGACTTCCATGTCAGTCTCCTTTTCCATATAAGATTGCTTTCTGTTAAGCTCCATAACTCTGGCAGTTCTAACTTTGAGATCATTTGAACAGGACAGAGTTTTAGCCTGCCATGAATGCCTGATGATGACACAAAGCTTTTGCTTATCACCCCTAGATGTATATGGATGTAGGGCCAACATAGTTTCCTTTGATTCTGCATATGACTTAAAAGGACCTAATTAAACCCCTTTATCCTCAAGAAACAGAAGAGAAAAAAATAGTGATTTTGAGGCTATTGTACCTTCCGTGCTAGTTCCTTACAGTACAAAAGCTGAAATAGGGTGGCATTGCTATTTTGTGTCTGGGGTCAGCCATTGAGAATTCTTGGGAATAGCAAGCTCTATGAAATTATTTGGGTTTCATTCCAAAGACTAGAGGCTGACAACAGCTCATCATCACTGAGACTGCTGCAAGCCTCTTGAGTTAGTTCAGCATTGGCATTTTGAGCTTCCCTATTGCTGTATGCAGAAGTGTTTTACATCCTTAGAGTGGTGTTAGCACTAATAGCTTACACTGCATGCTTTTTGCTGCCCTGTGATGAGAAGTTGCACTCTGGTTTTTCAGTCTTGGTCTGGTTGTGTGTTAATGGAGCAGAGGGTATCTGGAACTTGTATTTGCATTTGTAACTTCGCAATGATTATTACAAAATGGTGTGTTTGTACTGGAGTGCATAGCCAAGATTTCCTGACAGCCGGGCTGGGATAAGGGTGCACCATATTGCAGTACAAGGAAGGTTGCCAGTGACCTCCAGCTTCAGAAGGCGGTTTAGCCACTCTGGGGAACAAACACTCAAAATTTCAGACTCTGTGAGATTTTACCCATATATTTGAGAGTTGAGGACAAGGAATTTTAAATGGGTCAAAGAGAGGGGGGAATCTCAGTGTTCTGTTACAGAGATCCTGATGTTGGCTGCCCATGCTGACATCTGTCTTGCCTCCAAACTGCTGGAGCTTCTAATTATGCAGTATTCCATTCCTTCCCCAGTCTATTCAAATACAGACATACATGAATTGGTGTGCCTAAACTTAATTCTAACAGCTTCATACAAAGAGCTTCACAGAAGTTCAGGTTTAACTTAGAAGTTCCAAAGCAATAAATTTGCTTCCTAGGGATCCTTTCTTCTGCTTTGACAAGGAAGGAAGCATTAAACAATGAGTCTGTAGTGATCAGGGTGGATAATGACACAGGCTTGAGTTTGTTTTTAGCATTCTGTAAGACAAAGGCCTGCTCTGGTGAAGCCCCACACAATAACACACTTCAATTCTTCTCTCTCCCACTACAGGTCAGCCAGCATCACTAACCTGTCACTGGATCGGTCGGGCTCACCCATGGTGCCTGCGTATGAGACATCGGTCAGCCCTCAGGCCAGTCGCACTCACATGAAGGCAGAGACCAGCGAGGATGAGCGGAAAATCCTTCTGGTATCTTTCAGGCTTCTGTTTGCCTTGCTTTGTGAAGGCAATGAAGTTTGCCTTCCTAGTGTCATGCAGTAGGAGTGTGTTGCTGCCTTTAAGGGCTTTTCTCAAAGCACTCTTACCTGAACCTCTCCTCCAGGTAGAGCAGGGATAGAGAATATTGATGTTGCTTTGGCCATTACTGTCTTCCTGAAACAAATCATCATTTCATGTGGTGTTAGCTTGAAGATCTTCACAGTTTTAGTCTTGATAAGTGTGTTGCACAGTATGGGATTGGTGTATTATGGCTCCTTGTGGATTAAACCTGTCATGGTTGCAGCTGTAATGATGATTTTGTATTTCTCCAAGTTGAGATTATCCCTTTCATAGGCCATGTAATCAGAAACTTCAAACGGCTGTTTTGAAATAGTTGCACTGTGATGAATGAATTAAAGCTTATTGGGCCAAAACATAACTTGGCCCCTCCCTTTGTTTTCAGAATAAGTAAAACATTTTGTAGAAGGTTGTAATGATGTACTTTTTTAAAGAAAAATCAATGTGCAGTAGTGTTCTGTGTAATCCTATTATTCCTTCCCCAGAGAGGCAGTGTTGTAGGTTGCAGTTACTGCACAAGTTTCAGTAAAAAAATAATGTTTCTTTTGTTTGAGGGAAAGGAAGTGTTTTCGGCAAAGGAGGCAAAGAAGTCACAGAGAAGGGAAGGCGAAGGCAGTGCTTTTCACATCACAAAAGATTAAACATTGTTCCCCATTGTCAGTTTAAAATCAGGAAGGCTAGTTCTGTGTCGTTAGGTTATTCCTACTGTCAGCAGAATGCATACAAGTATTCCCGAGGGTGCAGAAACACTAACTCTTGTTTAGTCGTGCAACTCCTTTCCAGGTTGCTCTGTAAATGGATAACCATGTGAGGGAGAGACATGTTTAAGGCAGATCTTTGTACCACCCGACTTCATGCATATATGTTAATGCAGGAACAAGGCAATTTAAACTGCTGTGAATGCAACTTGAATCAAGATGTTCAAGTCCCGGGCCACTTCAGCTTCACTTTGTTTAATTTTTTGTCCATTTTCTTCCTTGGGGGAGAAGAAGACTGGTAGTATCACTTCTGTTTATATAAAAGCAGAAGACACAGTGTCGGTCAATTTAGGATTTTCTGTGCATTCCCACTGTTTGTTTAATGTCTTTTAGCATGTGGAGTTAATCCTCTATCAGCAGTTAATTTAAAGCTTAAGTTCGTTCAGAAGACTAATGACCTTTGCTCGTGAAATAAAGGTGGGGGATGTTGTACATACACTGGTGTAAGCATATACTTCTGTGAACTAGAGGTCAAAATCCTTGAGTTGAAAGGATTTGCTGTGTTCTGCCAGGTTGTCCAGTTCACTGTATTCTCAAGTACAAGGCAGCTGAACTGTGGAATCTCCAGTTGCATCAAATCATGTGATCCTATCATGTGTTCTGTTCCTGATCCATTTCACTCTGTACTTGGTACAGAAGAGGAGCTACTGACATTGTTTTTAGGATAATACCTAGGACACCTTCTGCTGGAACTCCAGAAAGCCACTCCAGTATCAAAAGTGGAGCAAAACTCTTGGATCTCAGGGCACCCTTGGGGAAGTGCAATAATGTGGGTCTGGCAGTTAACTGTCAAGCTGCAACCACTTAACATTTAATGAAAGCTTTAAACCTTTTTTTCTGTTACACAAAACCAGAACAAATGAGGCATTTGAGAAAGTGAGCTGCAGTGTCTCCTCTCCACCCCTGGAGGTGCTATGCTGCTTTCTCAAAGTAATCCTAGATCCTGATTTTATTGTCTGCAACAACAGATTGTGCTGTGCCAAGCCAGGGCACATATGGGAGGGCAAAAGGGGTCAGGTGCAGAGAGACAGCTCGGTTTGGATGAAGCACAGTCTGCACAAAAGTTGGTGTTCATATTTAACAGGCCCAAAAATAAGTCTGAGGTACAGGCTGAAGTGTTCCGAGTGGTGAGAGGAAAAGATTCATGGATTCAAAATGGTGAATTGAGTTGGGAGGAATACAAACCTTTTTTCTTAGTGGCCAAAACTAGCAGTGTCCAAAAAAGGCTTTATACTGGACAATACAAAAACGGATCCTCGGTAAGAGATGGTATCCTAGAACTTGAACACAGCAGTATGCGTTGCTGTGTCAAGTACTTGCTTTATATCTAGGAGGATTTTATATCTGGAAGGATTTTTCTATATCTGTCTGCTTTATATCTTTATATCTATATTGGACTAGTATGCTTCACAATGCCTGGGTTGAGCACAGATAACATAGAAAAATCCCTCTTCCAAAGGATGAGTTTTCATTGCCCTCTGTTTGCTTATACCACTTGAGTTTAAGAATAGGGTGCAAGATGGCAGTAGTGAGAATATGAGTATCTGGCGGGCAGTACAAAATGTTGCCGCACCAAAAACCCTTTAACTCTGAGATTGCCTGCTTTGTTTTTACATTATCCTCAACTGGATATGAATGGAAGGATATTAGGAGCTGATCTCATATCTGTTTCCTGTTTCTCCTTGCACCTTTGCATAGGTTGTGCAGAATGGCTTAGATTCTGTGCTTATTTGTGGAGGGCTTTTGTTCTAGAAGCTGATCTGAAGGCCCAGGTTGATGCCTTTGAAACCAGTGCTGAGGTTAGACTGGTAAGTAACTTGCACATCTCCCTTTCCAGGACTCAGTCCAGCTGAAAGATCTGTGGAAGAAAATCTGCCATCATAACAGTGGGATGGAATTTCAAGACCATCGCTACTGGTTGCGGACACATCCCAACTGCATTGTGGGAAAAGAGCTGGTCAACTGGCTCCTCAGAAATGGGCACATAAGCACAAGGTAAACTTGATGCTTTAGTACTGCAGGTGTCTTCTGTCTATGTGAGAGGAGGTTGTGAGTTTGAGCTGGTACAGGGTACCTTAGACCCCTTTGCAGGGAGATGAGAAAGAAAATTCAAATCTCTTCTTTACTGCATACTGGCGTAGGCAGCATTCTGACTCCATATGGCCCAAAACAACAGGGAACAGGGGACTGTCTTGTTTGGAAACCAGTATGGGGGGAGATAGCTTATGGGACAAGTATCACTCATTTGGAGAACAGTGAGTGTATTACAAAGATTGTCCAAAATGTTCACTGGTACTCCAAAGAGCAAATCTGCCCTTAGAGGTCACTGATAGTGTTTGATGTTTTGGTGGAACTGGCAGACTCTTAACTGTATAAGTGAATATATAGAATCTGGTGTATTTAACTATGTAACTATTTAACATTAAAGTGAGATGGCTCTTAAGTGTAGAGCAACAGTTCTCCCTCAGATATGCTCAGTATACGTAACTCAAGTTAACAATACTGGAGGAACATAAACAATGTGTCTTAATCATATGTTGGACACCTCAGCTGAGTTCAGAGTACTGGCAGTCTCAAGCTCCATGCTTGAACTAGTACACGGTGCTGCCTCACTATAATATTTTAAATAGTGTCTGTTTAAACATGGCAATGGGATACTGAAGAGTCAAATACTGGGTAGCAAATGACTCTTTTTTTTTTTGCAGTGTGCTTGTACCATAAACCATGTGTGTTTAGAACTAGACTTAGAAAACCATTTCTCTTCTTGTACTTCCAGGGTCCAAGCCATTGCAATAGGACAGGCGTTGGTTGATGGCCGTTGGCTAGAATGTGTCAGTCATCATGATCAACTCTTCAGAGATGAATATGCTCTCTACAGACCATTACAGGTAAAAGGAGTAGGAAGGCTGAAAGCTATGCTTCTTGCTGGGTTTGGCTGCTGACTAGAATCTCTTCTAATCCTGTTCTCAAAAGTCATTGTATGTTTTCTAAATCAGCTCTCCTGTACAAAAAAGGTTCAGACCTTTTTTCTTAGTGGGTTAAAGAAGTTTCATTTGCCCAGAAAGCTTTGGGTTTGTCCTCTGTGGAGGATGAGTTGTTACATTTAGTGCTGCCTTAAGTGGAGGAAAGGGCCTTCAGTCTAGGCCAGTGCCTCTTATGGTGGACATCTTCCACAGAGGCCTTGAGATGGTACAGTCTGTGCTTGTGGCAGTTGTGCTGTCACGTGCAAAATCTGGAATCTGTGTGCATTAGATCTTCTTATATAATGTATTGGTAACCTTTCTCTGAACTCCAGTGATGGCAGTAATAAGGAATTCAGTATCCTAGCTACATGATGCAAGTTTGGGATGGGGCTTTGTTCATACCTCCCAAATAGGACTAGTTATCTGAGGAGGAGGCAGGGAACTAGTGACCAGGGATGCTATCCTACTGTGTTTCATTGTAATCAAACTTGCTGAGGAGTAAGAACAGTCACTGACCTGAGTGATTGTACTGGCTTTTTTAGCTTGAACATGATATCTCTGAAAGCATTCAGTTGAGATTCTTTCATGTTCTGCAGCTTCTTGCAATGAAGAATGTCTCAGCTCTTGGATGCAGTCATATGGTCTTCCACTGGGATTGCTCTGGCCTTCATCTGTCATCCCAGCTAGTCAACTGCAGTGTCTCAGTTTGCTAGTAAAAGCTTGCCCCGAACTAGCAAGTGCTTGTGGATCCCTGTTTGTAACTATTTGCAAGGGGCTAATGTTATTACATGTTTAAAGCCAGTGCTTGTTCTTGTCAGCTGAAACCACCGTCTGATTTAATTTCTGGACAAGAGTTAGGAGAAATGGTGTTGACTAAGTTGTTGCTGCACTCGCTGTAGCCAAAGGAATGATATTGAGGACTTCCTCCTGAAGTGCCTGGAGGCATCAGGATGGCTGATAGAAATTACTTAGATACTCCCAGGTTCTCTGGCACTCTGGCCAGGCTTGGCTTTGACGCAGTAGTCCCAGCCAGAGCCTGACTTGTGATTGAAACTCTTGGGGTTATTTTGGTCAGTCGAAGAATTGCTCTAGTAACTTAGAATCAGGCTCCCCCAAAAGCTGCAGGTGTTGGTTTCTGGGCAAAGGATATGGCTGTCACCCATCTTGGCTAGGGAGAGGAAACATTCAAAACTGCTTAGCAGTGACAGAAAATGCGCAGTAGAATGAACTTGGTCTTTACTGCCACTTAGTCACAACTTGTGTAGAAGCAGGGACTAGGCAGAAACTAAGTATGTGGGAAGTATAAAGGACTACTTGTTTCCTGTCACAAAGAGTTCCTACTTCATACCAAGGGGCATGACTCTATGACTAACTTGGCTCAGCCCACTGAGAGTATCCTCTGATTTTTAATGTGTCTGACCTGCGTTTGTAGCAGGCTGTTTGATATTTCAGCAGAGCTACACTTTAACAGCTTTTTTTCCCTTCCTTGTATTCTAGAGCACAGAGTTCTCGGAAACCCCATCTCCAGACAGTGACTCTGTGAACTCCGTAGAGGGGCACTCTGAGCCATCCTGGTTCAAAGACATCAAGTTTGATGACAGTGACACAGAGCAGATTGCTGATGAAGGAGAAGATAACTTAGCCAGTGAGTTTCACCTGAATCTTGTTCTCCCTTGGCTTTTTCCCCTGTTGTCCCCAGTCACTCAGGACTTAGTAGTTTAACTGTCTTGCTTTATGTGTTTGTGTTTCTGTGTGTGCGCATGGGGCTGTAAGGATCTAAGCAAACTACAACCTGGCTAGTCTTCCTGATTCTTACAATGGATACAGTATTTTGTATTTAGTGGAACTGGTAAAGCTTCATACTTCTAATGAACGAGAAGCATGTAAATTGCTGCCTTCTGTTTCTCAGGCAGACTTCTTGATTTGGGCCCTACAGTAGTGCAATAAAGAATGTCCAAAATGTCAGCATGCCCACGTGAAGATAAGATTAGAACTACAAAAATACTGTATTCCTGTAGTATTGCACACTGGTCTTTATGTATTAAAGACAATTTCTCTCCTCTCTGGTACCCTCATAACACCCATTTGAACCCTTCTCCTCCCTATATCTTCCCCCTTACCCAACACTAAAAGACTCTGCCAGCCCTAGCAAGCGCACTTCAGTCAGCAGCTTCCAGTCCACTATGGACAGTGATTCGGCCGCCTCCATCAGCCTGAACGTGGAGCTGGACAACGTGAACTTCCATATCAAGAAGCACTCCAAGTACCCACATGTGCCCCCTCACCCTGCCGACCAAAAAGGTATGAGGTAGTCAGCAGCTGGAGTTGCACATGATGGAGAGCTGGGCCCTAGTATTACTGACCTATTTGGACACTAAGTAGCTGTCTTACAGAGGGGAAAATGTGATAGTTAACTGGCACTTGCTTGCAGTTTTGATATGTTCACCTCTGAGGACTCTCAGCAGACCTGTTGAAACACCTTCTCTGCAGAGTGTGTAACTTCCCCTGTGACCTTCTCTTTGCAGTTGAAACAAAGTCTCTTGCCTATACATAATAGGGCAGATCACATATACATTTTGGTAACAGGGTTGAAAAATAATCTACACGTAAAACAGTTTGATAGGTGTCTCTACAGTTTGAGATGGAACTGAAAAAAGCAAGCAAAGAATAAAACTCCAAGCAACAAAAGAACAAAATTAACTTGGAAGAGTTCTGTGCTGACTTACAATTATACCTTAATAAGCTTATATCTTACAGAATTGTAAGATATACTTACTGATGAGCAGTAGAATTCAACTTAATCCGTGTACATAATATTTGTTTAAAAGAGATCATCCACTTAAATGAAGTAGGAAGAAATCAAATACTTGGTCTTGAAGACTTCTTTTCAAGTCCTAAAGTCCTAAAACTTTTCCTCAAAATAAGTACTAAATTGAAAGACTCTGTAGGCAAAATCCTTGTTGAAGAAATAATGTGCCCGCCTGTTGATAATTGCATTCTTTAAATAGGACAAGGGCTGTCTGAAACCAGGGCTTGACACTGGCTTGGGTCTAGTATATTCTAGTTGCTTTACATGCTGGGTAGCAATAGATGTCTTTGCACTGCTTCCTTACTTAAGGTTACATCAGCTTTGTAGACTTCTGTCTTTGGCTGCTTCTGAGGAGTTTCTTATTTTTAATAATTGCCTCACCCCACCCCTCCAGTACTTCCAACTTGAAAAGATGATCAGGCGTTAAATAACTTGTACTCCTAATTAATTCATTCTTCTAAGAATTCATTCTTAAAGTCTTTTGTGTTGTTCTGAATCAGAAGGGAAGACCTGCCTGATTCTTGCATACAGATTACATATTCTGAAACTGAAATGGTCACTGAAGAGAGTGAGGGAGGAGAGGTGGTCACAGCTGACTTTCAAACTATGTTAGACATGGGGGACAGAATGAAACAAATTAGAGGGGGCATTTATTGGTGCCTATTGTAGCCACCTTATGTTATTTGCTAAAAATATGTCTAGAAGGAAGAAAATCTAACAGCCTTTTTTTTTCCCCCCCAAAGAGAGAAACAGAACAGGTTCAAAAGTTTGAGTTGATGTCAGACGACCCAGTGAGGATGGATTGTCAGCAGTACTGATGCCAGCTTGTTATTGGTTTCTTTCAACCTGTTTCCAGCTCATGCCCTAATCAAATGAAAAGCTAATGCATCTACAGGGAAGGAAACTGTAGAGACGGTTAATATATCAATGAATTCCTTTTAGGAAAGAGGGATGCTGGATTAAGTGAGCTTGAAACAGGCCCAGGTGTGCTGCAGTATCCTATGAATTTACAGTCTAGCAGGTTTATCTTTATCAGTTTGTGATGGCAGTAAAGTAGGCAGTAGTCAGTTTGACTCTGGCAAGTGTTAGAGGACTTGTAGGGTGTTAATCCTGGTTTCAGACATATCTCAGTCTTTATCTCTGTATACAAAATGCACTACATGATGAAGGAGGAACATAAGAGAGCCTTTCTCTCTCAGAAACTGTTAATCAAATCAAGGCTGCTCATAGGCAGAACTGAAGCTCTTGAGAGAAAGATTTTGATGGTGGAGAGCTCAGAGAAGATCAGCAGAAAAGGCAGGTGGTGAGGCAACTAAAAAGAGAGACTTCTGCTTTTGAATTATGTGTGTTGGCAGCACACTTCTAGATTTGGTCGATCTCTGCTGGTGTTTGTTATCTGTTCCTGGAACATGTGGTCTCTTAACCAGGTTATTCTGTAGGAGTGTAATTTGTTAGTAGGAAACTGGTAACAATTGCTTCCAAGAGACTGGATTGCTCTGGAGGGGATAATATCATTAATATTCCCCGAACTGGGATAGGGTGGAGTTGTCATGGAAATGCACCATGAAGAGGTAGATATTATCCTGCAATTTTTTAAAAAATCTATATCCTCTGCAAATACAGAGAACTTAGTGTACTTTTTTTTGGTAATAATTCCTGGCATGGTAATCTCCAGAGAAAAGACTTAACCAGGGAGCAACAAGTTTAAATGAATGACAACGTACTGAAGAGCAAGAAACACTTCCTGGCAATAGGCAAACTGAAACTTTGTAGGACCTTCAGTGGGACAAAACCTTACAGTGAATGCTGTAGTGCATTGAGTAATGAAACACATGACTTAAAAACTTTGTTCTAGATATACTAAAGTGAGAGACTTTATATAATAAAATTATTATTAAGACTTTCACCTTGCTTTTCTGATTATCCTGGCTATATTCAACAAAAGGTGCCATCTCAGATATTAGAGTATCACGATGGTTAGATAGCCAAAACTGGATAGTTAAGCATCTATGTAAATGGCCCGTGGTTTCGTTAAGAACAGAGTGCTGTAGTTACTCAGTGACATGGTGGATTTGCTGCTGTCAGGGCCAGTAATTTCCCTATGACTGTTATGGACACATATATTTGGCTTGATTGTGTTGGCATTGTCTCCTGTCCTTAGACTGGGTGACAGTGACTTGATTATCTTTGAAATAATGAAGTGAAACTGAAGATCGCACCCTCATTTTGAGACTTGTAATTTCCTCACAGCTATGTAAATTACAGTCATTGGGGCGAGAAGGGACAATAGAAAACATCAAGTGCTAGAAGTGCAGGTCAACTTTGATCTAAAAGGTTAGTGGGTTTCTTCGAATGATTAAGGGATATGCAATGTCCAACAGTCACAGAGGTCAGCTGCTTTGAAGCAAGGGTGGGTGATGTATCCACCAACTGTGTTTTAAAACACAGTGGTTTGTATATAGTCTAATGTCAGACCTTGTGGTGGTGTTACAGGCTGACTAACGTCTGGTGTGTTTCCATGAAATTTGAGTGACTCCAAGTTAGCTGAGTATAGTGACTCATTCATAGTATCATCTGCCTAAGGACAAAAGTACTTTATAGTATGTATCAGAATGGAAAACAAAGTAAGATTGTTTTCTACATTTAAATTGGGGTAAGAGAAATTTTAAATATGGGGTTTAGTTTCTGTTTTTAAAGAGATACAGTTAACAGTATGAGAAACTTCATGTTCTAAGTGTCTTTGCAGCCAGATATCCTTGACCCCATTATTTTTGAGTTTGTTTTTGATTTTTGCATCTAGTTAGGAGGGGGAAAGAGAAGAGGACACACATAGTTCCTTATCACCATTGCTTGCCAAGTCTTAGCATGCTGTTGCCAGGAGCCCTTTTAGTTCTTCTTTCGAGAATGTACCTCAGTCTTCAGACAACAGAATTTACTACACGAACATCCTCCATCCCCCTTTCCCATTTTATGGAGCATGATGCAAGTAGGGATGATGTGAGGTAAGAAATGTGCTTGTTAGCCACTCTAACCATCTTGAACGCACACTTACAAGTGTGTTATCTGTCTGATCTGTGGTATCTCACCTTTTCAGAACTTTCCTGGGGCCCAAATGGAAGTAGTTAAAGGAGCTGAAGCTGTATTGGAGAGAGTAGTAGAATGGCTTGGGTTGGATGGGACCTAAAAGATCACCTAATAATCTAGAATCTAAATTATTAGAAATCTAGAAGTGTTCCTGGTTTAGAGAGTCCAGAGCATAACTAAGGTTAGTTTTCAGCTGGGGATAACTCCTACTTTGGCTGTGCCAGCCATGGTTATGTGCCAGACCTAATTGGAGCGTGTTTACAGTAAGAGCTGCTGCCCTGAGGCTGTTGCAAGGAGGAGAGGAATGGAGGTACTAGTATGCATGCTCTTGCGTAGGTAGACCATGACATGACTTTCTCTAGGTAGTCAGTGGGGCTGTGGGTGAATGAATGCTGAGCGTGAGCCAGCTTTTGTAAAATAGTTTATTGTAGTGCTGAACTCTTAAACTAACAAGAGATTAAAGGAATCTGCAAATAACCAGCAAGCTGCAAGGGAGCCTTGTAGCTTCTCTTTGGTACATTGATCCTCTATCAAGTATCTATTTGCAAACAAGCTCAGACTTTTAAAATGGTGGCATGTAAGGGGCCTCCTAACTGCTGCTCCTCAGAGCCTTGTGATTGCTTATGTCCTGTCAGCTTTCTGTTGCTTTCTGTTGGTGGCTGAACGCAGCCTGGCTTTGCATTCTGTTTGTGGCACTAGGTCCGGACCGTTGTCAGGAAAGGTGATAAAGGGTTAACTTTGAACTCCAGCTGATCAACCTATATAAGCAATTGGGCTACTGCTCTTTTTTTCCCCCACTGTAGAATCCCTTTTTGGGTAAGTAAGGAACCAACGAAATGCACAACAAGCTAACAGCCTCTGGAGAAAACAAGCGTTTCGTAGCCAGTTGTCGTGAAAAATCAAAATCTAACAAGCTAGGCAAGATTAATATATTGAGCTTCATCCTATTTCCCATACATAAAGTGATATATCTCTTGCTCTGCTTTGTTGCTGGGAGTCCATCTCTGTCAGCACAGATTCCTGAAAACACTAGACCTTAGACTTTCAGCTCTTGAAAGGCAGCCTGTCTTTTTTTTTCTTTATGGTATAAGACAAATCTTGTATCTGGACTCTAGTTCAGTCTGAGATGGTTCATTGGAGTGGGAGACCAAAATGGTTTCTGTATTTTTAGACCAGAGTGAGGAGGCTGTTCCCATGGTGTCTGTTCACATTTTAACACATTTGTGTTCAGGTCTAGAAAAGGGCGGTCTGGGAACAGCGGACTCCATTCCTAGTTCAGTCTTTTCTCGTGTCTACTTTGTTTGTTTTGTTTCTTCACATTAATAAGTACTATTTTCTTGTCATTGTAGAACTTTTTGATAAAACAAGAATGAGAGGAAATTCTTGTCTTAACCACTCATCAAGCTGTTGCTAAGTTGGTGACTAAATACTTAGATGAGTAATGCTGCTGCTTCTAGTGTGGGCGTGTACATTGCAATTATATGGACACACCAGTGTAACCTGTCTCTTTTTTTTTTCTTTGTCTCCGCCTATCTCTCTCTTCTCTCTTCTTTCAGAGTACTTGAATCCTGAAAACGGAGGGCAGCAGATGTTCTCTATAAGTGATGCTTTTATAAAAGGTAAGGAAAAACTTCAAATATTGCAACTGTGTGTTTTTTAATATAATGACGAAAACTCTTTAATACTCCTTTAATAGTGCATTGACCCTTTGAAAATATATACTTGACAGTAAACCTGAACTTATCTGTGGCAAAACTCATGTATAAATCATATTCTGACTTTTTTGAATGCACTTTAAAGCTTAAATTTCTTTTAATTCTCTGTTTTCTTCGTTTAAAAGGACTCAAAGAAAAGCTTTTACATTTTTTAAAAAAAAGTGTAAGTGGCAAGTCTGTTCACATTTTCTCCACCAAGAAACTTATATAACCAATTTTTAATTTTCTATGCAAGCAAATGAAGATGTGATATGATTAGTTGCACTGCTTCTACAGAGTAGCTTAAAGCTTCATCTCTTAAATCTTTATGGGTTTCCTGTCCTCACCACCATGACCACTATTACTTCTGAAATGAAAGGCCATTACATGCAGTTGTGAGTTTTGAAACCCTTGTGCCTTCCAGTATCATGGCCAGATGTACCCACAGGCTTTTTTTTCTCCCAGTTAATGCTCTTGATTTGGGTGAGCTTGGAAGAGGAGGAAGTAAGGGGGAAATAAGGAGAAACCTCATTTCAGTTTGTGCAACCTGAAAAATGAAGCCTTTGATTAAACTAATGCTTAGTTTTTAACTGAGCTTTTTCAGGAGAAGGGGGGAAATCAATGTAACTTCTGTTAACCTTCTACACAGCTAATTTTGTGTATGGAGCATCTGGAATAAGTTAATCAAAGCAGCCTTTTTTTTGTTTGGGTGTTTTTTTCGATAGCCCTTCTTAGATTACTGTTGTCTAAGGATTTTGGTTAATACTCTGAGGAGTTTTAAGCTTGAACTCTGATGGCTTGATGAAAATTTATACACTACTAGTGTAAAAGACTTAAAATATAGTCAGGTATTATAAGAATGTGGAAGTCTGTAACTTCTTTCTATAATATCATAATGCCTGTGTGAGAAATAACCTAGTAACTCTTTCAAAGCACAGAAAACTGTGCTGAAATAACCTCTAATGCAAAACAGAACAATTTCAAGGAGTTACTACATAATACAGTGATTGAAAGTGGCAGGCCTCCTCAAACTGAGGACTGTCTTATACTGGCTGTATGCTCTTTCTGTTTCCAAAATCAGAAATGGCTATAGTTTCTGCTGACATTTAGGATTTTAAAAGCTGTATCCAGTGGATACAGACTTCATTTGCATACTGTTAATTGTAGCGGATCATATATCTGTGTATATGATTGTTAGGTGGATGGAGATGAGAAGATGTGCTGAGATGTTTCAAAAAGCTTGTGCCACTTTTTTGACAGAAGATCCTTGAGAATTCAATAGAACAGTGCAGTTCTGGAAGAGAAAACTGCTGTATGCTGGCAGTACAAGAGTTCTGGTAGCTCACTTTTCCATTGTACACTTACCACTCTTATACTGTTTGCAGCATCATGTTGCTATGACACCTACCTTAAACTCAGTGTTTCAAGAAACCTACACTTATGTCTTAGTAAATTCTTTCCTTTTCAACATAGGCTTTCAGAAAGATACAGGCATTCAGCTGTGACCTTCTATTAACAGGATTTGTTTGTCTCTTGCAGAATCATTATTCAACAGAAGGGTGGAGGAGAAGTCCAAAGAACTCTTTTTCACGCCCCTAGGCTGGCACCACAGCAATCTGGATCTGCTGAGAGAAGAGAATGGGGAGAAACAAGCCATGGAAAGACTGCTGTAAGAAACATATAGAAAAAGGAATTTGCATATCTTGAGTAAAAATTCCTCAAGCCCCTCTATTTCATCAGCTTTCAGTGGGACTTGATCTACAGTGGACAATACAAGGAACTAATTTGCATTAAGAAAGCAGCTTTTTTACAGTATATTTTGAATGGGGTTTTTAACTTGTGATTTTTATATACTGAAGTACAGGACCAGAGTTGACTGTAGAACATTCTAGGCAGTTGTTCCTTCAGAGGACCTCCTGTACTGTAAATGTTGAGAAATTTGCTTCTGAAATATGACTTCAGCTACTCACTGTACTGTTTGTTTTTTTCAGGAGAAATAATTTTATTTTGCCTTTTTTACAGGTCTGCTAATCACAACCACATGATGGCACTGCTTCAGCAGCTGCTATACAATGAGTCCCTGTCACTGTCCTGGAGGGATATCATTGTACCTGTGGTCTGCCAGGTAGTTCAAACAGTACGGCCTGATGTCAAGAACAGAGATGATGACATGGATATCCGCCAGTTTGTCCACATCAAAAAAGTAAGTTTCAAGCAGTGGATGTAGGAAAATAAAAGGATGCAGCTGTTGGCAGCACCTGTTGTTTGAAGAGAATAGTCTCCTTCCTCTGCCCCCAGCATATTCAGTGGTGCGTAGTTGGCCAACATGGCCTTTGGATAAGGTGGGGTTCTAGAAAAAGTTGCACAGAGGGAACTTTACATGCTATGAAAGGGGCTTTAATGCCCTGAAGCTGACCTCTTCTTTCAGGCTGTAGGCTCCGGAAGGTTGCAAAGAGTAGCACTTTTGTAGTGACTTGCTTCATTTTTTGGTTTCTGCTTGTTTTGTGCTTGAATTTGGAGATGTACCAAATGCTGTATAAGTAGCTTGCAGAACTCAGTGCAGCAGTCTGTTGCCTTATAACTATCCATTATGGAGGATTCAGCTCCTCCCATGCCAAGTACAATGAGTTTCTTCGAGAGGAAAACTTAATTGTTATGGAACGGTGCATCCAGTTCTGCCAGATGGCCCAGTTTTGACATTGTTGAATTGTAAGGCTGGAGTTCTGGCATGCAAAGTTTATTGTGAGAGTCTGATGTGAAACTAACATTGAAGGAGCTAGTGTGACTGATGATTGAAGATTTGGGCTTATTTTTCTTTGGCCAAATTCACCTCAGCAGGACTCTTTTGTGTGAAAGCTATGTAAGATAGGAGGAGAACCTTATAATTCTGGTGGTTGCTCTATGGCATCTCTTCAGGCAGCATCACTTGTTCCTGCTTCTCCTGAAAGTCCAGTTCAAATAGAGTTGTTCAGAGCTGAAAGCTCTTCATAGCTGTCTGTTATTTTCACGTTTGTATTACAGTGTCAAATGTCCTCTGAAACATATTCAGAAACCTATTTCATGTTGTTTATTACTCCTGTGATTGCCTGTGACTGTAGGCATACCAGTCAACTGTTTGACGTGTTCGAATAGTAGGTAGAGGTTTATTTGGTTTTCTCTCTCTTTTTTTCCTCCATTTCCTTACAATTTATTTGTTGTTAATAGAAGTGGCATGTGCAAAGAGATGTGTTCCCCATGACCTATCCAAGTTAGGTTCCCTTATCATGCTCGGGAGTATACCTGGTTTAACAAATAAGCATCTCTTGGGAGGGATGTATAAGTCCTAGAACTTAGTACTTATTTTCATGTTGTCCTTAGTTTGTTAGACTGTAAAGGAAAAGAGTTGTGTGTCCAGTATGACTGTATGTGATCTTTCATCTGATACCTGAGGGTGTAGCTGAAACCTGCACATCACCTACAAGACATGCTTTCTATATTAGGTTTACTGCACTAGATGATGTGGGAGTGTATGACAGTTCTGAAAATGTTCTTTGTTTTGTTAGATCCCTGGTGGAAAGAAATTTGATTCCATGGTGGTGAATGGATTTGTTTGCACTAAGAATGTGGCACACAAAAAGGTAATGCAGCTTGATTAATCAAATGTTTATGGTAATGCATGCTGTGGAAACAAGTGTGCTGAGACTTGCTTTTTGTGTCATGAAGCTTCTCTCACCACTCAGGAGGTTTGCGAGCTTTCTCTGGTTTGAGACCCCAAGCAAGAATGGCCCTTGGAGCATTTGTTTTCCAAGCTGGTTTTTTTTTTTGCTAGCCCAGAGATTCTAGGGGAGAAACTTTCCTCATACATGTATAGGAAAACATTCTTTCCATCCCTTCCACCACATAAGGCATCTAATAACTACCTCAATTCTTAACCAGAAAAAGGCATTTGTAGTTCTGACTTACAGTAGTATAGTAAAATGAGCCTTTAAGGCAAGAGGGCAAGATAGAAGTGAACTGTATGGATCAAGTGTATCAAGACTTCAGGGTTGTTAGCAGTGACTGAAAACATCTAGCATTGCCTGCTTACTGGACAGTGAAATTCCAACAACTGGATGTAACAAGAAGAATGTATAGTTAAGTCTGCAGGGTGGGAATAGCTGAGACAATTTTAAGGGAGGGTGACGACGCCAGGGACTGATCATGGGAAGTCTGTCTCTTATGTACTTCTTCCTCTCCTCTCCATGTGTTTGTGTTTTTAACTATTTTTGTGTCTTTCTTAGATGAACTCTTGCTTAAAAAATCCCAAAATTCTTCTTCTGAAGTGCTCAATTGAGTATCTCTATCGAGAAGAAACAAAGTTTACCTGTATAGAGCCTATAGTACTTCAGGTGAGAATATGCTTTTGTTTTTGGTTAAAAAGCAAAAAAAAAAAATCATGATCAGTGCATTTTTTTCAGTGTGTAAGGTGGAGTAGAGTGAGTGAGATTGCATAGAAAACAGACAACTTTCCTCTTTGCCTAAGCTAGATAACTGCTGGAGTAAATACAGTACAAACTTATAGTCTTGTGCTGAGGGTTTTTGTCTTCAAATTATATGTGCTGAGAGCATGTGAGCTTTTGATCCTCACAATGCAGCATTTTACAAGACGTGTTTTTAATGATACCTTTTGAACCTCCTTACACAGTGTTAGAGCTAGATAAGATTTAGGTGTGTGAAGAAATATTTGAAAAGTTACTGTAGGTTAGGGTTAGGTCACACCCATGTTATTTCTTGTCAGGCATGAAAAAAATGGAACAAAAACCAACCTAATGAAGTGATGAACTAGAAAATGTCACTTTGGAACAGGTGCCCTGCCCCTGTGAGAGGGATGTGCCTCAAATATGAAAACACTGAAATATATAGACCTTCTATTTAACACACTCCATTCTTGTCTGAAAATTGGTCCTCAGGTGTTTGCCAGGGACAAATACCTTGCCATAACAAGGTATTTGGGGCCCTCCGAGCTTGTGTTCTGAGGAGCTGGCAAACTGATTTTGTGGTATCTTTATATTGCACAGAACTTTCAAAACCTGACTGATGTGAGCTGCCATAACATAACTGAGAATACCTGGCTTGGGAAGCTGTGTCCTCTCTCAAGCAGTGTAGACCTTTAGTTCTGATGCGCTGCAGCCTGACTTTCTGTGTATGGTAATATAAGTTTGTGTGGGAGTAGTGAGATGAAGCCACAAGACTGGCATGGATAGAAGACCAATTTTGCAGAGCATAGCATTTGGGATGGGACTCCAGGAGCACTGTTCCTAAGTACAGATTTAGGGGCTGAGAATGTGTGTACAGACTTGTAGAGGCATAGACCACTGTCATACTCTTCCGGAATGTAAGTACCTCTGAGTGCCAGCACTCAACATTAGCATGTATCAGAAGGTGGAGAACTGCTGCAAACTGCTTTTGTAATGATGCTCTGATTCTAGCTTTTTTTTCTGTTCTACCTTTTGAACATGAAGCTTTTTTTATGTGTGAGGATGTAAGGTGCATATGTATATGTTTGGGTTCTGTTGCAAGTCTCTTACTTCACACTGTCATTGGACTATATTCTCATGTGCAATTAGTGCTTATAACAAATTAGTGATAAACTGGGTATTGTGCTATGGGAGTATGAAAATGTGCACAGCAGGCAACTGATGGTGCTTTCTGGATAGCTCTTTTCCCTGTTTTATAGAAAAGGCCAGTACGTAAATGAAGGGGAAAGTAATATTAAGCATTAAAGCGTTCTGGGTTTTTTTCTGATGGGTTTGCAGTAGTTAACTGCCGTACTTTGTTCCTCTCTGCAGGAAAGAGAGTTCTTGAAGAACTATGTGCAGCGGATAGTTGATGTCAGGCCTAATTTGGTCCTTGTTGAGAAGACTGTGTCCCGAATTGCCCAGGACATGCTCTTGGAGCATGGTATCACTCTGGTCATCAATGTCAAGCCGGTGAGCATTTCCAGTCAGAGTTAGACTGGGCCTTGTGATAGATCCCTAATGTCTCTTTGTAGCAAACTCTCTGGAGAAAGAAAAGGGTTATATTATTTTTCTCTTCTAACCAAATCTGGGTACTTTTTAAATAGTACTTATCTTCCAAGAAGGCAAGACAGGCAAACCTAGAGAGTAACTTTTCCCTCAGCTCTTCATAGCTACTCTGCTGTATCCCTGTTTGATAGGACCTAGTTTAGTTCTAGTTAACTTTAACACCTCTTTGTAGCAAATCAAGTAAGGGCAAAATCTTACACCTCGCCAGAAATATTTACCCAACTGTCTTTCTAAGATTCTTGTATGTTGTGGATGTGCGTTTGTGGGATTGGATTTAACCCAGAATTTGCATCTCTGTGAGAGATTTCCTGGAACACAGGTGGGTTTTGGTTTATCTTTTAAGGTTAAGTGTTCTCTTTTGAGTTGTAGATTCTTATTGTTCTTTCCATTTTTACAGCAAGTGTTAGACCGGGTGAGTCGAATGACCCAGGGAGACTTAGTGATGTCAATGGATCAACTGTTGACCAAACCACGTTTGGGAACGTGTCATAAATTTTATATGCAAGTTTTTCAGTTGCCCAATGGTGAGTAAAGCTTGATGTGCCTTAGCTTATGTATGTGAAAGGATAAATGCTTTGCTCCTTTTTAATAGCTCTAAACTATTGGGTTCCTTGTGTGTATCCTACTCATTTTTCATCTGTTACCTCTTGGAACTACAGTGAACTGACTGTGTACAGAATAGAATGATCTTATTAAGATGAAACAAGATTTTGTATAGATTATATAGATTACCTATATTATATATCGATATAGATTTAATCAGACTAATTTCTTTCTCCCAAACTGTTTTTTCTCTTCCCATGACCCTGTAGTTTCTGTTCCAACCTCCTGTTCAGAACAGGAAGGATTCATTTCAATTCAGCATCAGATTTCTAAGGGTTTTGTCCGCCAACTGTTGAAAATATTCCAGAATGGAGATTTCATAGCCTGTGTGGGCACTATCCTCACTGTAAAGAATTTTTCTGCATTGAAGTAGAGAATCACAGAACAGCCTGTGTTGGGAGGGACTTCAGAAGATTATCTGGTCCAACATTAATGTATCTGATCAAAATTTGCCTTGGTGCAATTTGTGCATACTTGGACAAGAGGCATTTGTGCCTCTTGTCCAAGTAACTGCATCTTTGAGAAATGAAGTTCCTTTTTCTTTGTAACCTCCCAAGGCAATGGAAGTCTGCCAAGGAAGAAGGAAGAAATGCTGCTTGACAGGTTACCAGTGGTGCTGACACACATAAATGGTGTAGATGCATATCTTTGTGGAGATGCAGTCTTTGCATCTCTTCATAAAATCATAGAAAGGTTTGGGTTGGAAGGGGCCTTAAAAATAATTTTGTTCTAACCCCTCTGCCATGGGCAGATACACCTTTCACTAGACCAAGTTGCTCCAAGCTTCATCCAGACTGTCCTTGAACACTTCCCCTTCCGCTTGCCTGTTCGCCCTTCTAGCTTTTAAATTGCCCTCAAAATGTCATAGGCTTTTTGTCTTGTAAGGATGAGCAAATGTGCCTGGGAGGATAGTGGTTCTTTTGCTTCACTGCTGCAGAGTCTTAGAATATGCTGTTTAGACCAGTGTGTTCCATATGACCTTCACTTAGACTTTTTGGTAACTTTTTTACAAAAGTAAAAAAAAGAAGTTTTATAGCAAATGCTTGCTTGCTTGCAAAAATAAGTTAGTACAGTAACGTCAGTTTGTGTAGCTACCAATGTTACTTGCTCTTAGTCTGTTACAATCTCTTCAAGTGTGTGAGATACCTAAGAGCAGGTAAACTGTGTCCTAACTCCTATGTCTTACTTTTCTTCTAGATCAGACAAAACCCCTGATGTTCTTCGAAGGGTGTCCTCAGCACCTGGGTTGCACTATCAAGTTGTGTGGTGCTGCAGAGTACGAGCTGGCTCGTGTGAAGGAGATCCTGATCTTCATGGTCTGTGTGGCTTATCATTCCCAGCTGGAAATTTCATTTCTTATGGATGAGTTTGCCATGCCCCCTACTCTCACCAAAAACACCTCCTTTCACTCCCTTATTGAGGAGCCAGGAGATGAAAATGAACAACAGAACCTTTTCAATGGGGAGGATTTCAGCACAGCAGTCAAAGACATTGAGCTGTCCTCTGAAAAGTTGCCTGTAATCTCTGAGTCAGTGTCCTCTGATGAGGTCAGCTTGCTTGAACCAAGAGGTTTGTTTGAGAGAGGTGACCAAGAGAACAATCAATTGGAAACAGTGTCCTCAAAACAGCAAGAGCATCACAAAGTGGAGTCACCATTTGCAGTCTTCAACTCTGTACCTCTTGCAATACCTGAAACATCCTTGCTGCCCCTCCATGGCATGGACCAGAACTTGATCACTCTGGATAGCCAGGCACTAGAACCTCTTCAACAGACAGATGATTTGCAGGAGTCGAAGAGCCAGATGAGAGTCTTCAGAGACCCTCTCCAGGATGATACTGGTTTATATGTCGCAGAAGAGGTAACTTCATCTGAGGATCGTCTCAAGACTTACTCTGCAGCATTTAAACAGGAGTTGAAAGATGTCATTCTCTGTATTTCTCCAGTACTGACATTCCGTGAACCTTTTCTTTTGACTGAAAAAGGCATGAGATGTCCTGCCCGGGAATACTTTCCTGAGCAAGTTTATTGGTCTCCTCTCCTCAATAAGGAATACAAGGAGTTGGAGAGTAGAAGGAAGAGGCAATTGTTGCGGGATCTCTCTGGACTGCAAGGAAGGAATGGGAGTATCCAAGCCAAGGCTATCCAAATCTTACCTTCTCATGAGTTGGTTAATACTAGAATAGCAGAACATCTACGTGACAGCCAGAGCTTAGCCAGAATGCTGGCTGACTATCGGGCCAGAGGAGGGAGGATACTGCAGAAAAGCACAGATCCCTTTACCCAAACTAAGGATGTGTCTAGTGTCCTTACTGGAAAAACTGGATGCAGAATTGAAGAGGAGGAGAAGGGACTGGCTCAGAGTGAATCCTCATGGTCTCATAAGGTAAGATTGAGATATGCTGCTGAAAACCCAAGTCACATCAGTTTCTCAAGGTATATGGAAGGTGTAGTGTTTCGTGTTAAACCAGAGGGTTGGGTTTTTTTGGTCTGTTTGTTTTCGTTTGGTTGTGGGGGTTTTTTGTTTTCTTGACTGGGACATAACTGGATTGAAGTGCTTTACAATCATTCAGAACAAGAGACTGCAAAATTTCTGAGCAATACACAGAAGTCAACCCAGAATCAGTGAATTACATTGCCTGTTTGACTTGCCTGTACCTAAATGATTTCTGAAAATGAGTCCATGAAGAGGGAGTAAATGTTAAGAAGTTTCTTAAACTGAGCTTTCTTGCTTCTTGTATTTAGTGATTTGTACAAATGTAAGATTTTCATTTTCAGAGGGCTTAATGTCATGGAAACCTCAGTAGGTTGTAAGTACATTAAATTATTTGATGGATTGTAAAAGTTTGGGTGATCTGAAGAAAAGTGAGAATCTCATAATGGAGGGGGAGGAATGTTCTTTGAAATTTCAAAGCATGGGAGTATGCACTTGTAATCAATATTTAAAGTCTTGGTAAACTAGAAAGTCAATAACTTGTGTCTGAGGAAAAGGATCTTGGGATTTTATTGAATTATAGGCTGTTCAGGAAAAAAATCTGTGAATAAGAGTAGCAGAACTTATCTGTTGTAGTAGCCAAACATTTTGGTCCCTGAGCCAATTGACCCCCATATTCATGAGCAGAAGTCACTTTTTAATTGGTGTTTAAATGTAGATCTGTGTAGCTTCGCAGGCCATAAGCTGTAAGTCTAGCCCTTGCTCTGGATCAGACTGGTTGATGCTGTTTTAAATGTGTTCAATGATCAAAGAAAAGTATTTGGTAATTTCATAGTTCTGTAGGGTGTGGAAGGGAAAACAGCTCCATTCGAGCAGCAGCACAGTAAATCTTTTCACAGAGAACAAAAAACTGGAAATTTTTCTATAACCTGAATGAGTAATCGAGGTATAATGTATTGACAGAGTTTTGAATCCAAGGTGTCATAAACCATACAGTGATTTGGAGACTTTGGATGTTTGTCATGGGGCTTTTGTTGTTTTCTGTTCCTCTTGGCTTTGTTTCCATAGAAACACATGCATGTGCTATGGTTTCATTATGCATATTAGTTATGTTGTTTTAAAAATGGCAGTTAGCAATTATACATAATACAAGTTTACCTGAAGCTTGGAGGTAATGCCAAGTTAATTTGTACAAAAGGAGCAAGCAGAGTCTTTAAATAAAACTACCAGAATAGAATGTTGTCAACGGAAGTTGTGTGTGAATGGAGGTGTCTGTATCCAGTGAATGAGTCAATTTCTCTCTACTAATCTAGGTGGATTGCCTGAGTCCAGTAAACCATCAGAGGCTCTGCGTTCTCTTCAGTAGCTCTTCTGCTCAGTCCAGCAATGCTCCAAGTGCCTGTGTTAGCCCCTGGTATGAAAACTACTCCTCTACAGCTTATACTGTTGCTATCCCTTTTTTTTCTGAAGTTCAGGTCAGTGCCTACCTCATAGCAGTATTTCTTTGAGGATTCCTTGGCAGGCTGTACCGATCCTGTAACAGGAACTTTTGCCGAAAGGATTTTGCCTTGCCTGGTCAGGTGACTCTGCAGAGTACTGCATGGCCTCTGTAATCCTCAGGCATGAGTGAGAAAGCCCAGCCTGAAACCAAATGCTTTAGTTGGTCTTTCACTGCAGGGTAATGTCTGTGTGTGTAGGGCAGCACTGCATGCAGTCTTGTGGGGAAGAGTCTTAGTGTAAATGAACACACAGCAATGTCCAGGCCCAAAAATGAGCCTTGTGAGAATCTCTGAGTACTTACAGAGTGTAGTATCCAAGACTGCCATTTGAATATATTACTATCTTTCTCGTGTTATAGTCATCAGTATTAAGAGCTTTATTTCCATCTTAGGGTGCTGTAATTTGTTAATTGTGTGCAACTTATGACACATTTTTCTCTCTACCAAACCAGACAGGTCTTGGTGTTTAATTATTTAGATCAGGGGAAAGTTAAGGCCCTTTAACAGGGAAAAATCTAGAGTTCCTTCAAAAGCTTAGAAATGAACCAGAGAAGGTAGTGATAAGTTCCCTAAATAGCAACAATAAGAGGATGTAAATTAGGGATGTTAGAGGTATCCGAATTGTGACTCTTTATGCTGATACACATTTTAAATGGCTTGGTCATCTCAGACTCTGAGGAAATAAAAGTTGCGATTAAATATTCTAGAAGAATAAGGATTTCTTAAGTTTTCTTTCGTATTCTGAATATACCCTATTTGTAGCTATTTAAATGTTAGTGTTTGAAGATTCAAGCTGTCTAGACTTCTGTGCCTAGATATTTTTGAACATGATCTTCAAAAGTGCAGTTGACTTGTATAGACTTTTAAATGTCAAGTTTAAAGTTGTTCTAGTAGGATTCTGATCTCATTATTAGCAAACCTGACAGCAGGGATATAGGAAGGGCAGTCAAGGAAAAAAAGTCTTCTATACAGAGCTGTAAACAAGCCAGCAGCAGGTGTAGATCTGTGCACCTAAATGCCATTGCATACCTAACAGTGGCAAAATTGAGTCTCTAAAGCTGTTTTTTTTCTCTGCTTTAGGATAGTGACCATGGAGTTCTATGGGAAAAATGACCTAACTCTAGGGATTTTTCTGGAGCGCTATTGTTTCAGGTGAGGAGGAACTTATTTTAAATGTTATTCTAAACAAAACAAAAGCTTTTGATAGCTCTGTGAAGTTGATCTACCACCCTCTATCACTTAGGAGAAGAGCATGCAAGTCTGCAAAGCTGGTTATGTCCTAGTAAAGCTTACCACCTAAATCTGTTGTTCCCTTTGCTTTACTGTCATGCTGTAGTGAAACAGGAACTGAATTTAAGAGTTCATTTAATCATGGTCACTCCTTACAAGCAAATACATCCATTGCTTTGCTACTTTGGCCATGTCCTTCTTATTTCCTTTATGAGCAAGTGGAACAGATTATGAAACAAGATTTTTAAGTTCATGAAGACAAATGTATTCACTTAGCACTGTATTGTAGCAATTAGGGCTCTAAGGGCCTAGTTAAGAGTCTGAACATGCCACATCTTTGTCCTCAGTAGCATGTGCTTTGGTACACTGCCAAAGTGGTCTTTTAATTTAGTGCCAAGCACTTCCACAGGTGCTTTGATCTTTATTTTGTGGATTATATATAATATGCTTTTAGAAAGTGATTCACTGCTTTTGGGACCTATACAGCCACTGCTGGCAATGGAACTTCCTTACATGCTATTTCTAAATGAGTACAGTTCACTCAGCAGAATTAGCCTTCACCAAAGGCTTAGGAAACTTTTTTTACAGTGAAGGTAAATAATGGCATGATATTAAAAGGCATGTTAGATCTGTTGAATCACTTCTTCAGTAGTGCCTAGTATATGATTGTTCATAAGTGCTTCTATTTCTCTATAAGGCCTTCCTACCAGTGCCCCAGCATGTTCTGTGAAACACCAATGGTGCACCACATACGTCGCTTTGTTCACGGGCAAGGCTGTGTGCAAATTGTGTTAAAGGAACTGGACTCCCCAGTCCCTGGGTACCAGCACACCATTCTTACTTACTCCTGGTGCAGACTGTGCAAACAGGTAAGGATGCAGACTTAAGAATCATTGCTGTTCCAATTTAGTATTCTTGTTGTGACTGGCTCCATATGGAAAGGCAGCATTTTTGAGAAGGTGCTCTTCTCTGGAGCTATGGCTAAACTAGCACAAAACCTGTTAATGGTACAGATATTCTCACGTTACCTACAAATTCCTGTAGTAGAATTGGGGTTCTTGAGGGTGAAACATCTTGTGTGAGGGAGTCTTGTTAGAAAGTGTCAAAGCTGGCTCTGAGAGGATAGATTTAAATGGAAAAAGTGGAGTTTCCCCCTAAGAGGTGAAGAGTATGGTCCCTTCCTTACAGTGAATCAGTATGAGCATCGAAAGAATGTATGTATGGGGAAGGGCAGAGTCCAAGACCTACTGGGTTAGTAATTGGCAAAAGCCACCTGGCATTCTTTGATCTGCTGTGGACTGAACAGCCTGCATCACCATGATATCTAGAGTTCCTTTAGCAGTCATTAGAAAGTAACATCTTCATTAGAGGAAAGCTAAATTTCTTTAAAGAAAGCCCACAAGATAGTAAGATTGTGTATTAACTGAAACTTGTTCTGTAATTTAGCTAAGAAAACATTGTTAACTGGGTATGCATTGCTAGGTAAACATTAAGAGCTTTCAAAGAGATGAGACAAAAACTTAATGAAAAAGATTCATGCAGTGCCTGAAACGTAAAACACCTCAATTACCCATGTGGATGATTCAATTCACCTACTTATGCTGACTTAAACATGGGTGTTGGATTTAAAGATCCGTGGAGGAAGTTAACGTAATTGCTGACGGCAAGCCCTGCACTGCTGTGTATACATGTTCTCTATAACCTTTTATTTTTCTGTGTGCTCATGTAAACACTAGTATGTTTGTGGCTGTGTCTACTCTAAGCTTGCAGGCACTGCTGAAGTTGAAACGCACTGCAAAGCAATACCAGTGCATTTGTAGCTGAAGAATCATCAGGGAAAAATATATGATGTAACCATTGCTTCTGCCTGGGTTGCTGGAAATTGTCTCTATGCAGAGAAATAGCATCCCAGATATAAGCTTCCATCAGGGATATGTTTTGACTCCCCCAACTTAGCACCCATCATCATCAGCTAGCAGTTGTTGTTTATCGTATTTATTTTAACTGTGTGTTAGCCTTAGCTTTGCATAAATGCTGGCTTTGTTGTTTTAGTATGTTTCAGGGTCATGGGTGTTTCTGGTACTAGAAATACTAGGGTATATAGGTATACCCTACTATACCCTACATACTAGGTATGTCTAGATTTAGCTTGTCCTTAGTCTTGTTTGAAGGATGAAATCAAGACAGTTGGCTTTCAATTTTTCAGGTGACACCGGTTGTTCCTCTTTCCAATGACTCTTGGTCCATGTCTTTTGCAAAATACCTTGAGCTGAGGTTCTATGGGTACCAGTACACTCGAAGGGCCAATGCAGAACCTTGTGGTCATTCCATTCATCATGACTATCACCAGTATTTTTCCTATAATCAAATGGTGGCATCTTTCAGGTGAGTTCCACTGCTAAAAACTTCCTTCTCTCTCTAGTACTATATGAAGCACATAGCCCTAGTAAGGATTCATCAGTTCTGTTCTTCATTGTGAGTATGGCATGGGATAGCATAACTGCACTGTAACCACAAATGTAGGGTTGTTTGCTGGCTTGCAGAGGGCACTGTGGTGCCATCACTGTCCTAGATGTGGTGAGCAGTGTTCTAAGAATGGATGGTTCCAGTTCATGATACAGAAGAGAAACACTTTTTTCTATCTAATTCCAAAAGCTTTCAGAATTTTGTTTTTTGCAATGTGATTTGTGGTTTTAACTTCTGCCTAGGAGATATGTGAACAGGGTGTTATCACTAGTAGAAGTGACAATGGCCCTTTTCATATAAAGGCCTCTAAGAGCTCAATATGGTGTAGAACTGGTACTATGTGGTGTGAGTCTTGTTAATAGCTGTTGTATTGCCTTCTCAGCTACTCTCCAATCCGGCTGCTTGAAGTGTGTGTCCCACTCCCCAAGATATACATCAAACGGCAGGCTCCACTGAAAGTTAATATTTTGCAGGATCTCAAGGATTTCTCACAAAAGTAAGCTGTTTTGGTTTTTTTTTTTCTTGTCCTCATTGTGTTTGTATTTTGTACTTTTATTAGCAGAACACATAAGTGTTTTTGCTAGTATAATGAGATTTGCTAAATATTCATTATTTGATAGAAAAGTAATGGTTTAAAACATGTGTATATGCTCCTAAGAGTGGTATTAAATTGTTTTTTATTACCTTTACCTGCTCTGTCTGTACTAATCACATTTTTATCTGGTGGCAATTCAGCTTAAACATAGCTAGTAGAAATTAAGATTTTCTTCTTCATCCCTGAATGTTGCACTGATAGCTGAGTGATATAGCATGTTTCTGAATGATGCTGCTAGGAAGCCACTGAAAGGTTGACCGTCAGCCAGTGTCTGAAATGTCACCTTTTCTTATGAAATGCCCTCTCAAGCACAGCTAAAGTACTTTTAATTCCTCCCTGTAATGCTACAAAATGAAACAAAGGAGGAGGTGGTCCTAGAAGACCTAATCTGAAAACTGCAGATGATACTTTTTACCCTTACCCTAACATTGCTGTATAGAGCATCTGACTGAGTTTAAATTATGTCTTCATCCCCAAAACCTGCAAATACATTGCTCAACTGTATTGTCCATTATGTTGTTTTCATTATATTGTTGTAGCAACTAAACTCATATAATAAAAATGTATAAAAGTAATTGCCTTTGTTAGCTATTGAATATGATAACAGCAGGCAGACTGGTACCTTCTTGTAGTCTAAGGTAAGCTACCATAAGCCTCCTATATATAGGAACGAAAAGGTGTAAGACAGGCCTGATAAAAACTATATGAAATCTGGTCTGACTACTGCTCTGCGTGATCGCAGCATTCCTGTATGGCTGATGTCTCTGTGACTTTCTGACTTCAAAACCTGTGAAGCTTTGTTTAGAGCTCAGATAGAGGTACTTGTTATTTCTCAGTCTGCTGCTGGAGCTGCAGCTTGCAGACCCACATTCTTTGTAGTCAGAGATGACACAACAGTTCCCCTTTGTTAGTAATGCATTTGTGACATTTGTATTCCTCTCTGACAACTTCCACTGTGAAGAATAAATTCTGAAGACAAATATCAGTGTGTGTAACTTTTAGGTTTCTGCTATTACTAATGAAGATTTTCCAACTTCCTCTGTAAATTCAGTGGGACAGCATACTGTGCAGGAAGGCTGTCGTGTTGTTTTTTGTATTCTCAAATGGTAACCTTAAACATGTTCAGACTTCATTAGTAGAGAATGTTGAAGATGCTGCAAGTAGACACAGCTTAACTCTTTGCATCCCTGTTGATAGAGTGTCACAAGTGTATCTCGCTGTTGATGATCGCCTTGCTTCTCTGAAAACGGATACTTTCAGCAAAACGAGGGAAGAGAAGATGGAAGATCTCTTTGCCCAAAAGGAGGTAATAGACTATTTTCACATCAGCAGACCATAGGCTGAAAAGTGTCGGGGGGAACCACTCAGATTTTGTGTCATCTGAGGTGACAGAACACTGACAGTTTTTTCTTCTGGCAGATGGAAGAAGGGGAGTTTCGAAACTGGACTGAGAAAATCCAAGCAAGGCTGCTTTCATCATCATTAGACACACCTCAACAGCTGCAATCTGTTTTTGAGTCTCTGATAGCTAAAAAGCAAGGACTTTGTGAGATGCTACAAGCCTGGAATAATAGGTAAGAGGACACATGTTGGAATTGTGAGCAACACTGATACTTGTTGGTTATAGGAGTGAAGGGATTTTGCTGTATGGTCTTTCCCTATAGCACAGTTGCTCTTTATAACTTTTACTGAATGTCCTCTACTGATTGAGACCACAGAGCTGGTTGATTGGAACAGAAATCATTTGCGGCCATATAATAAAAGTATTGTGTTGTAGAGCACAACTTGCATCTGGAGGGAAAAGTGTTATTTAAATAAAGGTGGAAAAGATATGAAGAGAGTAGAATGGGAGACCAGTTGATTGGGTGAAATTATCTCAGAGGTGAAGAAAATGTGCTGTCTTTGACCATTTGAAACATTGCTTTGGCACGTGTTAGCAGCAATCTGAGCTTGCAGTAAAGACTTGTGAAATCATGCTGACTCTATTCTAGTATGGAGAAACTTCATAACTTGTGTTAATTAGAAATAGTACCAGTAAACTATCTTTCGATTAACTTTCCTTTGGTGGAATGTTTTATGTGGGTTGTTGTGTTTTGGGTTTTTTTCTGTTTGTTTTTAATTTTTTTTAATTTATTTAAGATTGCAGGATCTCTTCCAGCAAGAGAAGGGGAGAAAACGTCCATCAGTACCTCCCAGCCCTGGGAGACTGAGGCAAGGTGAAGAAAGCAAGGTATGAGTAGCAGGCTAGAAGTCTCCTAAACATTTTTTTTCTGTGGCAACATGATAGTCTTAAGACTGGCTTTGGTTGGTTCACTTTAATAATTAGTAAACTGGTTTTACTGCATCCTGTAGTTTTCAGCTGTAAAAGCTTAAATTGCATGTTAGTATATGTATCTTTTCCTAAAGATGTGAACTAAGAGCCATATTGTACAGAAGAAGACTTAAGTATGAACAGGAGTTGATGATTTTCTGTGATGTTTGCGTAGTGTTGATATGAACACTACCAGCAGAGAGCTACAGTCACTGTCAAGTGTATGCCTGGATAGGAATTGGGTCATCTCAATAGACCATAGGTTGCTGCTCATCAGGTGTATCCCTTGTGAAAAAGAAAAGGTGAAAAATACTGAGAGAGGCAGAGCAAATGATACAGGAAGGACTGATAATCAAAGCAGGATCACCTGTGCTTTGTAATGTGTCATGTGGGAATTGCCTGAGATCCAAATGATTTTGGACTGCTGCCTCAGAAAAATGTCTGGGCTGCAAGGCNTTGATCCAAATGATATTGGACTACTGCCTCAAGAGCTCTGTCCATGCATGATGAACATTCACCCTTTGGGGAACTGGTACTGTGAGAAAAATGTCTGGGCTGCAAGGCAGTCCAATATAAGCATCATATAGAGAGGCTGAACTCCCAATAGTTCTATCATTAGCAAGATGCACTAAAAAACCCCATGAGACCCTGGATTTGCTCTGCTGCATGTATATACATCCTTTCCACTTAACACAGATTTGTGTTAAGGTGCTAAAATAAACTAACCCTTGATCTAGCAAGAGGTAGGTTCATATAGAGGGACAGTGTAGTGTTTAAAGCAGCATACACAGATGATAGCCATCATAAGTATCTTGTGAACCTGCATTGCTGTTGCTTTGTTTTTCTCCTGTGGTAACAAATACAGTGACAATTCAGAGGCTGAGCAGTGGGTGGGAGTGCTCTCTTGAGGTTCATCTGCTTTTGCAAGTGTTCCACAAAGGAGGGGATACAGCTGTAAAGAGCTTGGCATCAACATTGGTATTTTGTTATTCTGCCTAGATCAGTAGCATGGATGCTTCCCCACGCAATGCTTCTCCAGCACTGCAAAATGGAGAGAAAGGTCTGTTACTTATTTTTCATAAGCTACCAAAGCAAACTTGCTGCAACCCTTTCCCTGACATAACACTGGAGCTTTTGTCAAATTTGATAATTCAGAGAAACAGAGAATCCCCATTGTGTCAGATTTGCTCTTTCTAATAGTAAGATAGAAATTGCCTATCTGCTGGCACTATGAAGCTGAATTACTAATGTTACTAAATTGACCAGCAAGGGTTTTCTTTTGAACTTGAGTTGAAAAATTTGCAGAGGATTTCTAAATAACTGAATAACAACAGGGAATTTGGGAAATACCTCTCTTCTATGTTATGGATGCTGAGATCTCTTACCTGTGAGGCATACTGAGAGTTTGTGGGAACTGAAGGGAGTAGTTATAGGAGTATGTATTTCTTGGAGGTTATGTGCTACATGGATTAGCTTGCCCAGTGCTTTGCTCTGTGTGGCCATACCTGCTTTCTAAGTAGAAACTTTCTGAAAGTAGATACTGGTGATAGATTGGGCTGGGAGCAAGCAATATCACTTCTGACAGCTACATAAAATGCTTCCTTCTGTCCTTAACTGTCCTTGTACTCTCAGAGGATCGTTTCCTGACTACTTTATCAAGTCAGAGCTCCACAGGCTCCTCCCATCTGCAGCTGCCCACTTCTCCAGAGGTTGTATCGGAGCATACGGCTGGAGCCAGCACACTCTCTGAACAGGACACAACAAGCAGCTCAGAAGGTATAGTTCAACTGTGGTCTTGTATTCTTTCTCTTCCTTCTCTGTGGCAAGTGTACAAGATCTGTTTAGGAAACAGCAAATCTGGTAACTCTCTGGTCTGTTGCCATCCTTCTCAAGTTTGATATTGTGATATAGATTTAACTTATATCTGTTCCAGATGTGTTTGATGGACACTCACTGGGATCTACAGACAGCCAAGTGAAGGAGAAGTCTACTATGAAAGCTATTTTGGCTAACTTTTTGCCTGGAAACAACTATAACCCGATTCCATTTCCCTTGTAAGTACTGTATAATATGCATAGTGTACAAAATTAGCAACCTGGTCAAATTGCAGACAGAGCTGTGCATGCTTTCTTTGCTGAGTATATAATTCAAGTAATTACTTGAGTTTGCCTCTGAATAAGCTATAGAACTTCATCAAGCTAGCAAGCTTTCTGTATCTCTTCTAGGTCTTTGTAGGTTACTCACCTTTCTTAGTAGTGATCTGCCCTCATGTAAATACATTACCAGTTTCTCCTTAACATAACAGGGATGTCTCCTCAGAACTGTTGTGGGAGACAGAGGGGTGGGGGAAAAGGGGAAAAAGGTGCCTTCTAACTTCATTGCTGCAGGGAGGGAGTGGAAATATCCTTCCTTAGCAAAGACTTATTAAGGTACATGCCTGCCTCTTGTTTTTGCTTCCAGACCTCTTCCAAGGGTTGGACTCAAATTGGCATTTTCTGGGTGTAGGTCAGGTTCAATGGCTACTGCATATGCCCTCAAGTTCCCCTCTTATGTGAAGATGGGCAGGCTGGAAAGTCTTTCAGCTACTTGGTCTGTGTGCTATGTAGTGTTTCTCATTTGACATGAGCCTAATGTTTGGCAGCCTGGGTTTAACTTCTGAATCCTACCCCCAGGGTAGAAGCGGAGGCCTTGGGCTAATGAGGTAAAAGCTAAAGGACTGGACCCTACAGATAAGTAAAGAAAATATTACAGGAACCCAGGAGGTCTTGGGCAATTTTCTGTGCTAAACCGCTTGCTCAGAAAAGAGTCCAGGTTTGTCCCCTTCCTTCACTCTGCAGGCTGTGCTGCAGGACAGTCAAACCAAACTCAGGCAGGTTTTGGTGCCATTAGAAACAGTGGCTGCTAAACAGACATAGACTCTTATTCTAACTTGGAGCTGATCTTCTGATATAAGCAGCTTGCTTGAAATGCTGACTGCCCTAACACTCTACCATTTAGAATTAACCACATAGTTTTGAATGTGTCTCTTGGGAGAAGCTGATCTGGGAAGCTTTGGTTCCATGCTGAGACTTGCAGCTTTTGCCTGGGAGTGCAGTGATGAGATTTGTGTTTTGATCAAAGCTTCTTTTCTTTCCACAAACTTTTATGATCTACTAACAGTCTGTCATTTTCATTTAGTGACCCGGATAAGCACTACCTAATGTATGAGCATGAACGTGTACCTATTGCTGTCTGTGAGAAAGAACCAAGCTCCATCATAGCTTTTGCTCTCAGGTACTTGTGTAGTTTTGCTGTTCATCTGACACACTTTGTACTTTTGCAGCTTTTGTGTTCAAGGAGTATTTAAATTGTAATGGCAGGGAACAAGCATGACAATCTCTTCATTAAGCCATGTTGAGAGTTTCTGCCAGAGCTGAAGTTCTCTCCTTTTAGTACTAAGATATGGGAAGTAGATTTTCCTACTTGCAACTAGATTTTGGACTGTTTTAGTTGAACTCTAGCACACAAAAATTAATTGGCTGTGTAGTGTTCCTTGTAATGAGATATTATTAGAGAAAGAAGTGCAACTAAAGTTTGCTTGGCTTCTCCAACCTGGAGGAAGTGCACCTGAGTTAGGGAACAACAGTTGATATTGATACTGCAATCTATCCCTTGCTACCTTTGGTCATAGCAGCTCTTGCTACTACTCAGCCCCTTCAGTAAACCTTGGGGACTGTGTGTCACAAGGGAGTAGATTTTTGAAGAAGCTCATTCGTAAATTGTGGATGGAGGAGAAACAAGGGAAGATTTTTCCTACAGTATTGTTTAGAGCAGCTTATGGTCTAAGGAAATTAAGTTCTAATTATAAGAAAAAATGAAGCAGGGATTTTTCCACTGTGTTATATCGTTTTCTGTGATTGTCTCTGAACTGAATTTTTGGGTTAGTGCTATAGACTTGCAAAGAACATTTAACTCTTTTCATTTTCGTTGGGGGTTTTTCCACTTTCTTTCCTTTTTTTAAATTTATTTTCCTTTTCCCTTCAGTTGCAAGGAGTACAGAAATGCCCTGGATGAGTTGTCTAAAGCATCTCTGAAGAACAGTTCTGAAGAAGTACTACAGCCGAACAGGTTCCATGCAGTAACTACAGTACATAGAGTGAAGACACAGTGTAGTGAATAAGCCAAAACTAGATGGGGAAGAACCTTCAAATTATGACCCTGTTAGGATCTCTGCTTTCTGATGGAATCTGACACATTCCATGTAACTAACATATACCTGTAGTATGTGAGTTCACATTTCATGTTAGGGGCTCTACTGGCTTCATCACCTAATCCAGGGACTGTGTGCATGGTAGGATTACTGGGCCTGCTTACCTTTCCTGTGGTGATGGATGGAACTGTTGCTATGGAGCCTGAGTGATTTTTTTTTTTTTTNAGGAGGACAACTTTGGAGAGTCCTACACCATTACAAATTTAGACCGTGTCTTCTTCCCTTAGCAATACCTGGTGCTAGGCATGGGGGAGAAATAAATGTCCAGGCATAAACGAGTAGCATCTCAGGTGGCAATATATTTTGGGTTCATGACTTCTCTTTCCTTCTCCTTTCAGCATGTCAGACAGCAAACCAAAGAGCAGTAGCCCTGTCCGTCTGCCTGAGGCCAACACGGGTCCTTCAAATCGCAGTGCAGAACCAGAACAGCGTAAGACTATTTTGCCAAAATCATTTCCGTGATGCTTATCTCAGCTCAGACTTGAGTCAACTTAACCTGGATTCTAGATGTTGTGAAAGTGAAGTTAGAAAAAAGAAAAAGCATTCTGAGTTGCAATCATATCTAGTCTTAGAGTTGACTTCATGTAAAACATGAAAGGGATGGGTGTGTGTGTTTTTGTTTTTTTGAAGTCTGTGGCTTTCTCTGATTCTTTTGAGATCAGACTCATTCTCTTGATTTAATATTTGGACTTAGGGTTGTTCTTGAAGCTAACCTGTTTGGTATGATGCCCTCTTTTAGCATTGCCTTCTTTAAATAGATGGCAATGAAAATATTTTGAAATGGAAATATGAAGTTCTTACTATATTAATGACACTCATGTTTGGTCTGTTTTCAAATAACTGCATTCTAGGATGCTACTCAGAACACTGTATCAACTAACCTCATAGATTTTGGTGGCCTGTAGAATAGCAAATGAGTTACAGTTGAATGACATCAACAATGCATGGGGAATGCTAATATGAATTATGCTTTTATTAAACTGCCCATGGAAATGGCAACACCATGTTTATTTCTTTTCACTGTAGCAAAGAAAACATCTGGTGTTCTGTCTTTCTTCCGTGGCACGGGAGGGAAGAGCCCAGACCTGTCTTCCCAGAAGAAAGAGACCTTACGTGGTGCTGACAGTGCTTACTACCAGGTTGGACAGATGGGCAAAGAGGGAGCAGAAAATCAAGGAGCAGAGACTCAAGGTACAAAACTGCTGAGTCCATTTTTTCTCTTGGACCGTTACTTCTCCCAAACCTTATTCATATGTGTAAGACCCAAAATACACTCCTCCTCATACTTTTTCAGCAATCCAAGGCTACTCAACATGCATTGAAAATTAATTGTTTGAAATCAAATGCGGGTTTCTCCTAAAGACTATGCTTTGCTTTGAGATAAGGGAAATAGGATCTTTCAAATCCAAACTATAGGGACATTGAGTCTGGACTTGAATGTCTTTGGATTCAGTTGACTGCAATTAAGCAGCCCAGTCGCTCTTTCTCACTTTCTGTTTAATTTTCATTATTTCAGCTCATGGAAAATGAGTGAAGAGAAAGAGAAAGGTTGGACTTGTGTCCATGAACAGCAGTGCCCTTCTAGCATATGTTTTATATTATACAATTGTAGCTGTATTTCTAATTCACTCTGTATTCTTGGAAAAAAAAAGTAAAGATTTTTCTTGTAATGTCATTTTACAAGTAGTAGCTGGTGTGGCTTTCTCAGTAATAATGATGAACAGTCCTGACAGAATGGTCCCTTTATGCCTTCAGATGACGGAGATGGAGGAGATGGACAGAAGAAACAGCTGGTGAATCCCCATGTGGAGCTCCGTGAGTAGTTGTAAATAACAACTTACTCTTAGCTGACAAACTCCTTTCTTCGTGCAAATGTAATGGAAATCCTGAAGTTAATAATTAGTTTTTCTTTGTATTTGACACAGAGGAAAACCAAATCAAGAAAAAAGCAGTCCAATTTTTACTTATTGTAATCAATCCCTATTGCAAAAATACCCTGTAAACTTTTCTTTTTCAATTGATCTTTTGTCTGATTGCTATCCCATGGCATACACTGTAAGCTTACCTAAAGGGAGTTGTCTTTCCTGTGAGTTCTTCATTTAAATCCTATTCCTTGAAACTTCCGAATTACAATAAGTGTGAGAGGGATGTTTAGCACAATAATGTTCTTCTAGACATCACTTAAATTTCAAAGTGTCATCTCAGTCAGTGAGTATTGCATGCTGCTATTGAGGAAAACTGGTTTTTTGCAGAGTTTTCAGATGCAAATGCCAAGTTCTACTGCCGGATTTACTATGCTGGAGAGTTTCACAAGATGCGTGAGGTGATACTGGGAAGCAGTGAAGAGGACTTCATCCGGTCCCTCTCTCACTCTATGCCCTGGCAGGCACGAGGTGGCAAGTCTGGAGCTGCATTCTATGTGACTGAGGGTAAATGCAGCTTCTTCCCCCTTTGTAATTGGACAGCATTATTTGGAGATGATGGTGGTTACTCTGTCATTTAAAGCTTGATTACCTTTATCCAGAGGGTTGCTGACTGAAGTGGTCACTTAAAAAGGGAAAGTTTAGTGGACTGTTCTGGGGTCTTCAATATCAAATTGTTTGTCTTTTTGTGTGTGCAGAAGAACAAAATGTGGTTTTGTTTTTCAGCAGTAGCATCTAGGAAGGCCCGTTGAGCAGAATGGTTATACTCTTTTAAGCAGGCTTTAAAACCCAAAACCTTGGGTATAATTCAAGAAAAACTGGTTACTAAAAACACAGTGTTTCTTTTAATATCATTTGCTGTAGTTAATTTTTTTTTTTTTTTAACTATGACCGTTTCTAGGCCCCTGCTTGAAACAAGTGTTGAATGGAAAGGTCTGTAGGCTGTTTCTGTTGTCTGTATAGGAAGCCCATATAGATGAGGTAGATCGAATGTAGGCAGTCTCTTCTCCCTGATTTACTACTGCTGATTTACTGAAATCCAGAGAGGCTAAAATTCTGAAACTCAGAATATATGAAGCAAAAAGAATCTAGAAATGTGAGCTTCTCTAGGTAAAGATTTGAGAGAACGTAGTACTTTAATTTTTCAAACCACTTCAGCTATGTGACAGTCCTAAAGAAATTGCAAATAATACGTCACTTATTGTATGTAACCCAATTGCCTCTGTCTGGTGTTAAAACAGATGATAGATTCATCTTGAAGCAAATGCCTCGTTTGGAAGTCCAGTCATTCCTTGATTTTGCTCCACACTACTTCACTTACATCACTAATGCAGTTCAGCAAAAGGTATTAAAAAAATTCCATTTTTTTAGGCAATGTTTTGTATTTTACAGACTGGTAACAGTTTCTATTAACCCTTTTCATTTAAATGAAAGAAAATGTCAGAGAGTATGAGATACACAAATTATTTGTTTTTTGAAATAGTAAGTGGAAATTTTGCTAGGGCTTCTAAGCTGAAATACACAGTCAGACGAATCAGTGGTGCCTCTAGTATTTGATTGCTGATTGCCTCAACATAGAGATCTTAACCCATGGCTTCTCTTCACCAGAAGCCCACCGCACTTGCCAAAATCCTTGGGGTATATCGAATTGGTTACAAGAACTCTCAAAACAATACTGAAAAGAAACTGGACCTGCTTGTTATGGAAAACCTTTTCTATGGCAGGAAAATGGCTCAGGTAAGAATGAAGTGTTCTGTTCCCTTACAGTGCAGTTGTGACTGGGAGCAAGAGCAGGGTCACCAGTAGCCATCTAGGTAACTTCTAACTTTGCATGTGCTGTCTGTATCTAGCACTGCTCAAAGATGACAGTTTGTGCCCATTTCCTTATTGTGTGATCCTCATTAACTTGGTACCTGTATTGGCTAGTTCAGATAGCTCTAGTGCAGGGTTCAGTTTGAAAGCATTACCAACCTAATTAGGAAATTACAAAACGTTTTTACAAAGCTTTCAGAAAAACTGACTGGGATTACAGGCTGATTTAGAATTAGAGCCTCACTCACAGAGGTTGTGAGTTACTGTAGTGGGGGGAATATTAGTGTTTTCAACCCACTGTTCTTTCTTGCAACCACTTCAGGTGTGGGACAAGATTTTGAGTTTTCAGTCTAGCTCTTAGTCAAGAAAAAACAATCTTTGTCAGGCTGTAGAATGAAGACCTTCCTTCTGCAGAAGGGTGTCACTATTAAGTAGATAGTATCAGTTCTTTCCACCTTACCTCCCAGTGCCTGACCTCAAACGGGGAATATCTGGGGGAGGAAGTGAAATGAGGGAATTCTAGATAGATGTAAAGGATATTGTGAGTTTCCTTTTTGCTTGTTTGTTGTTTAAATCATGAGGAAGGCTCAGGCACTAGAAAATACAAACCCAGACAGACTCTATTCCTGAAGTTAGTTAAATCTTGACTGAACAGAGCTTGAACGACCTTCTCTAACAGGGCCTGCTTCAAGCAGGGCTTTGGACTGGAAGCCTCAAGAGATCATTTCCAACCTAATGATGGTCTGTCTCTTGTTTTGCCAGTGTTAACAGATATTAAACAGTGCTTTGTGAATGAGCCACCTCCCTCTTCATTGGCTTTATTTTTGTTAGCATTGACTCTGTAGAAGCTGGGTGGAAAACTGAGTTTACCTAACCAATATAAAATAAAATAGGGATGCCTTTTCCCCCTTGAATTAGATTAAATATTAACGAAATTACTTGCTAAAACTTGTGAATTGAGGTGGCAGAGCTTTCACCTAGGCTTACATGCTACTCTTCACTCATGAAACTAATTCTTATACAAAAATACTGTTTAAGTGTCTTCCTCCTGCAGAGAAGGAAACACTTGCTCTGCTGTACTGCCTTCTCAAACAGTTAGGTGTGTTGAAGTCTTTAACTCTACAGAAAAGTGGAACAAAATAGTGCTGTTCTCCGTTTGCAGGTGTTTGACCTGAAGGGCTCCCTCCGGAATAGAAATGTTAAAACTGAAACCGGCAAGGAAACTTGTGATGTAGTCCTGCTGGATGAAAACCTTCTGAAGATGGTTCGGGACAATCCTTTGTACATCCGTTCCCATTGCAAAGCTGTGCTGAGAGCTTCCATACACAGTGATTCCCAGTTCCTCTCCAGCCATCTCATCATTGACTATTCCCTGCTGGTGGGTCGTGATGATACCAACAATGAGCTGGTTGTTGGGATCATTGGTAGGTTGTCTTCTGTATTTTCTTGCTTTCAGATGGTCAAACAGCTTTCTTCTGGCTCAGGTGTTTATAGTACTCTTAGAAGTTTATCACCACCAGAGAGATGTGTGTCAGGAAATCTTGTCTTCTCCCTGGTGGAATACCCTCTTATGGGTATTCAAAATGGGGATAGGATATATTCTTTCCAAGTCTTGTATAGACTTATTATTAGCATTTGCATTGCTAAGAGGATATACAGGAGGCCTCACAGGTAGTGAAAAAGCACTCAAGTTGGTGTTTAACCTACACCTTGACTCCAGTTGGAGCAGGGAAGGTTATTTGTATGTTTTTAATTAATCTTTAAACTTTAGTCATGTTTACAGAGTCTTTTAAATTTTAACTCATGTGAAGGGGATCTAAGGAGAAACAGTATTGGTAGGATTGGAAGGGGGAAGTTAAACATCATGAGATCACTGGTAATTATATAGTCTGACTTGGATAAATGGGTGGCAAAGCAGTAATTACCTTGCTGTGTCCTCTGACTTGTGATGGAAGAATAGGGGTTTATCTTTAGACAGGCAAACTTGTGTTGTAAAAAGGACTTGGAGATGAGGCCAATTTGCAGAATGTGGAAATGACTTGTGGAAATGGATTGGTCTTGAAACCCAGCTCAAAAATGCTTCCAGATGAGATCTCAAGCCAGGAAGTCTGGATTACTCTTATTCTGATAAAGCTTGAAAGCCATTTCAATAACATTTCTAGTTGATAATTAAAGTCCCACTACAAAGAACTGCAAGTTGTTATTACTTTTGGGTTTTGTAGACTCTTGAATATTTGGGTAAATAGGATGAGACTGTGCTCCTTCCTGTGTGGCTTTTTGTTGTCCTGTGTCAAGTCTTATTTGATTAAAGAGTATATTTTATATGATGTTTAAAGCTAACAGTTCCTTCACTGTTTAACAACAAATATCTGAAGGAATTTGTTTGAAAACAAATATCTTCCAGAAGAGAGAACATGTCAGCTGTACCAGGGTATCACAATGATACCCCAAGAACTTACAAAGTACTTAAGCTAAATTTGCATTGGACTGGAACTGAAAACCATTAGCTTGATCTGCATTTGAACCTGAGATCAGTATCTCTACCCATTTTAGGTCCTAATGGTATACAGGCAACAGATCTGTAAAAATCTTTGAAGACTTTTTGTAGCCCCTGTTGTGTGGGACTCTGGGTCTTGGGGCATGAAGTGACAGTATTTAGTGCACAAACTGATTATATCAGTCCCAAGACACTGAGGAGTGTTTTCGAAGAGTATTCCGATAAAAGAAAAAGTCTTAAGATTGCTAGGTCTGGATGAGTTTGTGTGAAGTAGAGCTGAGATGAATCTTAGATACTAATGGTGACCTTCTGTAAATTTAGAAACGGTAGATTCAAAATCGTATAATTACAGTTGTAGTCAAATGTTAGGAGGCAATGATATTCAGTAATGAAAAACTGGTCTTATTGCAGCTTCAGGTTTGCAGACTGTAGTGTTGATGTACTTGTAATGACTGAGCTTGCTTTCTCTGAAAGGGGCTTGGAAACAATTCTGAAGTCATCTTCTTGCAGCCCCTCTTCCAATCAGGGTCACTGGTGATGTTTCTGCTCTTTCCTAACATGAAGTGGAAAGCATTTGCTTTCTGTTATCAAACCTGTAGTGGATGCAATGATGAGAAATACTGGCTTAAATGAAGAGGTGTCCAAGCCTTGATGCTGCTGGCTGTTGCAGTAAGGCAATGAGAGCTGTTATGGCAAAGTGGAATTTCTGGGATAAGGGAGTGATTCTTGTAAATGAGCCCTGATACTCTAACATGAATAAAGACAGACATGCCTGGGCAGTCTGTTTTTGTAGAGATGGGAAGAGTTGATTGTGCTCTTTCTGGGCTTTGCAAATACTGTACTCATTATATATATATATATATATATATATATATAATCACTGCTACAGATATTAAGGCAACTGGTAGGGAAACATTGAAGCTCTGCCTATAAAAGGCTAGTTCTTTCTTGCACTTTTTGGGGGGAAATGGATTCATTTTAGAACAACATTACTTGAGTTATAGCAGATAAACATGTTTGTATGTGGATTTTTGTTTTTTTTAATTGAAACAGATTATATTCGCACTTTTACCTGGGACAAAAAGCTTGAAATGGTAGTAAAGTCAACTGGCATCTTGGGAGGACAAGGTAAGTCTGGAAGGAAAGTGAAACTTTTGGTCATGTTTTCTTGTTACCTGGAAGCTTTCTTTAACTGTGCTAATAAATCCACAGCTTTCCCACCATGAAAATTTCTGACAGTAGATTAAGTTCTCCAGAACAGGGGAAGGAACTGTAGAATACAAGGTTGGAAGGGACCTCAAGGATCATCTGGTCCAACTTTTCTTGCTAAAAGCACAGTCTAGACCAGATGGCTCAGCACCTTATGCAGCTGATTCTTAGAAGTGTCCCGTGTTGGGGAATCCATCAATTCCCTGGGTTCTCATTGTGAAAAATTTTACTCCTGTGTCTAATTGGAATCTGCCCAGGAATACCTGTTATGCTGCATCTTCTTCATGTGACTCCTTGTAAAAAAGAAGTCTCCATCTTCTTTGTAGCCACCCTATAAGTACTGGAACATGGTGATAACGTCTTCTCTAAGCCTTCTTTTTCCAAGGCTGAACAAACACAGCCCTTTCAGCATTTCCTCATATGGTGGGCTTCCCAGTCTTTGTATCTCTGTGGCCCTTGTCTGGACTGTTTCCAACTTGTCCACATATTTTTTTGTGTATTGGGAACCAAAACTGATCACAGTATTTCAAGTGTGGCCTGGAAGACACCTTCCAGGTGAAAGATAATGCTTTGATTATGTGAGATAATAAGTTCTTTACCTCTGCTGCTGCTGCCCTTGTTGATACAGCCCAGCTGGTATGCCCTGCCGCAGCAGCAGCACTGTTCACTCATTCTGAGTTGCTGGTCCACCAGGACCCCCAGGTCCCTTTCACAGAGCTGCTCTCCAGAGAGTTAGATCCCAGCCTGTGCTATGCTCCTGGATTATGTTTTCCCAGGTGCAAGACCTTACACTTTTCCTTCTGTCTTGTTGCCTTCATGTTTATGCTGTCTGGTGATGTAATCTCATGTGAGATGTGTACTGTATACTCTCTAGCCCATTTCTAACTGCTCTTGACTCTTACACCTTAGGTAAGATGCCCACTGTGGTCTCTCCAGAACTGTACCGAACCAGGTTTTGTGAAGCTATGGACAAGTATTTCCTGATGGTGCCAGACCACTGGACAGGACTGGGCTTGAATTGCTAAGCCCATACTGGAAAACAACAAGAGGGCAGTGACATTATAGGCCACTCTCATCCAGTGGTCTGTGCAGAGGATTGCAGTTCCATGTTTACACGGACCATGTGTGTCATGTTGGGAAGTGTGAAATCTGCTTGTTGCACTTTAATCCTCTCTTGGAGGATGATAAGCAAACCTGCCTCGGTAAGGATGTAAGATGTAAGGTACCACAGAACACCATTATAAGACATCCCTTCTGTCAGTAGGGGAGGTGATGCTCCTTGTAAGAGTACTGAAATGAGCTACTATCCAGATCCTGATGGTGTAGAAGTACATGATCTCTGTACGTCTTGCACTGCCAAAGTGGTGTTGAATATGTGCAGCTCATGTTTCTGTAGCAGATGCGTGGTACTGAAAATGTGAAATAAACCCCCTGTGTGTGGATGGGTGAGAGAAGAATGACGCTAATTCATGAGTGCAGTGGTCTGTAGTTTACCTGTTTAGGATCCATTAATACCTTGTCCTGCTTATGCTCCATAGTTTGAATTTTTCCTGGGTTCTGTGAACAGTATTTTTTTAAGGCAGCTCCACATCTATAATGTCCTATGACTCCATCTTTGAAGTTGTATTACTGCAGTACAACCCTGTCTTTATCTGTTGTAATTTCATTTTAGCTGAGTCACATAAAAATGGGTTGTTAGTCATCAGCATACTGCAAACTCCAAAGCATATCCCATCAGTCCTAAACAGTACTTTGATCTGAATGTTGCCCAAGTTCCTGGAAACAGGTAACTAAAAAATATACCCTTTAATTTAACAAGACTTGATTAATTATCGTTATGAAGCAGATTAACCCTTTCCTTAGAAGGCACTAAGTTGCTAGACAAAGTGAAGCTTTAGAGTGACAACTTTCTCCTTAATGCAACCATCATTCCTGGCAGATCACTTCAAAGCCATTTCAGCTCCTCTGGACTTTCAAGCAATGCATTTACCTCATTGTGAAACTTTGCCAGGAGAATGTTTTTCTTGCATTCATGACATGAATTATTTTTTTGTCACTGAGATGAATGTAGTTGTTATTTTCTGCAAAAAGAAAAACTTGTACTAACAGATATCTTGTATGATGGATAAGATGTACAGAGATCTGTGAATCTCTGTTATGACAATAAGCACTTCTTTCCATTTTTATTAATTTTTACCTGGTTTTGTAGGTGCTGAGTTTACTTTTTAGTGTCATTATAATATAGGCCAGTAAACAAGAGGGGTTTTTATGAGTTTGAAAGGCAAAAATACTGTCCTTTGATTTCCAGTTTCTAATGGAAGGACTTCAAATGAACATGGAATCTTGGACAAGATAGCTCTGTGTGATCACTTGCTTGTTCCAGTTGCCTGATGATGCCTTCTTTACTATACTACAAATTGAAATGTGCATTTTAGTCACTCCTCCTGTGTTCAGTATTTTCTTCTGCAACAGATGTTGGTGGCTGTTCAGGAATGACAGCTGGGCAACACTGAGAAAGGAAAAGGCCAGCAGTGAGAATTGAGCTGTTGGCTCCAAAACCAACCAGTGCAGCTCACATCTGAGCTGCCAGAGGCAACAGTCATTTGTGTTGGAAGAAGTCTTCCCCACCCTATTGCAAAACTGTATAGAGGATGAGCAAGGATGCTTGAAGCAGCAGAAATTGAAGTATTCTCACTTTCTCAGTACAATGCAATAGTTGTTTCTGGGGGTGCAGTGATGTGCGCTGTGGAAAGATGACACAGTACTGCTTGCCAGAATTCCTAAAGTCCAACATAGTGCATCAGGTACAGCTGATCACCTCTGGGATACACCTTGCCTCCTTTGTTGACATGTATTCCCAGGATGCCTAGCTGTGTGTGGGGCCTTGTTTAATGAGGTCAACCAGTTCATCAGCTCAGTGCTACTCTCACTTCTGTGGCCTCTACCTTCTGTCTTCGTTCATTGATGTGAAAGAACATGCCATGCAGCCTGAATCTGTTCCAGTCTCAGTTGAAGTTTACATATTTCCTCCTCCTTCCCTTCCTAAAGTTTACAGGGAAAAAGCTTGACTTTCAGCTAATGTGGCCCAACAGGAGCTAATTTTGTTGTGTTCCACCTTTGTCAGTATGTGAATTGGCTGATGGAGCACATCACAGCATCTGCACTAGGCTAGTGTAGAGCTGTGACATGCTAGCCTGGTCCTGTCACTAGTAGCCCTTACTCCTGTGATGTGTGGCTCCTCTGTACTGCTTGTCTTCCAGAGTCCCAAGCAGCTGGCTCTAAAGCAACTTGATCATCCGATGGTAGCTAATACTCCCTGGTACATGACAGCATGAGGCCCTCAGCACTGTAGAAGTGAGAGAACCTTCCACTGTTTTTCCATATGTATTCAGATGTGTGAATTGTGACCTTCTTGGGCTGAAGTTACAGCAGTTGGAGACGCTTGCAGGAGTGACCTTGAACTGGCATTAACAGCTGATGTTGGGCCAGGATGTGGCTGATAGACTAGTCCTGACTAGACTGGAGTAAATAGCAAACTACTGATCACAAGTAACACAGTAGCTGCAGTATCAACTGGAATTGGGACATCTTTGGGTGCCATGTCACATAAAGCTGTAAGCATTTCTGGTTCAAATCCCAGCAGCTGAATGGGTCTCCCCAAATCTTCCCTTTTCAGAATAAGAGTTGTCCTGACATTTCAATTGCTACAAGATTGACTTTCTCAGGAGAGCAATGTTTCGTGCAGAAGAGGTCTTGGAGAGAACGCCTTGGGAGGCTGTTAGGTCTGTGTCCCTGTAGAATGCCTAAGGATGAACCCTTTGGTTGGAGTTTATTTTCTTTACAACACAGGTTTAGTATATATGTGTGTGTAAGTAAATCTCAGTTTCAAACATGAAGACTGCATTTCTTCAGAGCTACACTGGCTCTTTTTCTTCTGTTGTTTTGATCTGAGGCCTTGTGACAAATGTCTAAATCTTGTCCCAGTCAGAAGCAATGACTTTGAGTCATCATGTAGACCACAGAATGCCTTGTAGTGGCTCAGGGGTGCATTCTGTCCCCAAAAGCACGAGGGACTCTTGCTGATAAAGGAGTTCATCTGGGCTCAGGGGAGTAAGTTACCTGTGGACTCTCCTCTGTGACAATGACCAAAACCAAATGAATTGCTCACTAGCTGGTGGCCAGACTAGTCATTATTCAAAGCACTTAATGTACCATAATGTATGTATTTCTATTCTACCTTGGTTCAGCTGTATTTTATAAAATTGATGTACTAAACTATTTGAGAATAACTGCATTGACTACCTGGAGAATCAAAATGTAATGTATATAGGTACAAATAAACTGACTAAAACACATACACTTGAGTCTATTCCATGTGTGGTGCAGTTAGGTCTCATAGCATCCCATTTTCTTGACAAGGCTGAAGGCTGCTGCTTGCTGTGCAGAAATGCTGTGCTGCAGAGTGCCAGCCTTGCATGCAGTGCAGCATTGCCTGTCTCTGTGCCTCGCAGCTCCTCCTCTAAGGGAGCAGCACCTCTGGGCAGCTCCCCAGGGCAGTTGCAGTAGAATGTGCAAATAACCTTTCATGCAAATCTGTCTTCCTCCCAGCTGCTTTTCACCACAGTGCTGAACCAGTTTTGTCCAGCAGATGGTGGTATGCCTTTACTCAGTTTTTCCAAGTATTACTCAGTATTTCCATAATCTTAAATGGACTAGATAAACAAAAAATCCAAGGAGATCTGAAAATAAATGTATCTTGATTGCTTCATACTAGCCTGGTATACAGCAACCTCCTTTCTAAACCTAGTTCTGGGAAGGGAATTTGTTGGTTCCTAGAATATAAAACTCAGTCTAAAACATAAGGGTTTTACCTGTCGTATGTGCCATCACCGTTTTTTGCCAGGTGAGTTTGAGTTCTTTTATCTGCTGCAGTATGAAATGGCGTCAGAAGCTGTCCCACTACAGGAGTGTGAGCAAGGAAAATGTGGGATACTCAATTCAGGGGCAGTGCTGCCTTATTCTGTGTAAGTTTGAGTGGTGGGACCTGAGGGACTTTCGGCATGAAGCCAGAAGCTGCGTTGAAAAGCACAAATGCAGGGTTATCAGAACAGCATTCCTGTAACCCAAGTGGGACTTCCAGCACTTAGTAAAGGACTGCTGCCGCCTGCTGGCAATCCAGGTTTTCATCTCTTCTAGTGCGAGGGCTAGCTATGTGTCTGCTTAAATTGTCTCACAGGACATAAAAAGTGTAAGAGAAAATACGATCTGAGTGACAACTCTGTGTTGTTCTCCTGATCTCTAAATGTGCTGTGAATCTACCTCTGAGGAGGTGGAGGACTGAAGTCCCATAGTAGCTGAATATGTACTTCATAAAAAATTTAGACTCCTGATTTCAGAATCAAATCTGAATCTCTCACTTGTCCAAAATTTTAAAGGCATTTTGTTTAATACTTGTATGTACATTGCAATGTTTGTTTATTTTTAGCCTGTTAGATCCCTCTGGTTCTGCAAAAGAGTAGCACAAAGATGTACATCGCTACAGCTGTAATTCTCCACAAGCCTTTTTCTAGCAGCAGTGACTGGACCAGGGATACCCTACAGCTGCAGCTGCACGAGAGTGTGCTAATGCTAAAGAAGAACGAAGTGTAATAGGAGGTACTGCAAGAATATCAACTGGCACTTCTTTGCTCTGTGGCTGACCAGGTACACAGGCACTTCCTGCATGCTGTTCCAGCCTCGAGCCTGAACAGAAAAACTGCGCACTACAAGCAAAGTTCCCTTGCTGTAGCATATAATTGAAATAAAAAAGTTGCTCAAGATCTAATGATCCAGTGATCAAAGGTAGGAAAATAAAGTAAATGAAGATAATTACTGAAAAGAGCATTGAATTCTGGTTGAAGAGGCAGGATGAGGATATAGTAACTTTTCTCCATTGCTTATGTAGAATAATATAATATTTTCAGCAAAAATGAAACACATAGTATCCTAGATATGGGCTTCTGAACTAGCTGGGATCTTCTGACCTAGCTGGGATCTTCTGACATGGCAAAAGTAAACTAGCTACTTGATGAAAAAGTTATATATAACAGAAAATGTTTTCTTTTTCCATTAGGATTATAAAGCCTATTTAAAACACATGCTATAGGGTATAGGGGGGAAAAGTATTTTCTGGAAACAGGGCCAGGTCAGCCCTATGAATTTCTAATGGCTGATCTGTAATCAATTCTGTTCAAAGTGTATTCTTGCTAATGTATCTAGTACTTGACAAGGTTAAAAAAAAAAAAAAAGAATAAGGTAACTTTATGTGACTCTACAGTAGCCTATAATATGCAGAAATTATATTTACTTCATGTTAGTTTGAGCTGCCTTATGGAAAAACAATATTCTACTTTCTGTCCATTAAGCCATAGAAAGCAGAACATCTTTAAGGCCCTATTTCCCATTCCACCTCAGTTGTATAGTAAGAATTCACCAGAACTAGTGTTTTTACAATAACGCAACCCAGCCCCTACTTAATTCAGCTCTCGAATGTTTTTTGAAACTGTGACATTTAAGTAAGAAGGTAGCCCTTTTCTTAGAGGATGTGTCGGCACATTAACCGACGTGGCTCTTGTAGTCTTAAGTCACAAAATAGGCTGCAGAATACAGAAGTCATATACATTGATTTAGGAAACTTTATGCCCAACTAACTGTAATTAATATCTGTTGACAGCTAGAGAAGTCTATTAGAGCCTAGGAAGTTAGCAGTACAAGGAGCAGTCTGTTCAGTGTTGTGGATAAGTACTTCAGCTGTTCATTATTGAAAGTGTGGTGGCTTACAGATAGGTGGATTTAAAAATTAATAAAAAATTCTAGCATAGAGAGAAGACCAAGGCTGAAAGCATTTGAGCTTGGAATGTCACTGTTTTCAGATGCCAAGTTTCGGTAAATGAAGTAAGTTCTTTCTGTGCATTCCTGGTGAAAACTTTAAATATTAAAACATTTTAAGTCTCTTTATAAACTGAAAAAATACACTGAAATTCCACAACTAATTAAATGTGAAGCATGCCCATGAATGGAAAAAAATCAAACTTGCCAAGTTTGATCAAAACATGATCTTTCCAACTGCAGACCATATAAAACCAATATGTTGCTTGAAACTTTTGCTATATTCTATTTTTATACCTCTTAGCAGCAAGGTTATGTGTTGCCCTTTTCCTGGAGCGTGTAGTAACATTAGAAGGAAAACGCAACAATGAGCCTCATGGTCTGCTGTTTGTTATCCAAGAATATGCCAAGGCTGCCAGTTTACTTCATAGCCCAGCAAGTCCTAAGCAACAGGGACCCTGGGGGAGTGTTCTTGCCCTGCTTTGACTTGATTCAGCCACTCTGTGTCATTCAGTCAAAACCCACAGGTCCTCACACTTGTCCATTCAAATGAACAAGTTACACTAGAGTGGAGTGAGGAAAGGAGTGAAGAATAAGGGGTGATAACACTATCTACACAGGGAGAATTGCAACAATCTTGGTTATACAGTGAGAGTAAAATTGCAATTCAGCCTTGGGATTTGAGAGGGGGATTAAGGAATAGTGGAGCATTATTTAAAATTTGAGCATTCACTCATGTACTGTTTCGGATTCATCTTTCACTTTTGGATACATGAAGGGTTGGTTTTTTTTAAAATATAAAATTAAATTTAAGTATCTAAACAGTTACTAGCATGGCTATAATTTGTTTAGAACATTTTGGTTTTGGGGGTAGGGGAGTAATGTCAAAATATTTGTGGACCAATACAGCTTGTCATTGCATTTTGAGAGGATTGGGATTATTCTGTGGGTTTTATTCTGTGGGTTATTATTGGTGGGTTTTTGTATTTGTTTGTTAATGCAGTTTTTTAGTTGATTGGGTTTTTCTTTATTGTAATTTGATTTCTGAAGAATGAGGCAATGCTGGCACCTCCATGATTCTACAGGAGAAAACTGAGGGACCTGGTTAATTCAAGATGTTCTTATTCTAAAATAGTGCTGCTTTACTGGTCTTGAATAACCAGTTTAAACCCTTGGTTAGTAAAAATCATGCAAATATGTGAATTTGTCCTTAGAGAAGGCTGGAGATACAGCTATGTATAAAAGCTTTTATTTATTTATTTGTATAGCTAGGAATAAAGGCAAGATTGTATTACCCACTCCATCTTCCTCCCAGGCTGCTTATTGAAAACATAGAAAGGGCAGCTGGCAAAAAAAAAAAACACATGAAAACTTGGAAAATCTTAGAAACCTACATCACCTCAGCTTTGTTTCTATTCTGAAGATTATTTTCCCCCATACAAATCCATTTGGTCTCTAGCTTAGAAATTTAAAACTCTGGATGCAAAGAGAGTGTAATGATGCAGAATTAAATCCTAAAAGTGAACTTTATTGATATTTAAACTAAATCCTCTTCCCCACAGTCTAAATGAATTTCAAAACCAGTTGCCTAGACGCAGTAAGTCAGGGTAGAGAATATTTTGATATGGGTAGTAGTGTTGGCTTCTCACAGTATTTACCTATATTGCTTCAGATGACTGACCCAGAAGGAAGTGATACAGTAACTTTTTATAAAGAACTGAAGTATGACTAAAGCCATAGTAAAACCAGAAAGTTCTGAAGTTACCAGCTTCTTATGGAGGTAAGCAGTAATAAGAGAGGAACTGAGTATAAACAGGCATAAAGAAGAAACTGTACAAATGCCAGCACTAGGTTGTTTTTAGTAGATTTTAAACAATAGAATCCTAGAGTATGTAACCATGACCTCATTCTCCAGCAAGAGAGTACCGGGTGGGAACTGCTGTTACAGTGACATGCAAAAACTGACCAAAACAGAATTTGTATTGAAATTGTAATTTTTGACTGTGATTGAGTTTGAAGTTTGATTGGGATGGGGGACAGTGTACTTTATTAAAAATAGATGCAATACGTTCTCTTCTTCCTCAGAATAATGTGACTCTTGACCATTGGGGAAGAAACATTTCAATGTCCCAAAGTTATTTGAATCTCTTCCTTTCTTGCTGCCTTCTTTATGAAAAAAATTACTTGTAGATAACAATGTGCTTACAAATTTGTAATACTCATACTACACTGACTAGTCATGCCAGATCTAAATATATTGAGAGTAGGAAGAGAAGTCCATCTGACAAGTTCTCAGCAGCATTTTATTGAACACATGAAACAGTTGTTTCCAGACATTTTGTCATCTTCTGTAATTTTTCTTGTCTACTGAGAAGCTATGAAAAATACTACTCTTTAAAGTGGGAATTCTATTAAAAACTAGGAGGAGATATTGCAATGTATATTGTTCATTATTAAAGAAGGCACTTGCTATCCTGCTTGCCTAAAGATTATATAAAAAACAAACAAAACACCTAAAACATGTCTGCAGAGAAAGGGAGAGTGGTAATTTCAAGAGGTTAACTATGTCCACAGAATACATTCATATTTAAATATTTAAAAAGACAATAATGAAAGTTATGACCAAATGATTTAACTCAATGCTTCTATGGCATAACTTAATTTTTGAAAGTCAATGAAACACAGAGTTTGAATTACTTTATTTTTTTTTTTTTTACTTAGAAAAAACACAACCCCAAAAACAAACCAAACAACTAAAGAAGCTCTTCAAAGTTCTTTTCATCCAGGCAGCACCACCAGTGCCGCAGAGTAATCCACTCAAAGGTAAAAGCAATTTAATTCAATAAACATCCTGCTACCACTTCTTGATTTTATTTCTTAACAATTGCCTAGACAATACAGCAACCCCAAGGCAGAATAATCATCAGGTACAATTGTTTGTCTTTCAAATAGACAATCCCTCGTTATGTTTCTGCATTGCAGAGTGGTTTGAGTGCATATTCAGCCACAGGCTGAGTGCCACATTCAAAAAGCATTTGAAAAGAGACAAAAAAATATAAGGAACTAGTAAATGGGTAGGCAAAAGTAATAGAGTTCACATTGCTGGTTAACTCCGGTGTTTGGCCAGGAAGAAGGTAGCCGGTATATCAGAAGAGGGACATGCAGAAACATGGAATGCCTCCACCAAAACCAAAATGCTTTAATCTCCCCACAGTTTAACAGAATTCATACAGTCACATATGCTTGTGAACTCAAACTTGTTTTCATCTCTCTTGTCCTGTCAGGAAAGTAACCATCCTTATATTTTCCTTGTGGTGTCTTCTATATTCACAGCTTCAGAATATCTTGAATCATATCTAACTTTGGTACCACTTAGAGTTCATCCTAGTGACAAGAAAATAAACAGTGGGGTTTCTCTCAAAGTACAAATACAGCGAGTCTTTTGCAAGAAGCCCCACAGTAAGTGTTCTTACCTTATTTCTAGATTTTTTTCTTTTTCCTTTATTTTGCATTGCTTCTAATTTTTCATTCAAGATGTCAGCAATACCTTTTGCATCTCTGCTGTCTATATATTCCCCGAGAACATTTTTCTTAAAAAAAAAAATAAATAGAGCATAGGTAATATATACCACAATTTTACACTGAATAGAAATCTCTCTATTTTCAGACAAAATTCTAGAGCAATGCAGGGCAGAATACAATGGCTCTGGTAGGCTGATTTATGATTCATGGATATATTTTTGTTTCTGTTTAAACAATACTAATTGTCTTTACAGTAAGAACCACTCCTAGCTCCTGGTTTTCAAAACTACACAAATTTTGTCTTGATCCTTAAAGAAACCTGAAATAGTTACAATTTGCTCACATTTATTCAGCTAACTACTTAAGGTGGACAGCTGTTAACAAACCTGCCACTTTGTAATCTATGTTTGTGAAATCTGTCATTGTGGGTCACTACTTTTGAGACCTAAAAAGCCTCTACTCTTTATCACAGAAAATCTTATTGAATATAGTGGGATTGTGTGAGGAGGAATTTCTAGAATTTCCCATAAAAGATTCAGTGAAAAAAACCAGTAAAGTATAATTAAGAGAATTGCCTTAACTATGAGAAATCCTTGAATACTGAAAGAATTGAATACTTTATCTTCAGCATTAATAAGTTTAAAAAGATGGCTATAATATTCTCAAAATTTAATATATTTTTAATTTTTTTTTACCTTAAAATACATTATTCAAGTCAAAATTACGGTTGTAATATAATCAGATTTCTCCTTAGCCAAAATTATACTTCTCCTTAGCCAAAATGAAGTTGTCCACATTTCATTTAGAGAAAGACTGCCTGCTTTTGGGTAGCTGGTGATAGAATTGGTAAAGGCTGAAAAACATTTTGTCACCTAAGACCCCTGCAAAATTAAACCCTTGTCTGGTTAAGCCCACATTTTAGTTACTGTTTTATTAATTTGCAGTTTATTATTACTGTATCACTGCCCTACTATTTTAAGTATTATGAAACTGATTGTTACTGTATCTCCAAAATATATAAATAATGCAGTTTAATATGTTACAGAAATATTCTCTTCTGTTTTAATGTGAAATGAAATACATCTACTAACAGTACCTGCTCAGGAGCAGGTGACTTTACCTTTGTTCCTTGGTAGGGGTAAAACTTAACAGTAGGATAGGCTCTGATATCAGCAGTTTGACAGGTCTGACCATATGCCTGACAGTCCACTTTCCCAGCTTTTACTTTTCCTTTAACAGCCTGAAAAGAAATGCTTATTAGAAACAAACTTCAAGTTTCCCCTTGGTGAGTGTAAGCAAATAACTGGAATAAGGCAGCAATAAAATAAACAACTAAACCACAGCTAAAAGCAAACAAAAAACCTGTTGCCCAAATCTTTTAAAAATTTCAGAGTAGTTGCTTGCTTGCTTCCCAGACCGTTAACCTCATATCAGGAGTCTCTATATGTTCAGCAGAGTACTCCAGTTCAGGGCAAAGCACAAAAGAACATCACAGCTCCAAAGGTGACCCCATCATAAGTGGAAATCTTTCTCAAAAGAGGGTCTGTGTGTCTGAGAAGGAGGCTCTTTGGAGTTTTTGGATGACTGCTAAGAAATAAAGCGCTGATAAATAACGTTTTAACCATTACAATTATAACAATCTGCTAATACAGGTAAAAACCTACCCTTGCAAGGATCTCAAATTCAGGAGCAAAATTTTGGCAAGGTCCACACCAAGGAGCATAAAAATCAATGACCCAGTGATCTTTCCCATTCAGAACTTTTTCTGTGAAACTCTGAGGAGTGAGGTCTACAGACACTTGTGGTAAATATCTGTGCAAAGGAAGAATAACAGTCATAATACATTCAAAACTAAAGAATATCCAAATTCCATTTAAGAAAAGATTCTGAAATTAGGAATATTAGTAGTCTGGAAACCCCTACTCCACACTTTGTACTATAAGAGAATCACTTTTTAAAAGTAGTAGACAAAATAATAAAACGGTCTTCAGGAAATGGGTGGATAGCAAGGAGTATGCTCTTTCTGCACATTTAAAAAAAAGATAAAAGATGCAGAAGCTTTAACATCTTAAATTAAGCAATACATATACCCAAGTGTTTCTAATTCTTGTTTTACATCGTATTTAAATATTTATTTCTCCTAGCAAGCAAAGTATATAAGCAGCTCATGAACAAAGTTTAATGCAGTAACTTACCCCAATGCCCAGCCTCTCAGTGAATAGGAATCTCTGTGCCATCCATTGTAGCTACTATATTAAAGAGAAAGCAAAAATCCAGTTGCACAGTAGTTTGAGTTATATCAGAAAAACCCCCAACCTCACTCTGAAGAGTGAACATAAATAAAGAATGTAAATGCATATGTTTTAGGATATATTTCTACCTTGCTTTCAAATCTGAATGAATGAAAGTCTTGTAAATACAATTCAAAGCTCCAGAATTTAAGGATTGGATGATCAAGAGAAGAAAGAGTAGAAAATTCTATGTCAAGGAAGCATGTAACCTTTGACAGATAGAAGTATTTTGGATTAAGGATCCTTGGTAATACTCCAGATTAAATTGCAGGCTCTAAGAAACATGAGAACTAAATCAGAATATTGTAATATATTTTCTAGTTATGTTCATTCATTACAATAAAACAATTATTATGTATATATATTTCCCTTAATTTAACAGTACAAAAGTCAGACAAACCAGTTACTTGGACAAGGATTTAGTATTTGGACTTTCAGGGCATTGCTTAGTTTTGAAATTCCAGTGTCAGGTTAGAAAAAAAAAGATTAGTTCAGGATTCATATCCACTGATATCAATGATATCAGTGAATTATATTGTATCCACTGCTATGATCCGCAGCTTCATTGCAAAGTATTTTTCAACCTGGTCAAAATTTGATTGGATAGTTTTTGATGATCTCTATTTCAAGACACAAATTTCCCAATCTTTGCAGGAAATAGCTGACTAATGATTTGAAATTTGGCACTTAACAGTCATATTCACCAACTTAGTTGTTTTAAACAAGAAAAAAAATAATTCTTCGTTCAAGAGAAATTTTTTCTAAAAGAACTAAATAAAAGCAAGTAGTGCAATGCTGAAAGCTACTGAAGTCTGCTATTGAATACTATGATGAAGAAGCATTACAATTTACTATCTGTCAGCATTTAATAGAACGCTCCGATTTGTGAAATAATGAAGCAACACATCTGCTCTTTCAGATGGTTACCTGTCTTTAAAATATGTATGTGCTTCCTGAAATCCCTGGATCTTCCCACTGTACTGTGAAATGGAGGTACACGCTGTTTGTTTGTGGACAGATTTTATTTCCATTAGAATTTTTTTGTTAATTAATAATATTTCCACACTAATGACATAGATGAATGGATGACTACATGCAATGGACAATTTTTGCAATGGTGCTAACAGATTGTTGAAAGGGAGGATGATCAGACTGCTACATCACTCTGTTCTCTAAAGATAAAGGTGCAATCAATAACGCCTAGTAGTATTTTTATATTATATGATTTAAATCATCTACTTTAACAGGCAAATTAAACAATTAATTAAGAACATGAAATATAAATTAAGACCCTTGTGTCAGTCCAAACTACTGAAATGGCAAAATAAAATGACAGTAGTTTGAAGTAACAAAACTAATGGCATCCACTACAGTAACATCATAACAGCCTATTTTAACAGCTGTGATGATTTTAATACACAACAGTATTTTTCTTGTTCCACATCATGTAATGTTTCCCAAACTGAAGCAATGTACTTACTAATATTGATGAGCTGTGTTTGATTTTTGAGGATAGAGTCTTATTTCAGGATATCCTCGAACACTTTCTTGGTGACAGAAAGAATAATATTTTTGACAATCCACACTGCCTACACTGATTAATCCATTTAACATCTGAAAAAGAAAGAAGAAAACCTACAATCAAATATGTTAATCAATACTACTGCAATTTCAGTAATACTTCAGAATTTGAGTCTTAATCACTTAATTAGGGGAAAAAAATGTCAACAAAACAGACCAAGATTATCACAAGGCTTTCTATTCCTTGTAAATGGATCACTGGTATCAGAGCCAGCCACCCAGGTGCACTGCCATCATGCACATATATTTAATATAAGCTGCATGTACATGGCTCACAAGGCACCTACCTGATCTCAAAGGTACCTACAAGTGTGATTATTTAGTAAAAGGAATACTATGTTACTGTGTGTGGTGTCATAGGATCAGTAACTCCTGGTACAGTGCAGATGTGCTATCAGTTGCACAGCTGGCCTGTGTCCTGAACACACTGTATTTGTTGCAAAGGCCCAAACTACCTGGCATGGGCAGGAAAGCTGATGATTACTGAGTGTGTACTATAGAGCTACTTATGCTTTACAGACATTTCACCAGAAATAAAATCCTGGCTAAAACTCTGAGTCTAATTGAGTTCTAAATGTCTCAAAGTCATGGGCTTTTTCCAAAACTCTTATTTTTTTCCCCAAAAGTTTCTAGTTCCAATTCATGGAAACACCCCCAGGAATGGTTGTCAGTAAAGTAATATTACTTTTTCAAATGACAGAACACTGTCATGACCTTGCAAAAGAGAAACACCCTCCCCAATCCCAAAAATTCCATATTTGAAGTACGCATAATTCAGCAAACTGATAATCAGCTTTGAAGTGTGTGGGATTTAACATTTATTTATTTTCAGGGAAGAAAATATATCAGAAAAAAAAAATCTTCCTAAGATAGGAAGTAATTAAATTGGGCACTATTGAATTCCTTTAATCTGAAATTCAAGTCAGAGTTTCACCAAGGTCTCAGTGCTTGTTTCAACAAGCACTTCATAAAGAACACTCAGAACAAGGTGGCAAATTATTTCCACCAATTCTTATCTAACTTATTATAAATCCTTCTGTCGTATTTTGTTTTAAACAAATGCAGATCTGTTGCCTACATAAAGCACTAAGCATCAAGAAAAGCTAGTTACTCTATAAAGTTTCTTGGATATTGGAAAATACACTTGTAACCAACAGGAAAAACTGGATTATAGTATCTATGTATTGAATCTTTTAAAAAACTAAATAAAAACTTTTTATTTGAAACAATATAAAACTGTCAGGTAAGAACTGTCTGTTTTGTCTGCAATATAAATCTCTAGATTTTCTCAGCTGACAGTTCTCATAAGAAAGCAGGTGCATCATCTCAGTAATTCCCCAGAAGAGGAAACAAAAGCAGAAAAATGTTTGAATGTCATTTACCCTGGCCATTTTTTTCCATTCTGGCATTAAAGCCTGACAAGGTCCACACCACGGAGCGTAGAAGTCCACCATCCAGATTTCCTCTCGTTTTCTTCTCTGAACTAATTCAATGAATGTCTCTGGTGTTAGGGAGACCACTGATGGATTCCTAAGATCCTAAATAAAGACAGCTTATGGACATACACTGTGCAACAACAAATTAGCCCATATCTAGTGCCACCATGTACAAACAAACTGCACCAAATTCTGAGAATGTTCTGTGAAATTTGCTTGCTGCTGTGGTAGGGAAGTCTCCACACCACTGAAAAGCATGGAAGCATCGAAAGTCATCCCTTCAGTCTACAAATCATATGCCTGATTTATTGAGAAAGGCTATCAAAAAATACATGCAGGCTCCAAAAGGGAGGTTTTCTGCCTTTTCTCAATAAAAGGAGGTAAAAGGGAAGAAATTCAGTTTATGTGAAACGGCTTTTTCTGAGCTACCTGGAGAGAACAGGTATCTGTGGATATAGCAGTGAAGAAGAGAACCTGAGTGCTGGAGCAAAGTTGGATACCACAACTCCAATAGCAACAATGACCAGTAGCAGTGATTTGGAGTTCTGTGGGTTAAGAAAGTTCAAGGACAGGTAAGAAATGTGGAGAGCAGCAAGCAAACTGACAAAAATGTGAACCTTGTCCTATGTGAGGCATTTTCATCTTAAAAGTATGAAGTGCTGTAATAATAATTCCTCTATCCTGCCTGTGAGATAGAAATCATTACTCTTACTTTGCAGACTGGAAGAAATCTTGATTTATTTGCTAATGATCTCAAAGAAATTACTTGATTGAGTAGGGAAATGAGTCCATTAGGTGTCAAGTCCCTGACAGACAGTTGCTGGGTCACTTTTCTTGCCGAAGGTTTTTTCACCCTTTACCTTCCTAGTCTAATTAATTAAAAAAAAAAATAAAAAAAAATCTTAGAATCTTCCAACTAAAGAACATATTTTTTTGGATGAGCTGTGTACAGAGCAAGATTGCAACAAGCATTATAATTCACATACCTCTATAAACTCCAAGATCTGCTCAGCAGAGTGATGTCCTTCATATTCGTGAACATCAGACTGGTTGAACACAACAGTTGTTGGATAAGCTCGAATGTTATGCTAACAAAACACACAATAAGAAATTGCATGGAATGATTAGCTTTCTGGTACTCACCTCTAACTGTCATTGGTATTGGTGGCTCATCTATTCTGTTTGCACAGTGCAACTGCTCAGACTTACATGCAGGTGGGAATCTGACACCATTAAAATCAGTACAGAGAAGATGCCAATGGTATTCAGAGATGGTATAGCGTGTTCTCAATTTAAAAGCCAGTAATTCTTTTGCTGTGCTCCACAAATACAAGAATTAATCCATGGGCCCTCTAAGCCTTTAAGTTTAAAGATATTTCCAGTCCTCAGGTAGAAATGTTTGTACTATATGAATAGATATCATTTACTATTGAACACAGACACCTCCATGATTTGAATTCTTCAGTGTATGAACACGTCTAAATAAAACTTGAAAAAGCTTGTCCTTTTTTGCTCATTTTCCATGTGTTTTACGACATTAAAAAAACCCTCCACAGAAATTACTGAATTCTAACACTTCTAGAGTTTTCCAGTAACACTATGAAATCAAAACAAAATGTGACCTGTATTTTGTGTTAATATATTTTCTGTAGTGGTTACATAGTTCGCTCCTTTGAAAAAAATTATGAGTGCCTGTTGATTTTACTACCCTTTAAGAAAGTAACATTAAAGGACAAGCATTGTCTGCCCTTTTCCCTCTACCCCCAGCTAGAGGAAAATAATATCCTTTAAAAGGATTATATTTCTTTACTTTTAGTTTCTGCAGCTTACCATGTTGCAAAGCCCTTCGTGGACAGTACAGTCTAGTGTTCCAAATTTAAGCTGACCATAAAGATGTTTTGATGCTTTTCTCAGCTCTGGTAACAAAGCTCGACAAGGAGGACACCACTAGAAAACAAAATCCAAGTAAGTGCAATTGCTTTCCCTGGAGCTGGCTCTCAGGAGAATGTTTGAGATGAATAATACGCTGTTCTGACAACAGACTCCACTAAATATAAAGCCTAGTCTAGGAACTAGTGCTGCCAAGGAATGAGGAATTAGATTACTGTCTCATGATCCTGAAGGGTGCTAAAGTACTCCTTAGGACTTTGTTACATAATTACAGAACAGATTTTAGAAGAAGAAGAATGTAGATATTAAATATTTACCGGTGCAAAGAAATCCACAAGCCATGGTTCCTTATCTTTGTCCGGAAAATTCTGAGGTCCCAGTGTGATGACATGGGAGTTCACACTTTCTTTGGCAAATGCAACAATGTCATATAAGATCTTCTTTCCTTCAAAGAACAATGGAGAAAGGAAATTTTATTTTTCCCTATGAGAAATATTAGAAAACTCTGTGAAAACATACAGTAGTCTTTCAGTTCCCTTGTCTGATCTCAAACCTACACAGGTAAGACATACTGTAGGTGGTAGTTGATATTTGGCTAAATATTAAACTGGAGAGTTACCCATTATTATAATGTTTTATCCAAGACAAAACATGTTTTCGTCAAACAAAATGACTGAATTTTGTGGCTGTGTTACTGTCTTGCTATTGCTGGAATTAAAAAGTTACTATTCTAGATATACTTCACTTGGCAAAGGGATTGACACAGTAAAAACTTCAAGCAAAATAAGTAATACTTATAAATCACAGCTATGTAGGTGTAACTGAAGTTCCTGCTCACTCAGCTCCAATGGGCAAAGATCGAGTATCTTCATACCCTTTGTATACATATTTGTCAGCAGAAATGAGAGTTTGTCTTGAAATGAACTGAGCATAAGAACTTCAGGGTGATCAAGATTTATTACTGTTCTTAGATTTTAAACTGTTGAAGCCATTCAACATAACATATAAAAATGCCTGATGCTTTTAAGTATTATTTTATCACAAATACTGGCGTGAGATGACTACTGGTAAATGTTCTACATGCCATCTATTTTGTAAATAAGTAAACCAAACCATTCAGAAAAAAATGTATGTACTACTATCCAATGCACTTCTCTTACACCGTAATCTATACCATTATAGAAATGCTGTATGGATATGACCCTTTTTTGGCTTCTCTGCAGGACTGGAAATTGCAAAAAGTATATAAGGCTTTTCCTGGCAGCCATCATTGGATGTATGGAATCATCTCTCACCCTTAGGTAAATCTAATATTTTCTAAGTAGTAAAAAACTTTTTTCCTTTCTTGTTTATTAGAGTATTGAGGTTCTGACTTAATTCTACCAAGCTGATTCTGATGCTTCAGAGACTGAAAAATGAAAACTTCATCTTCTGTAAGTGCCTTGTGCCACATTCTGGATGAAGCTACACCTATTGCTGCAAACTACAGTTTTGCTTCTGGCTCCCTTCTTCTTCAGCCAGCATTTTTGAATCCCTTCAGCATTAAACAGTAACATAGTCCCAACTTTTCCTGAAAGGAAACTGCTATGTTGAAAATGAAAGTAAGTGGTGAAAGTCTCAATTTAGTTTTCTTTTGGACAGAAGTTAACAAAGCACAGAATTAGTTTTACTGCAGTGATACATGAAAACAAATCCAAGTTTCTCAAGCTGGCTGCACTGTGTAACTAGCATGTTAAGCCTCTATGAAGGGTGTGTCTTACAGCATTCTTTGGTTATCCCACCCAAAGCAGGAGCTGTCCTGATCAGCTTCTGAGATTTCATTTGTATGTAATTATGTAAATGATGTTGAAACAGATATCATAGTAAAGACAAAATACATCTCTTGGCATTTGATGACTGCTTACCCAGGGAAAATAGAAAAAAGAAAACCAAAGGAAATGGTAAGTTTGTGCAAGGCTACATTACAGTCAGAGGAAAACCAGCAAATATTAAAGCTACAAAACTGTTCTTTTGGAAAACAAATGCAGTTTGCCAAAGATATTGTCATCTCAAAGGGATTATGTAATGATTTAAAATTGCCAAAGTTTCCCCTACCATGATGAATTTCATAATCTCCAGTTCCTTTTCCTTTGAAGACTGCTAAACAAGGCTGATAGACATATAGTTTGTTGCAGATGGTTGGTGAAGAAAGGCAGTCAAACTTGCCAACCTGTTTAACAGACAGTGCCATTTTAAGTAAAGCAGCCTGATTTATATAAATTAACATATCTTGAAAGGCATTAAGAGTTAGGAAAAAAGGTAAAAATATGGAAAACCAGTAGCCTTTTTATAAACACAGGTCTTAATACAAATTAGGATGTTCAAGGAAAACTACTAGCACAATTATTTTAGATTGCTTGCTAATTTTCAATTTAAAGGCCAAAATGGGGGAACAAAAACTTAAAGTTAACTCCCTTTGCCCCCTGCCCCCCCCCCCCAAAAAAAATTAGCAAGGAAGCAGAAAGACACCTAAAATAAACATGACATTAAAATTCTTCTATTCAAAGCAACAACTTCTTAAAAATACATATCTTATAGAGTACTACAAGCCATAGTCCTTTAGTACAAAGTTAGAATTTGGTTTCTTTTTAAGAAAATGCTCAACATGATCACAGGGTTTTCTGAATAATTAAAAAATATAGTTCCACATACACAAATTTGACGTTGAAGTGTTAACTTGGAATTGTTAATTGAATGGGATCTGCAGCAACATTTCCCATTAGAGAGCAGATTTAAAAGACAATCTTTCCTAATTACTTTTAAATTATTCATGCTGCATGGGAAACTTAATTGCTTGCATTAAATAAAAAACTTTACTACACAGCTACCATATTATACTGTATCTCTTTCAGTACCAGAGGTGGCAGGTGGTAGCAACACCTAATAACAGCGAAAATCACACCAACTAGTTCTCAGGATGTAAATGGAATTTAACACTAAATGACTGAGCAGTCTCACCTGAATATGTTCATCTTTAAGTAAAAATTTAAGTTTCTTAAATTCCTGTATATTTGATTTATCACCCTCCCCAAACTGGAAGAAAATCAGCCACCGGTGATGAGCCAGGCGGTCCTTTAAACCAAGGGGAAAAAGCAAACAAGAAAAACACAAGACAAAAAAAATTAATCCCTATTATACCAACCTGTAAAATTTTTCTGTGTTTTATAAAGGCAAATGCCCAGTTATTTATCTAATCTCTGTGTGACCTCCTCAACAAATTCTTTTGTGTAGTCCTTCCACTAAACTTCCTTTTACTGCATCATAATCGGGAAAGAGGAAAAAAATCTAAGAACAAGCTGTGTGCAACTACAAGTGTGAAAAGAGGTTTCCTTTTTCTTTCCTCCAAGACATGATTTACTTTTATGACTCTTAATTTCAGTTCATACATAACTTACCATGGATTAACAAGTATTTTTTCTTTCATACATTAGGGAACAAAATACATTCAAAACAAAATTCTCTACAATGTAGTTAATTTAAAAAATAACCAGAAAATTACAGTTGCGGAGTGAGTTCCAATAGTAATTTCTGTGGTTTTTACTTTCCTATGAAATTTTCCCCCTCAATTTCGTTGTTTTGCTAAACAACAAAAATAAATGTAGACAATCAATGTTAAATAATTTTGGGAGACAAAGAAGTAATTTTCAGTTAAATACTAGGTTATTGTGTCAACAGGTTTTGAAAACTGTAAAAAATAATAAAATATATAAGCTATATATATTATATATTTTTATGCTAATATTTATACTATTGATACTAAGAAATCGTAACATATTTTAAAAAAATTACCTCTAATGATGCTGCAGAAATAATTTCAAAGTCTGGTAGATGCTGCATTACTTCCTGATATATTTCTCTGGCATCCAAGGAGTTAAGAAACTAGGACAGAAAGTTAACTGTCTTTATTACAAGGAATTACAAACATCAACCTGATTGTTAGCGATTAATATTAAAAGTGTCAGGAAGATTATTCTGATTTGGTCCTTTCCATCAACTGGAGCATGCAGTTAATAATATGCTATTTGACAAACTTATTTTCCATACAAATAATTTCACAAACCTCACTCTCAGAAAAAAATGCTTTTTAGCTCATTTGCCTACAATATTAAACTCAAGAAATTGTATTTTGTGAAGACAGGGACTAAAAGTCTGATATTCGAATTTCACGCGAAACCCAACAGTCAAGTTTATAAGATTTGCCATCTAGTTTTATAGCCTTCCTTAACTGCACTGTACAGTTATTAAAGCTGCTGTAATTTCTAAAATTTTGGAACTAATATGGATTAGTAAGTCAGAGTTGGCAAGATACAAGGTTCAAAGTAGGTAGGTTACAATTTCCTCCTTTGAAAGAAATAGATGACAGTAGTGACAACAAAGGAACATTTCTGCCTCAAACAGAAATGTCTCCCATCAATTAAGAACATTAAAACCACGATACAAATGTCGGAGGAGGTTGCAATATTAAAATAGAGCTGAGCAGTAAAATATATACTGACAGACACCGTGGGAGTACTTTTATCACACATGTCAGAGTAGCATTTCTCAAACTTGTGATACTTGGGGCATATTCTTTCTGGAATAAAAAATTAGGGGCATGTGGCAAATCACAGAATCATTTAGGTTGGAAAAGACCTTTAATCATCATGTCCAAAGCTTAACCCAGCACTGCCAAGTCCACCACCCTAAACCATGGCCTGTAGTGCCACAATTACATACATGTCTTCTAAATATCTTATGAGACACTGACTCAACCACTTCCCCTGGGCAGCCTGATCCAATGCTTGACAACCCTTTTGGTGAACAAATTTTTGCTAATATTCAACCTAAACCTCCCCTTGCAGAACTTGAAGCCATTTCCTCTTGTCCTATGACTTTTTACTTGGGAGAAGCTATCCTTTTTTACCAGGATAGCTGGGTAACAGTTTTAGAAATAGCTCTGGGGCCTGTCACACAGCTGCTCAGGGAGGCTCCTGAGGAGGTGGCTTGGCAGAGCTACAGGCTGTTGCTACTGCACTGTACTCCTGTGCACTCTCCCATCATACCAGCAAACTGGGGACCACCTCCAGGATCACTGCCTGAGAAGACAGGAGGGATATAAACTCATAGCACACAAGCATACATACTCTAAACATACAAGCTTAGAAGAAAACAGAAAAAATCATCTTTTCAGTTGTATATAATCAGTCTCAAAACGATTTAGATGTTCCTTTAACACGGTTATCACTTTATCTAAATACAGAATGAAAAACAACTCATACCAAAACACCTCCTTTCTCTTTGTTATTTATGGTGGCTCCAGGTGGAAAGTATGCAGTAGTACTAGATGAGACATCTAAATTATCACAAAGCTCACCCTGGGTGCCACAGTCCATCCAGCCTACGTTAACAAGACCTTCCTGTAAAAACAACACAAACCAAAAACAAATGCAAAACCAAAGCAAAGTATTTTTTAATTTCAGGTTCCGAAATGCTTTTGAAAAATCTCGACACAGGCAATTATATACAACATTTAGAAAATGGAAGGAAACCACACTGTAATTCATTAGTTATACTCATTCATATTTTATAAAATTCTTAAAAAAATTTAATGTTATTTCAACAGCTACTAAGTCAAAGTATTTTACTTTTATAAAAGTTAACGAGTGAAATCTTGGTTCCACTACACTCAGTGAAAGTTTTAGCTACAATTTGACACTTTCACTTCTGTTATTTTGTTTTAAATATAACAGGTATTGCTTTCAAAGTGAAACACTGCTTACCAACATGCCAGCTAGCTTAAGGCGTGTGTGGTAGCTCAAGCAATCTGCAAAATAAAAACAATTTAATTACAAACATAAAACTTTGCCTTATTAATGTAATAAACCCGTTCCTGCTAGAATTACCCTTTTCCTGCCTACCAATGTGACCATTTGTACAGGAATGCTTCCCAGCTGTTCATCCAGTATTTCAGTGACTTGGAGTTGTAACACCTACTAAGGAACACTTAATGATTTTCTATGCCAAGTTAAAAAACCCCACATGAATAACGTTCTCTTGCTTCAACAGAGAATTCTCATTTTAAAAATGTTACTATTTTATTTGCTATATTGAGACTGACCTTTAAAATTTGTTAATCATTGTTTAAAAACAGTAAATCCAAGAGCTATCCACATACTGTCTTGGAATGATATTTCAATGGAAATATCCATTTTCTGTGATATAAATAATCGCCCACTATAATAAATACATCACGTGCTTTAATTACCCATCCAGACTTTGAACAGTTACCTTCGGATGCAGATTTTTCTTTAAATAAGAAGATGCATCTCCTTAACTGAACCACAGTTGAAAACTTAATAACAAAAGGGCTGCAACTTGAAATCAAGCTATTTACAAATGTAAATCCAAGACTACAGCTCTGGTTATTCAGTTCACAGAACAAAGGTCTCTTCGTAAGGCTGAGAAATCTTTGTTTGTCAAAGGTGTAGTGCATTTACTTAGCTCTACCAGCTAACCAAGGTAATGTTCTCATATAATTTATCCAGTACTGATCCCAGGAAAGCCAGTGACAAACAGCTACAAAAAAGAATGTGAATCTAAACTCTAACATGAAACCAGTGGTAACAGCCAACTACTGTCCAAACCTAACTTAAGAGAAATTATGCAGCTAAATTTTGAATACTGGTGGTTTAAAGGGTGGGTACATCCTTTCTTCTACTCAGCTATCATGACAAGCTGGCACATATCTGTGCAATATCTGTCACTTGAGCTTCAGCTGGAAACTGAAGGTAGAAATTTTTACTGCCACTTCCCTTCCTGATGGGTTACACTTGAGTGCTGCTTTAATGACTCACAGGACATTACAGAAGCACAGTAGCATAATTTTTCTTTTAATGTCCCTTTTGTCAAACTGCCTCTAAAACAGAGCCTAAATGACCCACAGTCCAAACACTGTGATCACCTACAATGTTTTACCTTTTTTTTTGAAGCAAAAGGTATCACTATCAACAAAAGTACCTCTATCATCTTATTTGAAAAGTATTTAATATACCTACCCCCACGTTCAGCACAGAAGGTGATCAGCCAACCAACACCAGAAGCAAATGAAGTTTCGATGGCATTAACAAAATTTCCTAAGAGTGAAATAATTTGCATCAGTTTGTGACTTGGAAACAAGGTTTATATCAGCAAATTACATAAACTATTTTTAAACTCAAAAATAAGACTCAGCAACAGTTGAAAGATTCAGTCAAATACATAAATTCTGCCCTATTTGGTACTGTAAAAGTAATTTCAAGAACAGCCCCCCAGGCAAAATCCATGAACATTACCTGCCCATAACTCAGTGACTGTGCTTGTAACATACTGCATGGCAAAGTTCTTTAAGCTCTCTTTTGACCTGTCTCCATAATATTTCACTGGTTGCTAGAGAAGACAAAGAGTACAGGCTATAAAATTAAGAAAAAAAGAAAATAGAAAAAAAAACCATCCCAAAACCTACTGTGTTTTTATAACAGTACTTATGCAGCTGCAGGACAAACCCCCCCACCATCCCCTCTAACTGTTCTCTCCCTCCTCCCTCCCATATTGGAATGTTTGGAATTTAACCTTAATTTTAAATTCTGTAATGATTTCTTTCCAAATGCAGCCACATAAGGATAATTTAGCCTTGGAAACACCAACTCCCAATGACTGTATTTCTATTTAAATAAAACTTGCTTGCATCTCTCCACTTCGCATTTAACCTCTCAAAACTTCTTGTTGTCAAAATGTAGCCATCTATTCCAGTGCAATTTGTACACCACCCCAGCACCACTATTTAACAAGAAGCTATAAAGAGCAACCTACAAAATGCAGGTAGCATGGAGGAAATCTTAGGGAAGGAATTTCCAGGTTTCTTTAGGCATATGGTCATATTCTTTACACTCAACACCACAGACTATGCTTTGTATTTGAAAAGTCCACTACAGGAGAAACTATTCAAGGAGACTTGTTGCTTTGCTATAGCACTGCTGCTGACAGTATCTTCCCAAATCAGAAGTGATATGTTGCACAGAAAAATTATTCAGAAAAACCATTGTAAAAATATACTGTCACTTATTACATATATTATATAAATTATATATATTAATAAATATATATTTTAAAGTTAACTTTAAAAGTTAAATATATTAGAGGAAGTAACATATTAAAAGGAAGATCTTTATATAAATCTCTATGACTGAACAAGTATCAAAGAAATATTGTTCCAGAATTCATTCTAAAAACGCTTGAAATTTTTATCACCTACCATTCCAGTTTTGAAAACATACAGACTGGGGTAACTGTTAATCCCTTTAATTCGACAAAGCATTCTGTTATCTCCACAGTTGACAGCTCCAATGCGTATTACTCCATCCATCTCCTTAGCAAATTCTCTCCACTAAAAAAAAAAAAAAGGCAAAAATAGAAGCTATTTTCCTATAAAGATATAATGAAAAATGAGCACATGTTTTACTTCTGGCATTCTGAATTGTTGTCTTTGGTTTCAGATTCAGTATAAATATCCACTTCATTAAGTTTTATGCTAGTAAAAGCAATGAATTTTCAAAGGTAATTTACTTGTACATACCGTAGGTGCTAAATCATGGCAGTGGGAGCATCGAGGCGAATAAAAATTCACAAACCACAGTTCTCCTGAGTTAACAGCAGCATCTAGATGGAAAGAAGAAAATTATAGGTGAGTCATGCACATCCACAATATAGCTACATCTAGAATATACATTTTTACTGTATTGTATTCCCTAGAAGCTGTACTAAGTCAGGCACAGTAACAGTAACTCAGATGAGATAAAGATTGTATCTCACTTGCACATACTTACTGTTCTAGGCAGGTGCACAAAAGTCACATTTGAGAAGCTATCAGCACCCTGACTTTCAGCATCATTCATTAATCTAGATAAAATGTATGATAGTTCAAGTCTGATTACAAAATACAAGTACTAAAAGATTTTTATCCACTAGAATTTTCTGTTTCCTTGTATCATTTTGTATTTAGTGGGTTCCACCTGGCAATCTTTCTATGCAGAATTCATGTCTAAGAGGCGAAAATCCAATTCAAAACTCCAAGTTAATATGATTACTAGAAAAGTCAAGGGAAACATAATTAAATACTCTTTCTCATGAAAGAAAACAACAACAACAGAATATATACCCAGAGCAGTTATCAGCTTGAATTACATAGCTTTCAGCCTTTCCAATTTTAGACATAATTTTTAGAGTGGATTTTCTAATTTATATTTGCCTATATTAAAGTAACCTCACAAAGAAGACAACTAAGCAATGTGTAGGCTCTCCAAATTAAACAAAGCAAAACAAGGTTTCCAGGGAGAGCATCATGAGGGGCTGCTAATAGAACAATTTAGAAAACTAGTTCAACATGTAAATCCAGTCTATACAAAGGAAATTGTATTCAAAATGCAAATGAAAAATCACACAAAATCCAATATTTTTTCTTTCTAGTCTCTTTTATTTATCCTTTAAAAGAAAAAAGTGAATTATATCCTTGCTGAAAGTGTTATCTTTCCACACTTTGTTTTACTTAGCTGTGTTTTTCGTACCTGGTATCCCCTTCTGGTTTTGAACCTCTTGTGCGTGGCACAAGTGGGTCTTGTGCAAGGTTCTTGTGCAAGGCACAAGTGACTGGATTTCACAGAAAAAAATGATAGGAAAGTTTTATCAAGAGCATTTTTATACAAGAGAAATAGCAGTGGTAAATTAAGAGAAAAAAAATTTTAATTAAAATTATTTCCTTTTACAGAGCGCACAAAGTATCTTTCAAACTTAATCTAAACTGTTTATCGATATTGATCTATTTGCTAACTAATCTTCACATGTTTTCTCATGTGAAGATGGTTTTCTGACAGGTTTCTGTATAGATGTGTAATAGAAGCCTGGTCAAGCAGACAGCCATTTATTAAAAACTTACCAAATTCTCCTCTATCCAATGTTATAATTTCAGGATCATCATCATAAATACCTGTTAAAAAACCCCAACAATTGTTTTTTATTTTTCCATCTCTAAAATGAAGAAACAAATTATCATCTTATTCACAAGACAGAAAACAGTAGATTTAAGCTGAAATACTAGGCTGGCAAAGATAGTTTTTACAAAAATGCTATATTTGTTTAGTAATATGTAACCTCTTGCTAACTCCTGCACTCTCATGCTACAAAACCCACTATCAGAATAGAACAGAACAGTTCTTTTGGTATTTTAGTAGACGAACCACTGTGCAAGCAGAGAATTATAACTGCCGCTGTTATGGCAAGAGTATTAGAAATAACATCAACTAGCTGCCAGATTAAAATTCAAGAAGCTTCAGCTCTCCTTGGGAGCTTTAGGCAATGTCCAGAAGCCTTCACTTTTTCTCTCAGCCTCTGGTTACTTAAACATTTAGATCACAAAGGTGTTTCAGCCACAAGCTTTTCCACTACCAGAACGTATGAATGCAGTGGAATGAAGTGGACAGAACAAAGGCAAGGAAGGCAAAGCTAACCAGTCCTACCTAGGGCATCACTACAAAACACTACTACTTCAACTACACAAGAAAGGCAGCACAGAGTTACCAAAAATACTATTACACCATATTATATTATGCTACTATGGTTACATATCTTTTACAGTACCTAACATGGTGAGATGTCATTTCACCTGAGGTATACAAAAATTAAACAGAAATAAATAATGAGAGAAATTAATTTCTACAAAGTGGCAAGGTACTTTTTACTATCCATTTATATCTCCTCTAATATACATGTACTCACCCATATATATAAAAAATAAAAATCTATATTTTAATATATACACAGACAGATAAAATATAAAAATAGATGCTCTCCAAAAGACTGGATTAAAGACATTTAAGTATATTGGTTTTTAATCAAGCAGTGCAACTTCGAGCAGATAAAATTTCTTAAATCTGTTTATCTAAAGAACTTGTAGGATGATTTCCATAATTTTTTGTGATAGCTGCAACACTAGTTTATTCAATTTCAATTTTCACAGACATGAATTTCTTAGAGATTGGGACATACTAAATCAAACTACACCAGAAAAAATTATTGCCAAGGTGGAGTGTCCTTTCAGCTCTTTCTTTGATCTCAATCAAACCATGTTCCTCAGCTCCCTATTTTAGCTTACTTGTGTTACAGGAGCTTTGAGAACTGTTTATTGCAGCCTTTTCCTACAACTACCTAAAATTTATTGAGACAAACATTAAATAACTTGTTTCAAGATCATTTTAGGTATGATTCTGGTTTGGTTTTTTTTTAATTTTTCTACTACCTCTTTACTGAGCTTTAATTGCATAACTGCATATAAAATAGGCTGGACAGTGCAAAAATCTCCTCTCAAAATCCGTTAATGCAGGTCCTCCTGCATTAAAAGTTAAAAAGAATCCTGATGAAACATTAACCCTGAAATTTAAGTGAAAAAAAAGCTTTGCACTTTAAAAAAATAAACGAGAAGTTAGATGACCTATAAAAAGGTAAGCAGCAGGAACAAAAGGCTAGGTAAACAGATTATTACATTTTTGAGTAGCCATTAACAGGGTAAATAAAATATTGGGTCAGCACAGAGAAAGTGACAGCTACAGAGAAGACAGAAATCTGGAGAGGATACATCAGAAACATGTAACAAGATCTGATACTGCATTCACTTGTGACTGTTTTAAGCAAATCACAAACATACATTGTAACTTACCAAAATCATAGCGATAGAAGTGCCAGCTTTCATAACGACCTCCTTGCTGCTGATCTTCAAGACCCTTCTCTCCATATTTATCATACTTCTTCCGTAGATCTTCATCTTTAAGGACTTCATATGCTCTATTTATTTTCAAAAAATTTTCATGTGCATTTGGATCATTCTATGTAAGGAAAACAATAATTAGTAATTAATTAATAAACCATATTGTGCATGTAAAAAATTGTGCTGAAAAAATGAACTCTGGGAATCCAACTTATATCCCTACTAATAGTGTCAGTTGTGATAGAGGCAGACATTGCACAGTGATCTCCAAACAAACTACAGTAAAGTTTTCCTTTCCTGAAGCCAAATGTATTCTTGCCTTATTTCTTCATCCTCACTAAACTACCAAGTGAAAAACAAAGTGAACTGTAAAGAGGCTATAACATTCTCCAGTGATTCCTCTTCTTTCAACTCTTTCTCTTCAATGGAAGAAAAAAGTACTCAAGAATTGAAGACTTAACATTTCCTATATAATCTTTACCGCTCCCCCAGAATCCCCACTTGTCCACTTCAAAATCTCTGCTATAAAGACAGGTTCATCCCTTCTGGTTTTACAGTGTAGACAGATGCCCCCTTTTTTTATTTAAAAAGCGTTCTAGACCTAGGTAGCTTTGGAATTAGAATGGTGAAAAATCTGCAGACGTATTTTGAGCCCCAGTTTGGGTTCTGCGCTGGTGCAATGTAACAGTGGTGCGCAAAATCTGCCACACTCTCCCATTCTTTCAACTTCTGCTTACACATTTCATTCAAAAGACACTTTTTCTTAAAGATTCTTTAAGACACATGGGAAATTAATTACCATTATGAGATTTGTCTAATTTGTCTATATCTTCTGTAGATCATCTATAATGTTGAAAATAACCTGTTAAAAAATCTTTAGTTGTATCTGCATACTTGTAAACTACAGAATGTGATCCAAAATATCATTATTTTGAAGGTATCAAGGTAAGGAAAACAAAACTTGCAGTTATATAGATCCAAGTTGGCGTTTCTAACTTTGTTGACATTTGCCTTTCTCTTTGAGATATGTTAGAGGCTCCAGCATAGTCTGTGAAGGCAGGCCCTGAGCTCATATGGAATACTGCTGTCTTTTGGGACTCCATGCAGGTACAGTTTTACATATAAAGATCTAAACCCTCATATTCCCGTGAATTTCTTCTTATTTCAAGTCATTTTGAGGAAAAACTAATGTTGTTTAAAAGTGATTTCTTTGTACTTCAGACTGAGCTGTTTGAAGTCCTCTCTCTCTAGTCTAGAGCTCTTTATAACCTCCATCATTATGTCTTGTCAGTCCCAAAATTTCTGTTCTGTCCTATATGATACTTGGAGACTGATGTCTCAGAACAGGCTGTTGTTATTTTCTATTTAGATAAGACTTGATGTTAGGGAAAGAGTAAGTTCCCCTAAGCTAAATGGAAAGAGAAACTCATCGTTAACAGCAAGGTAATACAGCACACATGTAGGTTTTCCTCTATTTAGAAAAAATATAATTGAGAATTAAAGAATCTTGACTTTCTTTACTACAGCAGTTTAATACAGCCCAAATTCAACACAACCATGTATGACAAGTCTATCCCTTTTTGTAATTTTTCTCTGCAGAAAATCTGAGTTGAACAATGTTATTAAGCGGACACATTACTTCACAGTAACAGAGAAACCTTTTAGATAAAACTGCTTTTTGTTTAAACATTAAGATCACAGAATAAATCACAGCATATTTGGAGTTGGAAGGGACCCACAAGGATCACTGTTAAGTGAATGGCCCACAGAGGGATTGAACCCACAACCTCAGCGTTATTAGCACTAGACTCTAACCAACTAAGCTCCATTAACTCTACAACTTTGACTTCATAAAGATGTAACTTACCTGATTTTTATCAGGGTGCAACTTTAATGCCAGCTTTTTGAATGCTTGTCGTATTTCTCTACTACTTGCTTCTTTGGACACTCCAAGTAAACTATAGTAGTCCTGATCAGTGCACACAAGAACTATCACACATACTAAAACTAGCAAGAAAGATCTTTTGAAATATCTAATATAATCTCCTTTGGATGCTAAGAACTCCATTATGAAGCCTTCGGAAATTTTACACGTTCTGATCTGAACAGGCTTTGGGAAGAGCCTCCAGTAAATCTGCCAATGTTCAGAGATACAGGTGTATTTACAGCAGAGCTCTTCAAAATGCCGGCTGCTCTACTTCATGTCACGAGTCTTGCAGAAGTTACAACCTATAAGAAGAGGAAAGAAAAAATAATCAAATAATACTTATTCAATAAATACAGGTCAGTAACGAGCCCCACTACCAGCTTGTGCAGACTGCACGTGAACATTAAGTTTGTTGACGACCTTCTTTCTGAGGACCACACAAGTGACAAACCATCTCTTCATTGTGAATGAGGTAATCACGCACAGCTTCAATGAATTACAATAATTGCCACTCACATGTATCACATTTAAAAAGGCAGGTTTAGGAGGGCTTACTTTTCCTTCCAACTTACCTTCAGTAGCGCGGGGGGGGCATTTTTTTCCGCAGGGGCCGGCTGGCTCTGAGCCCGCCGCGGGGCGGGCGCTGCTTGCCAAGGAGACGGCGGACGCCCCCCGCAGAGAAAGCCGCGCGGACGCCGGGGTCGCAGCACTCGCGACGGGACCCGCCGCCGCCGCCGGAGGTACCGGGGCCGGGAGGGAGGCACCGGGGCAGTGCGGGAGGCACTCGGGCCGGGGCGGGGCTGCCACCGCGGTGCGGTGCCGGGCCAGCCCCGGGGAGNCCCTCCGGGGCGCTCCCCGGCCCCAAGCCCGCCCCCGGCCCGCCCCTGCTGTAGCCGGGCCCGCCCTTGGCTGAGGTGCCTGCGGTCGGCGCGGGGTCCCCGGGGAAGAGCCGGCGGGGTGGGGAGGGGGACTGGGAACAGAGAGGTGCTGATGCTGGAGTTGAGGAGAGCCTGCCCTGGGCTCTCATCCAGTCCGTGCCCTGAGCCCAGACCGGGCCCGTGTTCGCAAGGGATTCCCCGCAGCTCGGGGAGCTGCCTCGGTTCCGGCAGGGCCGGGATGGGGAGAGGCTCCCTCGGTCGGGCCAAGGGCTGGTGGTGTCCCTGCAGGCCCTCTTGCCTTCCCCTTGTGGCGGAGGTCCACAGGGGCGGAAATGTTCCAAACAAACAGGCTTAAGGCACTGGCAGAGGCTTCCCGGTGAGGCCGGAGGGCGGCGGAGCCGAGAACACGCAAAGAGTAATTGGGGATCCTGTATCCCTGCTGGAAGGCGCTGTGTGCTTGGCCTTTCTGAGGTCAGGCTGACAGCCCAGTTCAGAGGAGCGTTAGGAAGGGACTGAGCAGTGATTGGGGGTTGGGGAGGACTTCTTTTACAAGTTCAGATAGAGTTAAGAGCTATTAAGGGCTTAATAACTTGTTATTGCTGTTTATAGAGACAAAACATTTTATAACCAGGGCCCAGAAAGCAGGTTCTCAAATACATATACATTGCAAGAAGTCTTTGCAAGAATTTTTTGTTTCAAAGGTAATTCTGGGTTATATTGCAATGCCTAAAATCCAGAATTTCTTGCAGTTTGCCCCCGTGTGCATTTGTTGTTTTGTTTGAAATTGTCAAAAAGTCTTATGGTTCACTCTCTGAACTTGCTCTCATTTACGTAGGGGAAACCTATCATGAGTTCTAACTGCTTCTGCTTCAGACGCTGTTAAACTGACATTAAAGTACCTAAGACTCACTGTTGAAAGGGAGTTTATTCCTTCTGTGTTTGCTTCTTGGTCTTGGCTACTTGAATAAACATTTCCATTGTGGAATATTTGGGGGAAAAAACCTAATTAGTCAACAAATACAAGACTGTACTCAAGTATAGTGTACCAGAGAGATTAGTTTATAATTTTCAAGTTATTACAAATTTACAGAAACCAAAACATCTGTTGAACTAATGGTGAAAAACATATCTGCTGAAACAGATTTCCTTCCTAATGATTATGTGACAAAGTAGGTTAGTGGGTGGTAGCTTTGTTTCTAATTTTCAATTTTCAGAATTTAAATGAGACTGCATATAGAAGGACTGACTTTTTGCTGCAACATTTATTTCTCTATGTGCATATTCAGTGACTTGGAGTCTTTCAGATGTGATGGGGATGTTGTCTTGCAAGTGTAAAAAGTTCGTTTAGCATATGATGATGCATAAAGTCTCTCAGGGGTATTAAGAAAAAAATGCATGGTAAAACATATGAAGTGTGTCAGTCTGAAGTTACTTTAGTGGAACTAACTGCCAAGTGTATCTTCCTTTGTTCCTATGTTTCACTTAGAGGGATATAAATAATTGGTAGGTAAGCAAAATCAGTTCTCTCTCTGAACTTGCAGCTGTGAACTATATATTGTGAAATGAGTAAAAGCTCTCCTATTTAGCTAGAGGAATACTAGAATAGGCATTTTACTCATCATTAAAACTTTAATCGTAACTTTAACTTAATTTAAATTCATGTCATATTTTTGAAAACAGTGCATGCCTGAAAATATTCACTCAAATATTTGCTTTAATTCCTAGTGGTAGTTTCATGAGTTATTCTGCTGTTCTTTTTGTCAGTGGCTTTGAATGCCTAATTTGAGCTTTAAAGGAGATGGTGAGCAGATACTTATGTATAGTCTTAAGGATTCTGATCATTTTAACAGCTACCTATCCTAGTTTTATCGTATTATTGCAATTTTTTTCATGTTGATATTCTGATAATAGTCAATAAAATGTTCAATAAAATGCTTCTTTTTTTGTTGTTCATTTGTTGTTGTGGGGTTTTTTTGGCAGCTACTATTTTTTCTCAAATTACATGTGTGCATGTCTAGATGGGAAAACATGGTTATCTCTCTTTGTACACTCTGAACTGGTCATATCAAAAGAATTGTGGTGTGACATAGCTGCATTTCACCAATTAAGGAGTATCTATGAATGTTTTGGTTTTCTTCCCTGCTCATTGGTGTGGGCTTGTGTCGGATCAAGAGGACCAGGTGAGAGGCTTCAAAGGTTTGTGAAATTCTGAGCTGCAAAGTGCTGAACAAGAACCTAGAAAGATCCAGCACAACCTACTGTAGTTTAAAATGTGCAACGTGTTCTAAAGCTGGAGCCTTTGGTTTACGTGAAGGGTGAAATGACTCGTGTCCCTCATGACTTCAAGGGACTCAAAAGTCACTTAATTCACACTTCCCTTTGCGACAGCCATTCCTCATCTGGTTATGCAATGACTGTATTGAAGCGTCACTGAGCAGGGCCATTTGTTATGCAGGGCACACAATATGTTACCTTTTGTCGCCAATTAGATTTATAAGTCCCGAGAACTGACTGAAGTTCTTTCTAATCTAAGTTGTCTTTAATAGTCACACAACTAAACAAGGCCCAGGCTCAGTGATTATATTGTTGTTTTGTCTGTTTCTTCCTTCTACTATATTTGTTTTGAATCAGCTTTAGAGAAGTCATGCTAGGAGCTTAAAACCCTCCCTTTTGCTGGAATTATCCCATGAAATTTGTACTTGGTAAAGATTTTATGGAAACTTTCTGCACTATGCTCAGTCTCTTCATCCCTTTTTTTCTTCCAACTGTCTGATTGTGGCTTTGTAGAACTATGTAACCTGATTTTATTTTCCCCTCGGGAACTTGTTGTCTTTCCTTTATGAAGTGCTTCCTAAGCAATTTTGTTACACCTTCTTCATCAGTATCTCAAATCTTTCACACTCATCAGTAAGTTGTGTCTTCCTATCATAGTAACATCCATACCTGTATCTTGTTTGGAGTTGGCTTTAAGGTTTTCATAAAATAATTTCATCTTATTTTCCCTGTTTTGCTGGTTTTGTTTTTGTGAAGGGAATGAAAAGGGAAAATCTAGAACACTGGCTTTTAAATTAGGACTATTTAAAAAAAAAAAGAACCCGGTCGAATTACGAAAAAACATTAGTATTATCATGAAGAAGAAATAGGAAAGAAATGGACAATTAGATTTTTCACATGTATTAGAAGCTAAGTTAGTAAGTTAGTATTGGATATGAATATATTAATTATCTAGTTAATATAGTGCATACATAAAATTACTTTGTAATTTAAATTTAGAAAACCAATTGGAAAGAATGTCATCAAATATCATTTTATAGAATATATAAAATGTTTAATTAAGCAGTAAAGCTATGTAAACCATCTGCTTCTGTTTAAATAGTCAAGATGTTAGAGAGCCATTTCTTGTAATTTAAAACATCTATGCATTTTGATTGCTTTAAAATTAGCATTTAGCTTTCCTAAGGGCTTGCTTATTTTTTTCTGCAGTGAAATATGCAATGATTGTTAATGAAGAGGGCTTTGAACAGAAATTCTGTTCATTTTAGCACATTTTGAACTTTAACATATCGATTTTTGTTGTTTAAGTTCTTTAAACTGCTACCGAGAATAAGAAAGATAAAAAGCTAAAGTAGACTGCAGCAGTTTGAAGCTTTCTGTATGATGCATGGTGGGTAATTTAGGAGGAATTGGATCTTATTTTATTCCATTTGTCAGTGGGACCTTTTTCTGTAAACTATTTCATTGATGCTTAGTAGCTGCAAGTGTCATGGGATACAGCTCTTTCAGGCCATGGTGTCTGCAAACTAATTCCTGTTGCAGGCTGCTGAACAATCCATATGAACTCATGAGAATCACATAACTCATGTTATGTGGAGCTGGCAGGAGAAGGTATGTGAGCAGAAGGAATATCTCTTCAGTTGTTCCCAGAGGTAGAATTCTTGGGGAACCCTTGTGCAAATTAAAGCCACCTGCCAAATCCAAATTATACCCTAAACATTCAAAGGAGCTCACTAGGAATTCCATAGCCTTGTTAGCATATTCCATAGCCTACCTTTGAAAATCTCCTGTAAGTGGCTTGTGTTGAACAGGCAGACCTGTATTTGTCTGGAACTTCCAAGTTTATTTGGAGATTCTCTGATGCAATTGAGAAGCTGTTTGCAAGGTGATTGTTGCATAGGCAGTTTCTGATAGTTTCAAAAAGATGAGGAGATATAAAATGAAATATGGCTGTGGGAGTAGATGTTTCCTGTAATGTGTAGTTCGCAGTCTAGGGGTTTCTTTACAGCTCTTGAACACAAAAACATACTCTCTGTCTGACTTGGTCTGCCACTCGTTAATCTTTTGAATTTCCTGATTATGGTGTTATAAATTGGTTTGTCCCTTGTACATTCCAGGGACTTGTGCCTCACAGAAATCCTTATAATCCTTTTGATTCACAGTTTAATAATACAGATACTGTAATAAGAACTTTAAAGTGTTAACACCAATGCATTTGTAAATCCAAATAGGATAAATTGTTTTGTACAAATAAGCTTTGAGATCCAATGTTTTATAGGATTTTCTGACTTCTTATATGAAGTTGAGATGGCTTTACTATACTCCACTAAAAGGATAAAAACTTGGGCAGATTTGATTCCAAAACTCCTGTCTTCCTTTACTCTGTTGTTGCTTAACAATTTTTCCTAATTCAGTAATAATTTAAGGGTGGGTGTGACTAATTTGTCTACAAGGCATCCGTAAACTTGACTGGTCTTAAAAAGCTCCATATCTCCTGCAGTGAGACTTCACATAGAGGGATATGCAAACCACAGCAGTGTAGCAGCTGACGGAGATGTCTGAGTATCCTTGAAAGAGTTTTTTATTAAAGAAAACAGAAAAATAAGTGCAGCTCTTCAGAAAGATTAAAACCAAAGCAAAAATTTTGAATGATGATAGATGTGTCACTTTGGAGAGAATAACAAAGGCAGCCTTCTATCAGTGTACCAAAAAAAAAAAAAAAGACAAATAAATGGAAGGTATACTTAATATTCACTGTATTTTGTTAACATGATGTATGATGAGCTTGCTTCTTATTTGTCATTTAAAATTCCTTTTGGGTGTTTCAGATTTTTATCAGCCTGCTCTAGTTCTGCTGACTTCCTGCCACTTTGCATGCTGCACTGGCCTCTTTTCAGCAATTCTGAGCTGTCTGGCCCTGATTGCAAGCAAAACAAAGCATTCTTAGTGCACTTCTGAGATTTCCCATATTCACAAATAACATGCTCTGGCCTGTAAACAGCAAATTCAATGAATTTCTTCAACGAATCTCTACATATTCTGATGCACTTTAGGAGCAAACTGTGTGGCAGCTGGTTTGCAAACTAGAAACATAACTGTTCTGTTCTCACTGAGAATTAAAATCATCCTCCCTTTGGACACAGAGGTCATTCATTTGGTTTTATTTAGTATTTTGCTATTGAAGAATGAAATAGATGTTTGACTGCTGTTGTTTATGGTGATGATACTGCCCCTTCCACTTTGTGAGTAGATATTTATTCATTATGGACATATTCTAGAATGAATGAAACTTTAAATTGCATACACTTATATTCTGTATTAACATGACTTCTACCTATATTGTAGCTATCTTAAAGTACAATCAGGTTCTCTTGCATTAGGTATCATGCTTAATTTGGTTTCTGAAAGCAGCCTTTTGAGAAAAAAACATTCATTTCCACTGGTATGTTATATATCATTGTTTATATATCTGACTGTATAGGATGCTGCAGTTTAAGCCTATGAGATTGTACAGAGAATTTAAAACTGATTTATTTGCATTGTTCATTTATTTACATTATATTTATAACTTCTGATTAAAAGAAAATGTTTAAAACCCCCAATGAGTAAATCAAATATATTATTTTCAATTTCTTGTGATTCACATTTAGATGTCTTTAATGAGCCTGAGGAATGATCACCAACTAAACTGAGCTCATTAATTTAAAACTGATGGTAATGACATTATTTTTATCTGTATTCCTTTTAAAATTGTTCCCTGTGCTCCTGTTAAATTCATGATCCATAAATAGGTTCCTAATTCATGCTCTGAATCATCATACAGTTTTAACTTCAATGGTGAAATTGTAATGAAGTGAAGATTTCTAATAAACACTAGCTTTTTAAAGCATTTATCAATTCAGTCAGCACTTGAGACTTTTCCATAAATCTATATGCTAAAGTCAATAAAACAGTGTTCTAAATGCCCAGTCTGGTTGCTGGCCTGAATCCTGAACTGCTTTCCTTGTGGTGTGAACTGGTGTACTTTTAGTACTTTAGGGAACTGTCACAACTTCTTTACTAAGTGTTATTTGAACTAAGAAAAAAAATAAATGCTTGTGTTTGATTTTAACTCTGTCCTTAATTTGTGTTTAATATGAAAGGTTGTAATATGTGGTTTCATATACGCAAATTATAAGAATATTAGTAGCACTATTATGAAAGAAATACTATTCAAAGTAAGAGGAAACTGCTCAGCACACATGGTCTCAGTTCTGTAGGCACTTTGCATTTGTGTGTGTTTATTTAAAAAAACCCCAAACCTATGATTGTACTGAAGGGCTTTATACTTAAAAAAAAAAAAAAGGATGTTTGTGTGTATGAATGTTTGCAGAACTTAAATCCGTACAATCAAGGTCATAGATTTAACAGCTACAGAAATGCCATAAAGCATTTTCTTGATCCAAGAATTTATCAGAATATTGTGGAAGCCAGTTACTGTGATTCATTTTTGTTATGTAAACTATTCATGCATTGCAAATCAACATACTTCAATCCTGCCTGCCTTTGATATTTATTGTAAATATGTAAGCAATTTTTAGCTGCTTGGCATTTGTTCAAAAGGGCCATATTTACTAAGAGCTTTGTCGTTGCTTTTAGAGTAAATAACTTTACAATCGGCGTTCAACCACTGCTGTAGTTTAAGCTGGCTATGCTGGGGCATAGCAGGTGGGGGCTTGCACTCAGCAGCAATGGCCTGCCCTGAAACAACAGCAGAGCTGCGATGTGTGCAGATCCCAGTTTTGTTGAAGGGCATTGCCAGTGTGTGTGGCCTTGCACTGAAACCTGGGCCCACTGGTGTGTGGCGCTCAGGTCCCACCTGGACCTGCTTCCCTCCTCCAGTTGGGGCTGCCACTGTGCCAAGGTTGTGACAATACAGACTGTGTCTGAAATGGACTGCAGCACAGAGAAGCTGCAATTCACTGTGCAGAGATGGGAGAGGGAAGCAGTAATGGTGTTACAAGGAGTGACGAATCAGAAGGTATCAGTTTCAGTCGAAAGGGATGTTGCTCCCTGAGGAGGGAGAAAATGTGGTGCTCATCTCAGATAGGATGCAGCAATTGAATGCTCAGATCCCTCTGATTTGACTCCATCCCAACTACCTTATAAATCAGAGCTCCCAGAAGTGTGCTGCCTCAGTTTGGGTTAAGAATATAAGCTGTGGCTCAGCCTCAGGCCAAACAGTCAGCTGCAATAAAAGCTTGGAGCTGTGAAGTTACCCTGCTGGAGGTAGGGTAGTGAGATGGCTGCTGTGCTTGCTGGTTTCCTAAGGAACTCAGTAGACAAGTGGTTTAGAATCATAGAATTGTTTAGGTTGGAAAAGACCTCTAAGATCATCAAGTCCAACTGTAAATTTTTCCTAATATCCAATGTAAATCTCCCATGGTGCAACTTGAGGCCATTTCCTCTTGTTGTCTCACTTGTTACTTGTGGGAAGAGACTGACCCCTGCCTCTCTACCACTTCCTTTCAGGTAGTTGTTGAGAGTGATAAGGTAGGTGCCCCCTGAGCCTCCTTTTCACCAAGCTGAACTATTCCAGTTCCCTCAGTCACTCCTCAGAAGACTTATGCTCTAGACCCTTAACCAGCTTCATTGCTCTTCTCTGTACACACAGTTTAGAGTAACTACTTGATTTATTCATGTTGGAACTTATTTTTATAGGATTTTTTAGTAAAATTATTTTAATCATAAGGCTAAAATTTATGTGCTTTCTGACGGTGTCCTGTTGGGTGCAGTGTTTTCAGATGAATATTGACTGAAACCCTTTAACATAAAATACAGAGGTACGAAAAGGGGGTCACCCTGAACAAAGCTGAATTGATAGTGATTAATTCCTTTGATTATTTTTCAAAACTTTACCTTCCAAGTATTCTAAAAAAAAAAAAACCAAACCCAAACCCCATCTTTTACCCATCTTGTGGGAAGCTGTAGGACCTGTGAAAGACATAAGGAACCAAATATGAATTCAAGGCAAAGTGAGCTTTGTAGATGGTCCTGATTTAATTTTGTCTTTGAAAACTTAGGTGATGTTGTTTGTTGTATTTGACAATCCTTTCCAACCCATAATAATGGATACTAGCTTGTTTTACTAATAGCTAAAACTAAAAGGAAGTCTTAGCTGCATTAGTAACAAAAATCAGTGTGATGTAATTACACATATAATTTTGTGCTGAAGAACCAAGAAAGGAAAATATGACATAAGGCATTTATTTCTAATTGTCTTGGTTCTTACTAATATAAGGTAATCTAAAAAGATGAGAAACTTTATTAGAATACAATTGCTCTCTGTGCCAGGAGTCCTGTTAGCTGACTAAGCTCTGGAATATATGTACCAAAAGCCCAAGGGACTGCATGATGCCATTCAACATATTCTTCTTTCAAGCAGTGCTACTGTTTAAGAGATTGTACAGATAATTTTCTGTGCTCAACCAGTGAATTTAAGGGAGACTGAGATAGTTAAGGCATCAGACTCTACTCGTTGTACCTTTTCCTTCTATGGGCCATTCACTTAAGAGTTGGACTTGATGATCCTTGTGGGTCCCTTGCAAATCAAAATACTCTGTGATTATGTGTGATTCTGTGACTTTGCAGAGGATGACTGAGTATACCAGCCCTAGAGATGCAATGCACTTAGCACATTGCCAAGGAAAAATGTAAGTTAACTGATAATCTGCACTGGGGGGGGGGGAACCTGAAAAAATATTTTTAATTGTTCTGGAGAAAACTAAGTAGCCCTCTTAATCAAGAGGTGTGCTAGGTCATTTGTTTTGTATTAGTGGTTTTTTTTAAAAGTACAGTGTGAGACTTAGATTGAGAACTGTAGAGCAAAAGAGGGGTGTGAATCCTAGCACTAGGAAGTGAGGTAAGCATTTATGATTTTTTGTATCTTTGTCAATGAGATATTCTAATCTGTGTTTATTTTGGTTGTAACACATTTGAAGCTCTCTTAATTATGGATATGTAATAGATTTCTGAAGAGGTAATGTTCTCTTTGTTCTAGAAGAGGCTGTCACATTTACAATATAATATATTTTTCTGAAGGCAAAGTCTTGTGTTTTCTTTCCCAATGAGTGGAAAACAAAAGAATATAAAAACACAAGGCTGGGAAGGTGCTAGATTTACACTGGGATTTTATATATTTAAAAGTTTTGGTTTGTATTTTTTTCCCCCAGTTTGTTTCTTTTGTTTAAGCAGTTTATAGAAAATGTGATGAAGCTGTTAGATTATTGTTGTAAAATTCTTGTATGCCTTGTCCCTAGGATTCAACACTGCTGCTTATACTAGGTGGAGAAGAGGTACTAAATATTTGCATTCAGCTGCTCATGACACTGTGTCAGGGACTGTATCCTGAGATTCACAATATGGTTTCCCTTTGCTTAGGGAGGAAAAACAAACAATGTCATTCTTTTTACTCCTTCAGCCTACTCCCTCATCTCTGCTGCTTCAGCTCCTCTTCTCTGGTGTATTTGGTAGGAGAAAGAAGACAGCTCAGTCTTCTGGGTGGAAGGCGAGAATGTGTCTTCCATTAGTATGGGTTATAATACAATTTTCACTAGCTGATGGCAAAAGTTGTCCATCCACACTTTTGATGCCCTGCTCTAGTTACTGTGGAGCTAATAATCTGCTTGCATATTTTCATGCTTGTATCAGTGGGAAAGCATCCACTCACCTGAATCAAACAAGGTCAAACTCCAGGTTGCTGTGAGTTCTACTTGAATTACTGAAGCATTTTTGCACTTACTGGACTTTTTTGTTTGAAGGTAAGTGAGTAAGATGTTGACAGATATAAATGACTTGTGTAATCTTACAATTCCAGGTTTGTGTCAGAGATAAGACTCTAGAGGGAGCCCATATCACAGTTTTCTGTGTTGAGAGAAATGGCTTTATAAAGATAATAGAACTATTTCTACTAATGAGTAATTTAAAGTAACAATTCTTCTTGCTTTGCTACAAAAGAAAATATTACAGGACTGTAGGACACTTATTTGCAAACATTTTTAGAAATTTCTTGATTCATACAGTCAGTTCTACCTTACCATTATCTGCATTTTTTTGAATACTATGAGAGGAGTACAATAGAAGAATCTTCATTCTGATGCTTACATAATAGAAAACAATTTATGACAGTTCTCTTTTGAAGAACTCTCAAGAGTGCAGTAATGAGTGCAGTAATGCAGAGGAAAGGTTTAAGTACATGTGTGTTGTGGCATTTCACTTGTTCAGGAAATGTGGGGGCATGAGATTTTTGAGAACCTGTTAGAATTTTACATTTGTTTGTGGATATCTGTATATTGCATATAACTTCCTGCCATGTGTCAGTGAGCACATAAAATATGGTTCATGCAGAATTAACCTTTTTACTCATAGTTTCTAACCAGCTGGCTGTGTGTCAGTAGACACTGGGCAAAAGACCTTGGATAGTGTTATAGCAGCTTATCGGTCATGGCTGTAGTAACTATATAATTGTAGTCCTTAACGTGTTGCATTTTTTCCTCACTAAATAAAGAGACTTTAGAATTTAGCAAGGTTTTTGTCCAAGACCGACTGCTTAAGGCTGCACTTGCACTGCATGACATTGTTTCCATCCTCTGTGACTGTTCTTCCAAGTGATAGTGCCTACCCAGTCTCCTCCTCCTCTTATATAGTCAAAATGCACACTCAAGTCCACAGGATGGGAAGCATTCCCAGTTTCAGTCTGGATGCAGTTGAGCCTACCCAAAGTGAGAAAGTCTGAATGAGAGTTAAAAGCAGTCTTTAACTTCAACTGCCCTACCTTATATTCACTGTGCTGAATATCTTCATTTCAAGAAACTAGGAGACGTAATGTTTCCAAAATTTGTATTAATAGAGAATAGTGGAGAAAACCTTTTGTTTTTACAAAATATCAAAATACAGTATTTATTAATTCTGAGAACAGCTTCCATATTTCATGTAGCAATCTGCAAGGGATTCAGTACTGAAGAATTCAATATCCTAATTGCACTTAATGTTTAGTCTCTAGGTTGATAAACGTTTGAGCTAAGTCCATAAAAATCTGTTTAAAAAGACAGCATTCAGTATTAACTGCTTTTTGCTTGGATTCAGATCCCTTTGTCATGCTTCTAGCTGACAGCAAGCATTTTTTTCAACACTTCATGTTAGCAGAAGATTATGTAAGTGTGTACTGCAACTTATTCACAGGGTAACTAGTATCAACATGGTATTTACAATTCAAATAGGAGCAGAGGTGTATGCAATTTATCAGGACACACTCTCTCTATCCATCTGTTACACTGTGCTCCTAAAAATGCTCTGTAACAGAAAATACTAACCCAAACATGTTTCCTCAGTGTATATACTATATGTCACTGTGCACTATACTTGTGCTTTGCTCCAGACTGTTTTTCCCAGACTATTGCGGTTTTGTCGTTATAATCTCAAAGAACTTGACTGAAGTAGCTTTGCTAAGATTAGTAGAAAACTACTCCTAATAATTAAAAACTTCAGTTGCTTGTGCAATTTTTTCAAATTAGCAGCTGTTATAGACATTTATATGTTTTAATATACCAAAATATATTAATTGAAAGATTGTATACATGTAGTGCAAAGCTGTTATTAATGTTGTTTTCATGGTTTGAAGAGTATTCAGTGTTTTTTCTAAAGCTCTCTCTCCATACCACAGAGTGAACACAGAACTGGTTAATTTTATAAGTCTCTGTGGTGCTTAGCATGGATGTACAAAAAAGTTTGTAAATCTCAACAAACTGGTTTTCACAACATGCCTCTGGAGCAAAGGGATATTTCTGTTCCTATTTTAAAACTGGCAAATATGATATTCAGATTAATACTGGAGTAACAAGTAACTTCATGTGCATCCCTAAGGAAAAGAAAAAGCAAAAACTGCATAGCCATCTGAAACTGAACATTGAGTCTAGATCTTCTTCTAGTTCCACTTATACTGACAGCACTTATTAGCACTCCTGTTTTCCTGAAGGTCTGTGACATAAGCAGGTTCTTACCCATTAGAATAAAAATAAGCTGAGTTAATTTAAATAGTAGGAATATAGTTCTCCTGATATCTCTCTTTCTCACTAAAACAGGCCAAGGAATATTATCACGCAGCAAATAGGCATCAGATTTGGAAGGTGTGACACCCTATTTCAGGAAGTAGAGCAATAAGCAGTTAGAGACCGAATGACTTATTAAACATTTCAGCTAACACAGTGACACCAAGAAGAGAATATAGTCCAAGGTTTGCAGGCTACTCGCAGCTTAACAAACTGTCCTGTTAGGAAATCTTTTATAACTACCCCCTACTTTTCCATTAACAAAACAATTTGTGTTTGCTCCACAAAGGCATATGAATTCCAGTTTGATTTTGTCAGTTCCCTGCCTTCTCAATGTTCACTTACCTGTTGTCTTGGGGGATTTGGCTCTAAAAGGTACCTGGTATGACTGTTGAAGTAGCTATTTCTGTTATATATGCAGTATTACAAGCTTAAATGGGAGAAAGTCTCTTCCTAAAGGACTGGCTGAAGGCAACCTTCTATTTTTCAGACAACAGTTGACCTGGCTGGGACTGAGGTATTAAATAGTCTTGAGGGTGTTGGTGGAAGGCTGTACATGCCAGATTTCAGAAATTCAAGTTCAGATGGGTCTGGAGAAGTACAAAGACCCGTGGGTCTGAGGAGTTTCCCAGTAGCTGGAGATGAGTATTGCTGTACACGAGTGAGAGAAAGGATTTAACAGAAGTAACAACTCACAAATAGGGAGAGACTGAGGTTAAGTAGCTGTGAAAATCTTCTGAAAGCGTAATTTGGAGGAAAATACCTATTTACTTGTTTGAACGATTGACAAGTCAATCAGTAGCAATTTACACGTTTCCATTAGACTAAGCGAAATGTATATGCTAGTCCTGCATCATACTGATGCATTTAGAAAATAACTAGTTTTTATAATTGCTTACATGAATAACAAGCTTGAAAGAACTGAAAATTAATTGTTGGCTCTGCTGCCAGTCATCTATACAATTGTATTTCAAGATGCAGTTCAAACAAAATTGTCTTATTTTTGTATTAAAGGTGATTGCTAACCTGCAGAAGTAAACCTAGCAGGGTTTTTCCACTTGCTATAAAGGCGAGGCGATGGTGGTGTGTGCCAAGTCCCAAGCACTTGCCTACTTGTTCCATGTACTTCCCAGTCTATTCTTATGTAAAGAAGAAAACTCATAATATGGCATTTCCTTTTGTATTTACAATAACTCTGAGGAATATTTTGTTTGCATTCCCTCTCTTTGCTCTGTGAAATAGGTTAAACTGTGGAGCTGTAGCAGAAGTAAGAGATCTCTTGGTAGAACCTTGTGTTATTTCGACTAGTTATCTTGACCTGAAGGTGTGGAAAGAGAAATAATACAGCAGTTGAAATCTGTAGTTAACCATAGCTATGGAAACATGTGGTGGAAATAGCATGTCCTGTGCTTTGTACTGCCCCATGTAGTAACTGGAGACTTTATGTGGGCTTGAATTTGTTTGGATGGATCTGATGAAGGATTTTGAGTGGGTTCTTTTTTTTACTGCTGTGAATAAACACAACTTCCTCAAGAATGAGCTGTGTTTAAAGAAGAGCAGCATGTTGGCCAGCATGTCTGAGATATTTAACAAGATGATGAGCTTTGATCCAGTGTCTGTCTTATCCTAAATGATTCACCTAGATACAAGATTTGGTAAAGTATTTTGTTTAACTCAAGTGATAGGGACACATGTTTCTACAATAAAATGTCTATGGCCTGCATTTCAGAGGCTGAGTGAATATAGACTGAATTTTTTTTGTATGTCTATAATAAAAGATTAATTCCATAATAATATACTTATTTTGACTAATCATTTACACTACAACAATTGTTTATTATTCTTTTGGGGGCAGTATTTTTGAGAGACTCAATTGTTTTTGTTACTGATGTCAGTGTAATTGTGAAGATATATGACAAAGTAAATACTATACTTGAGAGGTATGCAAAGTAAATTTCAATGAAATATGGCTCATACAAGGATTAATTCATATTTTGTGAGAAAGAAGAAAGCAAATACTTGTGATTTAGATCTGAGTTATGCATTTGATCCATCCTAAGGAATTTACAAGGTGATCGTGCTTTTCTCTTGATTCCTTAACCTGATGTGGTCTCTTTTACCTTTATACAGATGCTTTTTGTACACTATTATGCTTTACTGAACAGTACTTAATTTCTTACTGTACAAAGAAAAATTTTATGGTCTAAGCTGAATGAAAAGAAGTACCATCATTAAACAGAAGGTACTTTAAGCTAGAGGATGATGAATCTATGGAGGAGATTATGCCTTGGTTACTTAGAATATTTGCTTTCTTATTTAGGAAACAGAGCCTCAATCCTGCTAAACAATGATCAGCTTCTGTTTTTCTAATTACTTTTCATGCATCATGTTGTGAGTAATAATTGAGTGAACTCTTTTGAAAGGTAACTTCAGCTTTCTGTAAGCATGAGCTGCTGTCTACTGCATAACAGTAACAGTAAGCTGAGGTAATATTATTAGCAAATACTCTGAATCTCTGGGAACATCAGGATGACTCATAGGGTCAAAAAGATTGTTGATTTTATTCCCTCATGTGGAATCTTGATTCCACTAAAGCAAGTCTCCTATTTACACAAAATGACCAAGAACTTTCAAACCTTAACATTCTATAATGTGTTGTGTTTTATATCCTGCATCACACGTCCCCAGTGCTAGTGCTGGCAGATGGATTCTCCATTGTCACATGTAGGAAACATCCCATCACTACTTATGCAATCAAAATTTGTTTTTTTTCTCAAATCTTTGTTCGCCATGTGCATTTTATGTAGTCATTTATTTTCTTGCATGTGCTTGTGGAGCACTGCAGAAATTCTGACTGATTGTCTTAGAAAAATAGATCTCTTTGCCTGGTTTGAGCATTAATTGATTAACTGTTTACTTTAGGAAAGGTCATGTTACATATGTCTGATTTTTGAAATTCTTTCAGAATCTGTGTATCCAAAGATGAGTAAGAGCTATGCCTAGCATTACTTTTGACATAGTTTTTCCTTAATATAGGCTAATCAATTATTTCTGCAAATTAAACAGGAAATGGGTATGGATAAATTATATTCCAATGCTGATTCACAATGTGTTCTAAGGTTACTTGATTAAATGTGTTATGTATTTGTTTAGAAAAGGCAGATATATTGTGCCACTTGCAGCATGCGCCATTGCTATTCACATCATCACCGGTAAATTGCTATTCACATCATTGTTCTATTTTTCAAAAAGCAGCCATTAAAGATAAAGGCTCAGCTTTCAAATATGTTGTGAGTGAGATTAATGCACATACGGAAGTGGAGAAAGTACTTTCTTTAGAGACTGCAGCATTGTCTAGCAAGTATAGATTAATATGATGTATGTTAAGTTCAGTCTCAAACTATGGATAACTTGACTTGATCTCTTTGCTTTGTTGTTGTCATTTTAAAATTAGAATCAATCTATTAAAAATGCTGAATGCAAGGAATCTATATCCTTTTATTAATCTGTGGAATATGTTAGAGAATTCCAGTTGAACTCGATATAAAAGATTTAAGCATGTAGCAATACATATACATACACATATGTGTAAATGTGTATATATGCATATATAACTGTATGTATGATGGACAGCAGAATTTTGTATCCTCTGCTTGTAGAATCATTGATACTTTTTTTTCCAAAGGAGGTCCTGTTTTTTAGCTATAGTTTCGATTGTCATATCATTTTTAACAGATATTTCTTCCTAAATATGCTTGATGGCAACACCATTTACAGACCTGTGACTTGATGGTGTGCATCAAGGTTTGTTTAACAAGAGTAACCACAGTAACATGACTGCATGTCTCTGTAGATACAGAAATCACATGGAAGTTAATGTTAACAGAGTGGTGCAGCAGAGAACAGTATGAGTGCTTAAATTAGGAGAGTGGAGTGCTGCATTAGATGTTACAGGTGACAAGAATCAGTGTTTAATTTAATTCTTTAAGTTAAGTGCTGCAATGATAAAGGCTATTTTAGAATTTTTAAAATATTTTTTACCTGTGGAAAACAGCTGTGTTTCTATCATGGATTTGTGGGCATTAACATTTCACTGTTTCATTCTTAATAGGATAAGATCAGTCTGTTTAATTTTCTTATGGAAGTTCAATTCTGTATACCATACACAGTTCTGTAACTCAGAAGACAAAAAGAGAGTAGATATCGAAAAAGCATACCACAAAAAATGCCCTTTTCAGTTAATACAGGTTATATATAGTTTTGCAAATAATTTTTAGATGTCTTTTTGTCCCTGGAGCCTCAGTTGTGTAACTATAGTTATCTTTAGTATCTAGTGTGTTGTATAGTGAGACTACCAGAAACTTGCTGTTTTTTTAAGTGGGGACTTCCTACATTAAAAAACACCTTTGTACTGGGCTAGTGTGATTAAAATTGTGGGAGAAACCAAGGCCACTTTTATTATGAACCCCTAAATCAGAATGAGTGGGGCAAAGATGTGGAGAAAACCTGTGCGTAGACTGGTGGGACAAGACAGAAAACCATGCCCTTTTTGCACTAATGAACAAAATGCCAATAGAGTTTTATAATCTGGAAAGAATATATAAGTATAGTGGTCTAGCTGCCACTTCTTCTGTCTATTGAGTGCAGGGTGGATACTATAATGTTGGAGATGCTACTTTCTGAAAGGAGAAACTTCCAGTTGCAAGTAAATGTCATTGTCACAGAGTGGGAGGAAATAGGGATATAGCTATCCAATAGTTTCAAATGCATTTCCTTAAAGGTGTTCTCTTTAATTGTACAGGCAGTGGCATTGCAGCAGTCCTGTACGAGTCAAGGTTGTAGAGCTCAGTAATGCCTGTATGTGCCTGTTGCATTCTTTTCAAAGGCAGGATGTTCTATAGCCAGGCACTTATAATAGTAGTTCTTCCTGTTTTCTTTCATGTCTAATGCTGAATATGTAACTGAACTTCCATTCAAGACATGGAGAGCTGAAACGTAAGAAATTCTGGGATCAAAATTCAGTGTTATGAATATCTATAATGTCAAGTATTGGAAGGATTTAATTAAATCCTTATGCATAGTTGAATACCTCCTGAATTTCATTTCAGTTGCAATCAAGCATCTACAAATGGAGTTGGTGTAATCGCAGGTTTTGTGACATTTGAAGAAGGATTTTTTAGCAGTCTAAATCAGCTGCAAGATTTCAGAATACTTTTTCATTGCAGCTTTGCAAGTTCAGTAGAACAAGATAGGTTCTATTTAACGAGAAGTCTAGTTGATAGGATGCTTTAGGAAAGGAAGTTGTTTGGGGAAAGAAGTCATTCAAAGAATAAAGATTGTAAAGTTGTCATTCAGCAATAATCAAGAAGTTAAGATATAATGCTTGAGGATTTTTTGCTTTTATGCAACTGCAAAGAATCAGACTCCCATTTCCATTTCCTCGGGGAACTGTGGGCTCCAAAGTGCTTGTATCTTTTAAACAAGCCACATATCTCCAAAAAAGGCAAAAATGTCATAGGAATGACATTTTAACATAAACTGTGTTTTTCTGCATTAAAGTTTCTTGTTGAAAGGCACAAGTTCCCTCACCCGCACCCCCTTATGGTAGAAATAGACACAGTTTTGCATAACTACTTCTGCATGATAAATTATAGTGTTGGTCTTGAATATACTTAAAAATGTGACTATGTAAGAAATGGAATTGAAGAAATTAGATTGTGTTCTTTGGTCAGTAATGAAATTGAAAAGCTTTGCTTGCAGATATATCCAAATGATGTGAAACTAATGTAGTTCAGACGTGGTTAATTCCCCTGAGGAACCCTGAGCAATGGTGATGCCTCAGAGAAATAATATGAAAGAGTGGCTGTACCATGGAAATATATTGAAGAGACAATGAAATTAGGGGATCTGCAATTCGAATTGTTACTTTCTCTACTTTATGCATTGAGGTTTTCACACTGATTAATTCACTCCCCACCTATGATTCATTTAATAGCATATCCAGCTGCTGCTTTCATGTTTTGGAGCGCTGACTGCAGAGCTACTATTTTGGTCTGCAAAGCAGGCTCTCTGTTTTATGAAGTGTGCACCATTTATACAAAGTTTCACCTCTAGAAAGATAAGAACAGTGTTACTTCAGTAGACTGATGTACTTAAAGAAGATCATAAGCACTCCTCTATAATCAAAGATGTGTTATTGAACCGAATATCTCTGTTTTTAATTACTAAGGAAATGGTGATCTATTTTACAGTACATCGTAATTGAGGATAGAAGATGTACAGTATATGGCTACAATTTCCATTCAGATTGTTTAATTTATACCATGTCTCTGAAGTCAATGTTTTTAAGCCAGGCTTTTATTAAAAAAAGAGATCCTGCCTTCTGTTTCATCCTCTGCCATGTGTTTTGCCCTGTCCTTTGGGCTGTTGCCAAGGGAGCACACAGTACACTGGAGCAAGGAGCCATGCTGTTTGAAAGTGAACCAGATTTTATGGTATTCTTTTTGCTTCTCAGTTCCATCCAAGTCAGTTTTCTGATAAGCTCACCATGCAGCTGCTTGAATGCTGGTGTTAACACAAGGGAAGCAGCAGTACAAAACTATTTAGGGGAAGGAGCTTGCCCCTTTAGGTATCCATGTGGTATTAGATCAGATTCATGTGGTCCATTGAGGACATTCTTTGTTGTCTGGCATTAAAGAATTAGACTCAAGTGGTTGCACTTATGTGACTGTTATCACTTATGTCTAGGGTCCTCCAAAGGGTTGGAAGTGTCTCTCACCTTTTCTAGTCTCAGTGCCCTGCTTCTCTCAGCAGGTCTGTTATGCCAGGACTGTGTGGCTGATGCACACTTAAGCACAGCAGTAGAAAACTTCTTCCTTCCCTAAAAATAAAAATCTGCTGCTCTTGCCGTGTGAGGGAAAGAGTGGTCTTGTGTGCAAAAGCACATTTTACCTTATGCCTGCAGCAACAGATAGCCACTAGCATAGTGATGCTGAGGAGCTTTAAATGAGAGAAAGAAAGCAAGCTAGCTTCCAGAAAAGATAAGCTCTGCTATTAATAGTGTTAGTGCTGCTGTAGATATCTTTTTTTTGTTTATATCAGTAGTTCAATCATTGGTTGCTGTATTAGACATTTTTCCTGCCTGTTTACTTATTACTCCTTGCCATCCTCAGAAAGATTTTCTTCTAAAAGTATCTAGCTCTTAAAGGAAGCAATTTTTAATACCTGTGTTCTAGGCATGCAAATTATCTTCCATAGTCTAAGATGCACATTCAAGTCAGGGCTCTCAGTCCAACTGCCAGTAGAGATTGTTGCTGCTGCTGTTCCTGCTTCAGAAGCATTTTATCCCAACTTCATGATTTTCTTAGTGGGATTTTAGTTCTGTGTTGACATAACACTAGCTTTTAGGAGTGACAAAGATAGATCCAAGAAAGATGTAGAGCTGAAGCCTCCTTATTCTTAAAATAGGCTTGTTCCTTAGCCATTCCCAGCACTCAGACTGATACTCTCCAACCTCCTGAACACCTCCTTATGGAGAAGTGCCACATGGAATCTGTGGCCACATGTGTGATGGAATGGAGCTGGTTTGGGAGTGAAGAACTGCTGTCTTCTGTAGCAATGAGTTATTACTATTTTTCTGCTGGTCTGTGATAGCATCTACTTGCCTGTGGCAGGTGAAATGCTGGGCAGTTGCTTACCCCTTGCTTGGGCTGCTGATTTCCTAGGTGACGCAGAAAGTCGTTAAAGTCAATGGCTGTTTGTGTTCTCAGTGTAAAGTTGCCAAGTTAACATTTGGAGGTTTTTTAGAGTTAAATTGTGTTGTGGTTTTTTTTTTTTTTTAAGTATGAAAAGTTAATGTTTTGTGAAGGTCTTTATCCCTGCATGACTGAATGTGGGACAAGTTGAATTCCAAGTTAAGAAGATGTAGAAAAGAAGCAAATCCTACATAAAGGGAAGTGTTTACTGTCTGTGTTCTGCCAAAACATGTATGTGGCACAAACATGTGACAGACTCTCTGTCAATCAGCAATTTATTGTTTGCAAATCCTCTAGGACTTCCTGGTTCTTTGCCAAATCTATAATTGATTTGATTTTTGTATTTAATTATATGAGCTTGTTATGAGGGATATGATTATATGAGGGATAAAATAATTATTTTTTGTTTGTTTTTGAGGATGAGAAATTCATAATTATCTTTTGGTAAGTAGAATAATAGAGCCTCAGTTTAACCATAGGGCCAATACAAAGCAGCCTAGATATGCTTGTGTTCAGGTAGCATTTTTAATGCAGTATTCCCTGTAACTTTTGATAATTCCTTCATATAAGAAACCCTTAATCCCATAGATGCAATAACACTTTTACAAGGTATATAATTTATCACCAGTCTATGAGAAATACATGTTACTCTTTAATACAAATATTGCTAGATGATATTTCTATTGTTCTCATTTTTCAAATGTATGAAAGGTTAGACACAACCAGATGAAAAGACTCATGATGAAATGCAAATATTCTGAACTCGCTTGGCAGCAAATCTTAGACTATGTCTTAGACCAGCATGCTTTTCTCCTATTTTTTCCTTTACAGTCTCTCCAATCTTTAGATATTATCAGCTTTTCCAGTTTTTCCAAATTGAGATAATGTGAGCTTAGGATGTTTTTAAGGGGATGGGGAAGGAAGACAGACATTTTAGAAGATGAATTTCTGAATTTTGTCATTGGAATTGCAGAATTTCTGTAACAGGAACAATAAACAATAAAGTGAGAGTAGAACAAAAGAGAATGTGAACAATATCTTGATGATTAAATCCAGGTGCTTGAGAGGCAATCACTGCCAAAGCTGATACAGTTTCTTAATTGCATGAAAGGAAAGGTCATTTGCATGCCATGCTCTCACACTTTACAAATCATTCTCCGGAACATGGATTTCAAAGTGCTGGTAAAAATGTATTTTTCCTGCTTGTTCAGATCTTTGAAGAGACAAATTTAGGGTACACTGACAAAGAACTATTAAATGATTTCTTTTTAACTTTAGTTTTAATTCTTTTAAGTTTCAGTGGATGGCATTTTCAGGTCAAATGAAATGAAATGCACTAGTGGATTATTCTTTGGCCATTTGTTTGATCCTTATTTATATAATCAGCAAACATACGAACTATTAATATAATTATCTTTTGAGATAGTTGAGAAATTAACTGAATAGGCAGAGGATTAACAGAAACACTTAGTGTAGGACATGCAGAGTTTTTCACATTGCACTGTTTCCATTGGCTGCATGCTCCCAGGAGGCATGGTTGCATTGGCATCTTTGATTGCAAGCAAATGAGCTCAAGTTTCTTAGTAGAAACTCAGCATGGTAATACTTAAGCTACTGCTAATGGTTTCTATTAAGTACACGTAACAAAGAACAAATGAAATAAATGAAATTAATCAAATTGTCTACTCATCGTTATTTTCTAATTTTTAACATTAAAATTGTAAGTTTTTCAGGTAAATCTGGTTTCTGGAGCTAGCATCTGGAAACATTGCAGTGACAAGTGAGTGGTGTGGGTTGTGATGGGTGCTGAGTTTTTTTTGTTTTGTTTTGTGTTTTGTTTTTTGTTGTTGTTTTTTTGTTTGGTTTGGGGTTTTTTTGAGTGGGGGGTGAGGAAGTGTGTGTTTTGTGTTTTATTTCTTTGTTTGGGGTGTTTGGTTTGTTCATTTGTTTTAAAATCTGTTTTGATTTTTCCTGCTTACTGATTTTTGCAAACTTTAAAATGCTAGCTGATTTTTTCATTCTGGGGCTATTATAAGTTTTAGAACATTCTGGAGAATTTTTACTAAATGCTTTTTAACTTGTTACTGTTTCTGCTTAGTAGATTGGCTCTAAATGGGAAATTGTTGTGATTAGTCTTCAATAGGCTATGGTTATGTGTTAAGATTCCCAGATGTTATGCAATAGTTTTGGTTTACATCTCCAGAATAATCCTACCAAAAGCAGAAGCACTTCTGGCCCTGGGCAGAACATTTCTGTCCCATTCCTGCTTTCTGCCTTGTGTTCCTACTGCACTGAATATGGTTTGGTCAAAAACATGATTTGGAAAAAGTTTATTGAAGATATTATTCTGATTAACACCAGTGTGGCAGAAGAGTACATGATTAAGAGTCTCTTTGGGTCAGACTGCACATCTCTTTGGAGCAAGAAACCTTGAAGTCTGTGCCTCCAAATCAAAGCCATATGAATTACTTTATTGCTGCAATAAAATTTCTTATTATGACAGAGGATGGAGTTCTATAAAGCATAGAACTGGTATTTCAGATATGTCCCACAGAGTCCAGCATTGTGTATAAATTAATTGGGATTTGTTGTCCCATGTTTATATGCTGTAGCAGTGGTCCAGGAAGTTTCATTGTAATTCAGTGGTGTCTTGAATCCTGAGTTGTCTGTTGACCTTGGTTCCGTCATTTTCCTTGTATTTTTTTCCAGTTCAGCAGTAGATTGTAAATCAGCTATACTCTTGTAGTTTGCCAGTTTCTCTGTTGATATATGTGAACCTCAGAGGAGTCAATTGCAAATTTAACTTTAAAAAAATTAAACTGCATAAAGCTCTGAGCAGGCTAATCTCAGAGCTGACCCTGCTTTGAGCAGGAACTGGGACTAGAGAACTCTTGTAGTTGCTCCTCCCTCCTGTCCTCTTTGTGGTTTTTTTTGTGTGTTTTTTTTTTTGTTTGTTTGTTTGTGGGGTTTTTTTGTTTGTTTTGGTTTGGTTTTTTGGCTCTATTATTGATATCTTTTTCCCCAGAATGGGACTGCAGGAGTTCAGGTTTAGGAAATCCTTTCCTTTTGGATCATTCCAGCATCAGGAATATTGTAGAATACAAGAAACTGGAGTGATCACATAGGTGGACCTGAGAACTGATTTCTACCCCCTTTGACATTGGAAATATTTCTTTCACTGAATAGTATAGATGCCTTTTCCTTTGGTCTTTCATTGTGGCTTTTGACATGAATAATCTTAGCTTCAAATCACAGTCAGAAAAGTGGATCCTGGGTTACACACTGGCATTTTCTACACTGCCCTCTTTGCAGTATGAGTCTGTATTTTTTTTAGATAAAAGCAGTGCATGTGTTTTACGCTCATTAAGTAACCATCTCTTGGGAACCAAAGGCAGGTAGGGACATATGTCTTCATCCCTTCTAGGTATGTATATTTTGATCAGAGGTTGTATGTATAGGTTGCAGCTGCTTCCTTTATGTCTCCAAAAACCAGAACTGACCTTCTCTACCTTACAATGAAGAATCAGAATTTCCCCATTGAAACTGCATTGGCAAAGGTCTGACAGCAAAGGCATGTGTACTTCATCTTACTGGAAAAATACATTTGCTTTTATTTGGCACTACTGTAATGATCAATTCTTAATAAGAATAGACAGTTTTGTAAGCACTTCTGTCATGAAGTTGGTGATCACACACTGGCACAGGTTACCCAGGTAGGTTATAGAGATAATACATACAGATATTCAAATCCCATCTAGAGATGATCTTGATCAACCTGCTGTAGGTGACCTGCTTGAGCTAGATGATGTTGACTAGTCCCTTCCAACCTTGACTATTCTGTGGCTCTGTGAAAATTTCCTTTCAACAAGAGAACTATAGTTCCTGTTTTGAGTTGTGTTTATACTGTCAAAAATACTGTCTTGAATGATCTCAATGTTTTTCTCACTATACATCATCCCTAAGGCATTTAATCACAACATAATATCCTGCTATTGATTCTTCATTCCAAATTCCTGCTGACTCAAAGGGGAGTAATGGCAGAATATGGCTCTGGAGAGATTAATTGATATCATACTCAAGTCTTCTAACCCCCAGTTTCCTACATAACTGATGCTCTGCACAAATTTACTGCCTGGTGATATTTTTAAAGATCCAATTTGATTTTTATAAACCATCTCTGAGCAATCAGGGACTACTTTGAAACAAATTACATTGTGCAACTGGGATCTCTTGTTGTATGTATAGTGAAATATGAAGTGCTTAGCATCTGAGTACAATAAATTAGTCAAAAATTATAACAGAAAAAACAAGGCATCTATTAAAATTTATTCCACTTGCATGGGGAAAAGGCAGTACTTTTACCTAAAAACGTCTTTTATTCTTTGTAATACAATGCTGAGTCAGTTCACAACTGAAATTTGACAGCAATAACTGTGGGTATTATTTTATTCTATAGTGTAGTAATTCTGTAGTTGATCTTTTCCCATTGTATAAAATAATTATAGGAAATAACTACTACGTAGAAACACCTGATGAAAGAACAAGGTATAAAAACATGTTACAAAATGTATAAAAACAGTCTGAAGTGGTCCATAGAGTGAGGAGGCAGAAATCATCAATGTAATATCACACTCCTTGAAAAAGAGCATCCCACCACCACTATGACACCATCTCACCACCACCATGCTTCTCTCAGTGAAGATTTGGGACACTGAGATCTCACTATTATATTCCTGTAGACTGAAATATCTGACCCTAGGACCCAAAAGAGCAGTGAAAGGCTGAGCATAACATCCAAGAAAAATGGGTGGATAGTAGCAAACTTGTGTATATCAATTTTGACTCAGTAAAATTTGAACTATAATGTAACACATTTTAACTGGAAAAATAATTCTTTGATTAGGCTGTTAAGGCTTTAATTAAATGAATGTAAATTGTAGCTTTGCATTTAAAGAGTATTCCCTCCCCCTTTTGCCTACCAGATATTGAGGACAATGTGAGTCAGCATCAGGCACATGCACACACTCTGCTCCTTCCCCATCCCGTTCCAAAATGATGTGTGTTCACATCCTGCAGTTTGGGGCAGAGTGGAGGGAAGAGTTGATGTGTCTATCAGATACACAGCATAGAACTGAGTTAGACTGTAATAGTTCATACTATATTTTTCCACCCTTCTTTTCTTCTTGGGTGATCTGTGTATGAACAAAATCTTCAGAGACCAAGGATTCTGCTTATGATATCATATGATATGCATCTGCTATCTCAAAGGGCTCAAGAGGGAACATTTGGCTCTTTGTGATTATAGTATTTTTCTCTGATAATTTCTGTAACATGCTAGCTGGCCTCCTACATCAACTCCTGAATGGCAAGTGACAGCATTTTTTCTTCATGAAAAGAAATTTTTAATGGGTTGCACCATAAATAGCTGGAACTTGCAGTCTTATGTGAAAAATACAGGATATGAGTCATTAGCAACAGCAGGAGACCTTAGATCTCTGTAGCTTTATGCATCTTCTGTGGCCATATCAAGGACTGCGTTTAATCTGAGCAGCACATATGCGTTCCAGATAGCTATAGGAGGCAACCTGGATCCCACTTTCTGGTTTTTTAGTACCTGCTCTCTAGTAAAACATACTCCAGGCTTTAAAGAGACTCCAGTTTATTTTAGAGTCACTCAGTTTCTGGTACCTTAAAGTAAGACCAAGGAAAATACAATAATTAGTGCATTGTCTTTGGTACAAGAGAGAGGAACAGGCTTACTCAAGAAGCCAGACTTCAGTTTTTTCCAGACTTTCTGATGTCCCCTGTTCTTCTAGAGGGGTCACTTTTCTGAGGTGTAAATTACTTTTTTCAATGAATCTATGAAAATTTTAACTAGGTTAGTGTTTTGAGCAAAAAGAAATTAACTGTTATTATGACAGTTTCTGTAAATCTCTAATTATTTCTAGTATTTTCAAACATTCAATTCAAACACAGTGTTAACTCTTTTTCCTCATATTCCATTCCCAAGAGCTACATGGATTTGAAATTCTTGAAAGCAGTTTTGAATTGCTTTACAGTTCAGTCTCTCAGAGATAAAGAAACCAAAGCACAAACATTATAACAACTTCCTTTAAAGTAGGCCTCAATGGGAGAGTTTAAAAGTAATACCTTTCAGATCTTTTGACCCCCATGACTGCTTAAATCAAACACCATACTTCTGGATAATTTATCAGTAGTCTGCTAAGCAAACTCCAATTCAGGGGAACTTACAGGTTGAATAAACAGCTCTAATGCTTCACATCTGGCAGGTTGATTCCCAAGTCCTTTAAGGTAAAAATGTAAATGTTTGTTTAACACAAGGTGAGACAACAGTCCTGACACAATGGTAATGGCTGAAAAATCACTTTTCAGGTGGTCAGGAACTATCAGGGTCCTTGAAGAGGAAGCAAGGTCTGCCTGAAATCTCTTCGCCACTTCTTCATATTTCAGCATGTTCTGTTTTGTTATGTTATTGCAAAACAGCAGAAGCAAATATTGGAACACAGGTGATAATGCAGTTGTCTGTCCTAGGACAGTAGCCAGCTACTTTGCAATAAAGTTAGGCAGTTCTTGTGTACATTGTGTTTCTCCTTCTTTTATGGAAAGAAGGCAACATCTTTTAAGAAAAGGACTGAATGAGTGCTTGGGGCCACCTGTCCCTCTTAGCCTGGTGGTGAAATAAACTTTTGACAATTATGACTCATGAAGATTATATTTCTAAGTCCCTTTGCAGGTTTCAGGCCAGAAAGACTTGGAATGAGAAGCTGAAATGAGTCCAATTACTGTAAAATAAAAATTACCTGGAATTTTCTCATTAAGGTTGCTGTGTTTTAGCACCATTACTATAGATGTTTCCTCCCATTAGATATTTCATATTACATATTTTAAATTATTGTCCGCAAGGAAGTGCAGAACTAAATAACTGCAATTTAAGCGTCAGATTTGCAGTTATGGCTATAGCGAAATTCCATTTTTTAAAGAAGTCATAGAGAGAATTCTTGTACTAAAGCTCTTCTTTCAAGAATGGAAGTGAATAATTCAGTCAGGATTATGTTTTTCTCAACAAAATTGCTGTTTTGGGTGAAAATCTCTATTTTTTCCCCCCCTACACACAGGATGGATAAATACATACAAAAAATGGAGAGTTGACTTGAACTGAACTTAATTATTTCAAATATTTAGCATGGAAAACACTGGTTTGGATTTGTCCCCATGAAAGAAAGGAAAGAGAAGATTCAAGAGTATGGTTGGATCTCTGATAATAATACTAATGTGGTTTTTGGACCTCAATCATTGTTTATTAAATGTAAGGTAGGAGCAATACTTCAAATGTTGATATAGAGTTTTTCCCCAAGGAGAATAATGTTATGGTTGGCAATATTTAATCTCTTACTTTAAATTCTCTTACATAAATTGCCCGTTAGGTGCTGGTGATTACAGCCTGGTACCATGAGGGGCTTGTTTTCACATAATGAAACCCATTACCAGTAGCTGTGATAATATACCTTCAAAGGGACCAATGCATACTAACACCAGCTTTCTGCGATATGTTCCAGATGAAGAAGAGGAAAATGACCTGTAACAATGCTGACACTCCTTGGGAAGTAATTTGAATTGGTCAGAATATAATCAGTGCTACTTAGTGCCATGGATCAGCAAAAACTCTAATCTGAATTTTCCTTAGGTACTGTGAAAACATCTTCCATAGCTGAACTTATTTAATGTGATACTTTTATCAGGAATTGCATAAGGTATTCCTGCAAATATTGTGAACTTTATGGTATATTGGGTTATACTGGAACACTGGCCAAACTGATTTCTGAGTCTGTGACAAAGTAATAATGTGGAGATTTTGCCTGTGGAATTATGAAAATCGATATCACACTTATAGTGGGGTAACTATACCATGCCTGGAAGGACATACCCATCTATAGACTAACCACAGCTGAGGTTTAAATTCTGGTCTAGAGTGGCAAATCTGGCAAATCCTGATTTCCAAATACTTTTTGTCTTCAACTTCCAGTGCAAGTATATTAATACTGTTCTGCTAAAGCTCCAGAATAGCACAGTACCAGGGAGGCTGTTGCAGTCACTCAGGTGGAAAACTAGAATGTTTGGACCATAAGAGTAAAGACAAAAAACTTCCAGCTGTGTCTGACTAAGCTCCTTATGACATTAGTAAGTAAATAAGTAGAGTAGGGCTGATGGGCCCTTGACTAACCTTGAACTGTCAGATATCAGGCCAGAAAAACAATGGGCAACTGTGAGCTTTGTATTTTTAGATGTCAGCTTGAAGCTGATTTATAGTAGCTTTCCAGTCTCAGAGCAAACTGCTTAGGGCTTCAAGGACTGAATTGGGTGTTATGGACTTTCCAGAATGTACTTAGGCAGCTCAGAGAGGCTTTCAGTGTGGAAAGTCAAATTAAGGGATTTGAAATTCACTGTAAATCCACACTCTGAATTTAGTTTTTCTGCTTTTTGAGATTCCCATTTATGAAAGATGAAGTGAATAATCTTGAAATTTGGCAAGCACCAGTGCATTCTAAACATCTTTCATTTGCGATAGGCTAAGAGGAACAGCGAGGAGGTAAAGGTAAGTATTGCTTCTACATCCATCCCTGTTCTGCGGCAGACGGTGAAGCCAGCTAAGCAGTAGTGGCTCATGGTGTTCACTAAGTGGCTGTCCCAAATTTCATATATGCTTTCCTCCCATCTGGTAAGTGGGTGAGTCATTTATGACTCAATTTTCTCCACTCGGCTTAAGAATAATTCCTAATGACTCACATAGAATGTTTTCAGGGACTCTTGCTCTTGGAGAGCACTTCACTTCTACTGCTCTCATCTTCTCATCTCTCCCATACTGTGGACTGCAGTTTAACTTCCAGAGCAAAATACTTTTACCTGGAAATCAGTATTGGTGCAATTGCTGCTGTAGTGAGCCATTTCTGATTTAAGTGTGACTTTTAGCTTTGTCTGTAGTACTGTCACTTTGTGAGGTGAAGATCAGCCTCATGGATTATATGAATTAGGCAGGGTAGGTAAAGCCCAGGTACTGGACCTCTTGGAGGTGCTTGTGGAGCACACAGTGCTCTGGCAGGGTGTGCTGGTACAGGGACAGGACCATCCCAGTGGATGAGCATGCTCGGGGCTGTCTAATCCAGAGCCTCAGCAGCAGGGGTACAGGCTGGAGGACATGCATTGGAACAATTAGAGTTGCAAGTTTGTAATTTCTTCCCTTGTGCACAATGAATAGGGAGAGTTGGCCTGGCCTTTTATACTAGATCTGTTTTAATTCTGGGCGCACCTTTGTATGTTGACTCTGTGTTTGAAGTGCAAGTTCAATTTAAATTTGTGTTGTGGGTGACTGTACTCTAACCCAAGTATGCAACAACACTCTGCATTTGTGCAGAGAGCTTAAGTAACTCTTAAAGTTGGCAGTGAAGTCCATCAGTGATAAAGAGCAGTTAAAGGGATGACAGAGAATTTTTGGTGGACTTATGTCAAGAATGTGCATATATACATATCGTAGCTAAAAATGTATGTAAATGTACACCTCCCATAGAGGAAAATGCAGACAGTACGTCCATGAGATGCAAATAGCAACTCATGTCTCTTACAGTTTTCCCAACCATATGGCCAGTCTTATAGATGTGCCCCTTATGTAAGAGAGGCCCAGTTCTAAACTTCAGTGCTGCGTGACAGTTCACTGGAAAGGGAATTTAAGAACCACTAATTGAAAGAAATGTAAAGTCTCTTCCATATATTAATTTTAAATTTTCAAATAATTAATAATCAAAGTTGGTACACTTAAAACTGAATCTTTGTACTATAACTCCTTTTATATATCTTTCCATTTAATTAGAACTAAATAGCTGTCTCTCCTCAGCTCATTCTTTTGTCCCTAAAGCAATTTCTTATATGTCCTCACTAATTACTAAAATCACATCTCAATAGCATCCATTCCTGATGGCTCTGTGATTGTTTAAGGGTTCACCACCAGAAATAACATTTGCTTCACCATCTATATCTGAAATTAAATACATCATAAAAATGTAATTCTCTGTTTGACTTTATTTTCTGTCAGCAGATATTTTCTAATTGGAGTTTAAAGATGATGTAGATATTGCTCCCAAACTTAAATGAATACTTGGCTATACTTATTAAGAATGCAGAGGCAAAAAAAGGATGAATGACAGAAATAACTGCATGAAAATGAGGTTTTCTATATCTGGAAGGAAAACCAAAACATTTTAATATGATCACCTGAAAGGGATAAAATTACTTGCTCTCCAGATAACCATGGAATGTGGAAGGTTTTTTATTTAATTTTTTTGTACAATTGATGATTAAAATAACTGAAGTTGAAGAAAGGGAGTGAAACAGACAGATTGCAGACCCCTTTGTTATCAAAATAATAATAAAAAGTCCTCTTAAACTAATTTTTGAAGGACAGAATAATTTAAGCAATTACGTTTGGGGACAAACAGTTATGGAAAAGAGAGATAAAAATGGGCCAGGGCAAAGTAAAAACAGTCAGGGTGTAGTAAGGTTACGAAGTAGCACACCCAAACATCAGCCTATAGCCTGGTCTTGGGCTTTGATCTTACTAATAGCCATTGCACAAAAAGTAGGAAAGTACTGTTTTCAGTTTATTCATGCCACAAAGTCAGGAGGTACAGAAGAGTGAGGGTGATCATAAACATGCTGCATAAAAGCAATTTCATGGCCTTGTGAAACAAAATAACAGCAATAGGAAATTTAATATTGGTAAAGGTAAGGTTATGCTTCTAGGGATTAACATTTCTATTAGAAACTGGGCTCATCAGCTGGGAGTGGTGGAGAAGATCAAGACTGTTAGTTGACTAAGAGGCACAAGAAGAAATAAAATCTTGAGAAAAGCAAACGTTCCCGGAAGCTTATTGGCTGAGGTCATTGCAGCAAAGATGGGTACCCAAAAATGTCAGAGGAAAAAAATGTATGCTAACTGTAACTTTTAAATTCAGCATGCTAAACAATGTATATGGGTTACATGCTTCCATGACTTGGTCACTCAATACCTTTAGTGACTGTAGAGGTGGTTTTTGCATCACTGGAGAGAATGCTACTCATCACAGATTTTATAGCTTGGAGAAGACTGTTCTCTAAAAGTTGGTTTTCCAACTAAGTGCTTTGATTCATCTACCACTAAACAGATCTACATTTCATTATAGGCTTTATTGGAATTGGGAAGGAGCCCAAGAATATTCATATTGGTGTCTAGCATTTTGCAGATGCCTTTGGAAAATCTGGTTTGCAGAACTGATCAAGAATAGCCACTTCCCTCTTGAAGTGATAAGAGGAAAAGGTCTCTCAACTATGTCATTTTACTGTCATTTATTGTAATTTTACTTAAATTATAAGAAAAGGTAGGAGAGAACAGTTAATATCACACATACTGCATATCATTCTATATTCTTCACTTATATTTTCAATAGTACAAGCTGCCAAGTAAAAGCACATCTGCAAAATAAGTGTTTGGAGAGTGTCCAGTAACAGGCTATGCCAATGGATCCTCCTGGATTAATTTTTGAACTCTAAACAAAATGTAATAGATGCTTAGACTCAATGTTGGCTTAGTTTGAAAAGATTTATTATATGATTTTTTTAATTTGTTTTGCTGGAATAAATGATACAATAAATAAATGAGGCCAAAACTCTCATCACTTTTATTTTTCATCGGGTTGATAACCAAGTTATTTTGTCGTCAATGAAACATGTATAGATTTACATGATTCACATCATAACTAGTGCCACTAATGAAATATGAACTAAAAAGTAGTTACTGAAATACTAACATCCTGGGTTTATCAGGCGAGATACTCCTGTTAGAGAGCTCCAACTGTTCAGGCAGGGATCTGATCTTTGCAAGGATATTTTGGGTAAAACTAACACAAATAATGTTGCAAGAGTAACTAGCAGCATTGGAGAGCTGAAGTCCTCAAGGTGTTGAGGACTAAAGGCTTCTAATATATGAGAGTTACATCTAGTCTAGGAGGTTAATTTTTACTTTGAAGAGTTAAGCAGGTTCATCTGCAATTGTCTTCTCTTGGTACTTGTATGTTCACCTCTGCAGAAGGGTAGTGCTAGGATCCTTCAGGGTATAGCCCACTCATTATTTCTAGCTGTATTAGGCTCAAAGAAATCCCTCCATGTTTAATGAGAAATGTCAAAACAAGTTTCTGAATGATAGTTTGATGTGATGTGTCTTACAGCAGTTTAAAATTGCTTGTATGCCTGGAAACTAATACAAAACCCCAACAAAACCCTAAGCTGTCTTCATTCAGTTTAATTCAGTCTCTTGCAGGTGCATATTTAAGGTAATCTCTTTTCTCGGTCATCCTTGTGACATTATCTGTTCTTCGTTTCCTTTGACATTTAGCATTAAATTGGATGTTGTCAGTAGGGATTTCCTTTTGTATGTACAGGATCACTTCTCCAAGGTATCAATAGCATCTTGGTCCTCCTTCCAAAAGTGTAAGTGTATCCTCAACTCACTATAGAGAAGATAGATGGAACAGGAAGTCTTTGGATAATAATTCATAGTTCACTGATTGGTTCTTGCTTTAGAAGTTGTGTTTGCATTTATTGCTCCATCGCTTCAAAAAGAAAGGATGAAGGTATTTTTTCTCTACAAAACAGCAAGCACATGGCAGGCAGCTGCAGCAGCATTAACTTGTCCATACCCTTTTTGTGAGGTACTTCACTCCTCTGCAGGAGCCATTCCCTGTGTGAGATAAAGCACTTATTTCTGTAGCTGTCTTAGTGCTTGTTATAGCCAAAGTAAACGGCAGTTCTACTGATTATTTGTACTCCTCAAACTATGTGAAGAATTTTCTTCATCAGGAAAATTGCTAAGATTTGCTTTGTATAGACCACTGCAGGCCAAATTAAAATTATTGCGGGAATATGATCTGAAAGTGTTCTAAAGTAAAAGTAATTTTCAAAATTTTTGTTTTACAAAAAGTCTGGAGTAAGTTTTTTCAACTCATTATTTAAGTGTTATTAAGAATTATATGCCCTACATTAAAAAAACCCTAGTAAACCAATTTTCTGTTTTGGATTGAGTTTTGAAAAAAGAACAATGTAAGCCAGCTTTCTGTTTTATTTTTTTTCACTCTGTATTGTAATTTTTTTGAAATCTTCGTTCACGAAGCCAAGCCATGATGATGATGATTGTAATTTTTATTTTTTTAATCCCAAAGACAACTTGTTTCCACATTGCTCTCTGGAATGCTCTTTTTTTCAGTGTACCTAAATAGATGATCTAGACAACATGAACTGTTCGAAACTTTAGCAACATCAGCAGCTGGTGGCATTGTGTTGCCTAACAGCTTCAGAACAGTTTCTGCACTTGTGCTGAGTTGCCATAGTGATATCTGCCCACTGGTGGTGGACTTGCTTGAGAAGTCGCAATAAAAACAACTGTCAGACTAACATAATGACAGATACATTAGCCACAGCAACAGCAAGAAACTGGAAATTATTTCTGTCACAAACATAAATGAAGCTTAATCCCTAGTTATGTGTCTGTTTTGGAAGGCCCATCATTCTGCTGCTTTATTTGATAAATATAACTATATAAGTATATGAGATGGGCACAGAAGAGTCTGCAGAGTTACTTTTTATCTGTGACGTCACTGTCTCCTTTTGGTCAGAGTCAACCGAATTTGCACCTTACATTTGTGCTTTATACTATGGAATATTTCAGTATTGGACACTTAATATGAGGATCAAATACTTGTCTAATGAACACTGCTCAGGGAGGACCCATTTTAATACTATGTTTCTGCAACACCCTTCCTTTTTTTTTTTTTTTTTTTATGGAGCCATACTTTATTTTGTTTCCTCAACTTGCTGCAAATATTCTTGATATAATCTCATTCTTCTTTTTAAGAAGTTGAAATATTTGGAGAAGATAAAGGAGAGAGAGAATGTTTGTGGATATGATTTTAAATTACCTTTTTATTTTAAAAAACCTCTGAGTTCTGAATATTTCTGAGTTTTTCCACTTCTTCAGAGCCTTTCAGATACTTTAATGTATATACTAAAGTTGCAAGGTTGAGATTTTTCAGCCCTAGAAAACTAATGTAGCGGCTTTAGTCCAGCAATAATTATAGGCTCCTCTGTTTTGCTTCACTGGCCTATTCAGACAGAAAAAAACCCCCCAAATCACTGTCTGCAAAAGATGCTAGAGCCTTTCTTTGGATGCATGTTTCCAGATTTGTTTTTTTTAACTCAATAGATTGAGAACACCATTTCCCCTCTGCTATTTGGTATATCTGTTTAACTTTCCTGGATTAAAATTCAATTTAGTCAAATACTTGGATCGAATGATGTTTTAATTTGGTCTTCCTGACAGGGATTTGTCCTCCCTGACGCAGCAACTGATTGCTGTTCTTAGTGTGCTCTGTAACTGTGGTATTAAGTGCTAACTGACCTAGGTTTCTGTCTTGAACCTAAGTATTAAAATCTCCATTTACAAAGTATCATGGTGTCCCATCCCACTCTGCCTTAATTGTCCGAAATTAAATGTGATCGGAGTGGGACCCTGTTTAAACAGACACAGTATGGAATGTTAACTGCTGGCTGATGATGTTTGCTTAGCAATTTGCAGGCTATCATTGTGATTAATAAAAAAAAATCGCTGTATCTATGGAAACAAAGTGTGGAAAATAGCTATTACGTCTATGAGGAATGTTCAACGAAAATGATTAGGTGGCCTTAAAAATTATAGCAGCTGTCTTCAGAGCAGAACTCAGGGTATTGCTCATGTAAAAAGGGTTGTAGCAATATGAGGCATGTAGAATCCTAACATTTTAACTGTATTCCAATCATTGTTTTAGCAAATTATATTTATGAAAATCATTGCATCTGTTTTTTTTATTCTTGATGCTTTTGTGAATTGTCATTTTGTGAAATGTCTTAATGAAGGAGATGTCCCGTAGGATATTTAAATTTTATATATTATTAATGAATTGCCACTAGACTAGCTCTAAAAGAAATTAAAATTTCTACATGAGGATAATATACAGTAATTGCAACAAATTTGCCACTGGTTTTGCTCACATGGAAGCCTCTATGTGGAATTTCTTTCCCATCTTATTTTTCCAGCTAAAAGTGCTGGCTAACAAATGACAATTTTAGGAATCATCCTGGCATTAAAAAATCTAGTCTTTAAGATGTCTTTTTTTCCTCAGTTTGTTGACTCCTAGAAGTTATTCCTTGGTGTGCTCAAAACATCTGTTTTCATGTGCCATTGTCACAGCAAACACAGGAAACTTCTGCATTCCTTTAATGGCAAATGAAAATGGGTGACTGAGTTTACTGACCTCTGATCCTGTAGGTGGATGCAGAAGGTCATATTCTGCTTCAATTATCACACTTCCATTCACATTACAAGTATGTCTTGGAGAACATGAACTGGATCCCACTGGGGGGAAGGTAAGATAAGATTTGCTCCAGGAACACACACTGCTTTCCAGCCATTAAATGATGGTTGATCCAAGGGACTAGATCAGAGCTTCTCTGGAGTAAATCCCCCTGAGATGCATGGAAAGGAGACATTATGCCCTCAGCTCTATAGGCTTACTCCTATTGCAATCTATTGAGGTAATTAACTGAGCTGTGAGTAGACTGGAGTAAAAATCCATGTCTCCCTGGAGAATAACTTTGAACAGGGCATTTTTCCTTAGGAAAAAGAAAGGATTTGGGGAGAGCAAGTGGAGTTTACATTTCACTACCTTCACTGTTTTATTAATAATATTCTTTAGCAAATTACTGTGAATGAAAAGTCACAATATTCAAATCTGTTAGTAATATATTAGTATAACACATTTTATAATTCAGGTCCTTTATTGTAAACTGTGGAGTTAGGCCAAAGGGCTTGCCTGTTGATTTGCTTAAAGCAAAGACTTAAACTGTAAGAATAAACAAAAGCTGTAATAAGAATAAACAAAAGCTCCTCTACTGTATCTTTCCTTGGTCTGTACTAAGCAGGACACAGATCTGATGTGTGCAAAGTAATTTCCAAAGATTTTGGGTAAAAGTAAAAGAATTGAGTTTTTCAGAATGTACACTATATGGCCCAGCTGTAGCTGGCAGACTTGGGTAACATGAAATATTAAAAAGGGGGAAAGTTTATTTAGGCTGAGGTTGGAGGGACCCCAAAGTACAGTGGGTAATGCTTGGTAAAAAGAGCAAAAGGGAACAGAGTTTTTCCAATTTTTTTTTTTTTTTCCAGTGAAATGCTCTTCCTCAGGGACCTGTGAAAGCATTTGAGCAAGATGCAAGTTGAAATGAGGTGTAAGAGCAGTGTGGTAGTACAGCCCCTTGTGTTCCTTGTGAAATCAGCTTTTGCTGGTGGCAGTAGAGAGGCTGCAGGAGCTCCTCTGCCACCATGTCCCTTTTACACCTACTGCAAAATTTGGTTTTCATTTAAAGCTTGTATCTCTTGCCTGTGCTCTGGGGAAAAGAATCTTCTAGAAGTAAAATACTACTGGTGGGAGTCAACCTTGGGAGCTTTTATTTGGGTCCATCTTGTAAACAGAATCTGAATGTTTATTTAGAGTTCTGTGATCCTTAATTTGACCTTGATGCTTGTAACAGCAGTGCATCAATTAGTGAGGACCAAAGGTAGACAGAAAGCAGGAAGAAAATGTGATGTAACACAGAAAACAAAAATAAATGAACAGGCATGCAAAAATGAACTTTTAGGATATATCTCAAGATATATTTAAGATATAATTAAAACATTAATTGCCAAAATATAAATGCCTGAGCCCTTTAATGTTTTAATACTTTTTAAAGGTCCATGTAAGCCATAAAACTTCAGGTATTTTAAAACTGCTATTATTACGTTGATGGACTATGCATGTTTATTTACTTGAAAAGAAACTGAGTTTAGTAAGGAATCCCAGTATATTGCAACAGTTCTAGCTGAATTTACACCTTTTCACTTATGCCAAAAGACTTGTTTACACAGATTAAAACACTTTTGCAGTTAAGTATTATTTTAGAATTTATGGCAGCTGAGTTTGGAAGAGATTCATGTAGAGGCAGTACAAAGTGATATAACATCATCTGCAAAAATCTTTGTGAAGGATACACTGTGTTTTATCTAACCATAAGGAGCAAAGTGGTCCTTAGTGGATGATACAGCAGACTTTTTCTTGAGAAAGATTTTTTGTTTTGTTTCCATTCCCTTCCAGATATGGATGAGAGTTTGCAGGAGAGTTTCCAGATAGTCCCTGTTAGCTATACCATGCATGCAGTTTGGAAAGTCAAATGTCTACATATGCGTCTGGATGTTCCAGACAATGATAGATTAGTTTTGCAGTAGGATTCTCTTGAAGGGGCACAGATTGGATTATAATGAGCAGACAGAAACTTGGAAAAACTTGGTGAACAATCCATAGAGAGTCGTTAGATTTCCAGCACTGTGAATTTAAAAAAACCCAACACACAACTCCCCAAAGCAACCAAGAAACAAACCACACACTCAACCCAAAAATAATCCCACCACCCAAGAAACTGAAAAACAGCAACAAACCCCCCTCCAAATGTAATACTAGATAGGTGCAAAAATGCCTTTTTTTGTTGTTGTTGTTTTAGCATCCTGCTTTCTGTTTTCCCTCTTTAAGAAGCATGCTGAGGACTGGATGAAAATGATAAATATTAGACAAGCAAACCTATGACAGGGGATACATGCTTCGTCTTCACTTACTAAAGGGAAGTCTGAGGCATGGGGAGACTAACCAAGGTCATGTCACACAAGACAGTGCATAAAAAAAATGGATCCTCCTCCAGATTCTCAGGTTGGTGTTCTTACAGCAACACTTCGTTCCATTGTGCCCATATTAAAAAAATTTCTCTGAGAAGATAGTATCACTGGTAATATGCAACAATTAAAATGATAAAGTATTTGAGAAGACTCTTAAAAACGCTCCTGATAAGTTGATGATGTTTCTGTAAGAAATTTTGGTCAGAGATGAGAGTATTACTTAAGTTCTGGGAAAAGTTACATCATCACTATACAAACAAAACCAACTGCATATGAAATAGTACTTTATTTTAAATCTAGCAGATATGACCCATTTACTGCAATATAATTTAATATAATACTATAATAATTATATAATATGTATATATTCCTTTCAGAAATTCTTTTACATTTTCCTCACAGGCTTAACATCTACATAGTTATCCTTACACCCAGTTTCTCTGTGCCAGAATGAATTCTTAGTGAAGTATAAGAGCAGTTCAAGATATATATTGTACATTACAATAAAAAATGTACTTAAAAAGAATGGACTTAAGTAGAACATGTCTTTGTGTACAGTATAATAAAACCCAGGAAAATCAAATTTATTCTAATTACAAGTAGTCTTTGTTGGGGTGATTGAGTGCAAGCAATTTGCTTTGGGTTTGTATTTGCAGTAGCTGGAAGTTGGACTTGCTGATCCTTGTGAGTCCCTTCCAACTCAGGATGTTCTATGATTCTAAGGTTGCATCTTGCACCAATTTAAATAGCTGATCATACAGAAAACAATGCATAAGCAAACCTCAGAACACTAGTGTCCTGTTATATGAATGTCTGTTAAAATGCTACATTAGCTATTTTGGTCTTGGTTATACAGGGAGTTTTCTGCAGCTGAGAGAGAATATGGAATATACAGATAAATGACTTTAACCCAAGACATATTTTATTACCTGTGCTACCTTACTGAAGTCAAGTTTTCCTGTGTGCAGCTGTTTATGGTTTTAGAATTTATTTCCTTTGTCAGATTGTCTTTCTTGCACAGTACTAAAATGTTGCCAAATTACTCTTGCTAATAGAAGAAATATCTAATGGTTTGTTTGGAAGAGAGGTTCATCTTACGGAATCACAAAGTATGCTGAGTTGGAAGGGACCCACAAGAGTCAGTTGAGTCCAACTCCTGACTCTGCACTGGACCGTGGCCAAGAATCACACCATTTGCCTGAGAGCATTTTCCAAATGCTTCCTGAACTCAGACAGGCTTGGTGCTGTGTCATCTTCTTTGGGAAGCCTGTTCCAGTGCCCAACCACCATTTGGGTGAAGAACCTCTTTCTAATATCCAACCTAAACCTCCCCTGACACAACTTAGCTTTGCTTTGCAGTTTTGTTGTTCTAGCAGGGAGAGGGTAAGTGTTAATTGAAGTCACATTTCCACATACTATGTATAAAAAAATAGTACATGGATGATTTTCTGTCCCTGTATATGCATAAGTTTGTTCACTTTTCAATTTTCAAATGAGTATTAAATTTCTGCTCTCGTTAAACCTCAACACTGTATTTGTGTTAACTAGTCAGAAGAACATTACAACTTCAGTGTGCTCATAGCGATGACTACATATATATTTAATTGCAACTGCTGTGAAGTCTTTTAGGATTTTTGCCTGCACATTCATTGAACTTCCATACTGTGTTTAAAGGAAAAAAAAACTTCTTTGAGTTTTATCCACTGGAACTTACTTCTTTTAAGAGCTACTTATTTTAAGGCAAAATGAACAGTGTTCTAACACGTTGATTATTAAATAGTCTGCTCTGCAATAAAGTGTGAGCAAATGTTATTCCCATCTGCAGTCTTCACTGAAGACTAAATAAGGGAGAACTTACATTGAAGAACATTTTGAATATAATGCATTTGCTGTTGAAAAGGCCAAGTTTATGGAACTCTTGTATTACAATATTAGTACTTGGAAAACTTGAAGATTGTATTCAATCATATAAATGAGACTGCAGAGAGAGTGACAACTCTGCAGTTAAAATAAACTTGGATATCAGTGTCCCATTGCTAGAATGCATTTAATTTAATAGCTTTGAATCTGAAAGGTTGTCTGTAGGATAAAGGTACATTGAATATATTTAATGCTTTACTGTAATTTCATTTTGGGGATTCTTCTCATCTGTGTTTCTTCCCAGTTTTAAATTCTACATGACAAAAAGATGATCTATTTTATATATATATATATATATATATATGTATAAAAGCAGAAGTATAGGGCCCAATTTTAGCAGTTTTCAGAAGCATAAAGCATCTTTAGTGATACCTGAAATCAGTGAGATTTAATGCTACAATTAAAGGAATCAAAAGTAATTCTCACAATCAAAGGTTTAGCTAAGGACCCAGATTGCGATGACTTGTACTAAGATTACATATCAATTATTTTTTTAATAGGAATTTAAAAAAAGAGTGTAGATGCTGCATATTCCATATAACAAAAATGTAAAAAGTATTTTTGTGTTCTATACTAACTGAAGAAACTCTCAACTCAGCTTCAGGTTCACTGCCTTGCACAATGTCTGTCATAGAGCACCGAGCCTCAAATGAGTGCACTATATAAATATGCACCCATATTTCTGTGAAATCGTGGCAGCTGCTATTAGATGCTTAGTGATCAAGGAGAAACAGGTTCATAAACTGGCACAGGAAGGACCTGACTTGTCCCATTGAAAATATAGCTCCTTCAGATTTAAAGACAAGTCCAAAACCAGCAACTCTGAAGAATTTCTACTTTCTAATTATACAGCATATTAATTAGATGATTAATAATAACACCAGTAATATTGTTACACTGATATTACAAAGAACAATTAGTAAAATCCATAACTAAGAACTAAAGCACTAGAAAGTTTTCTTACTTCCTTTTTTTTCCCTTATATAGGGTGAGCAGCTACACCTGCCAATAAGTGGCGTAGGTTGAGGCAGAAAGTAAAGATAACTCAGAGCTTGAGAAAATCCATCTGAAGTTCTGGCTCCTTCAGTGCAAAGCATCAGTGTGATGTGTCCAAGCCCACTTAGTGGTCACTGTGCACGTGCAGGCAGTGGTAGGTAATGGCTATTGGTGCCACAGCACCTGCTTGTAGCTCAGTTAACAACTCCACTGAAGCATCCACTGCAGGTTCTTGCTGGGCTAGCAGGTCTGCAATTCAAACAATAAGCAGACACTTGTCTGTATAGGCATCTTCAAATGGACAGTAGTGGGTTTCAAAGCCTGCTCTGTCTTAAATACTTTGAAGTAGGACCACAAATGACACTTTTTATTTGCTTTTCCAGGATGTTTTATCAGTGAATTAAAAATCTAAAATATGTTTTTCCTAAATCCTTGGCTTGGGACCAAATAACTGTTTTCTGTATCATTAAGTCCTAAATGTACTTATATGAGAAGGACAAAAATGAAATGAGTAGGAGGATAAAATGCAAAGATTTAATTTCTTTAAAATGTCAGTCTGGTAAGTTCATTATTATTCTTGACGTTGTTCTTGCTTTTTAAAAAGAATGGCCCATATGATTAGAAAGTCATTACCTAGAGAGCATAAATTCTTCATTGAAAATTTCTTTTTAGACTTAAACTCCATGATTTTCTGGGGATTTTAAAGTCAGGTTTGGTTTTTTTTTTTAAGACAGTTTTTTGGCTAAAAAAAATCTTCGTTCATTTGAGTAGAGTGATGAGTGTTTTGTTTTTGTCTCCTGTTGTTTGTTTTCTTTGCCATTGTCAGTTTATTTTTGCTTTGTTAGTTTTCAATTGGAGCTTTCCAGCATGTCTCTAAATATTTTGCAGGAACCTTTTTGATGCCATGGGTTTACACGGATTTTGGATTAGGTCTACTTTTACTTAGACTGAATTTGCAGCAAGAACATTGAATGTAAACCTTACAGAATTTTTCCCTATTGTTTTTAGTGCATTACAGAAGATCTTTCTAAACTGCTGTCTTCACACAATTGGCTGAAACCTTGGACACAAAACGAAACAAAAAACTGTTTTGGAAAATACATAGAGAAACCTGAGATACTGTGTGCCTTTTAATTTTTTAGCAAAAATATTTTGTTTAATCCACAAGATACTTGCTATTAAAAGTATGCAGAGAGTAGGAAGACTCAAATTTTGGACTGAAAGGGTTCTGCAGAACAAAATATTTTTTTCCTTACAAAAGGCCACATTTGTTTGAAACAGATTAGTGAGTGCCAAGCATGATTTTGTTTGTACAGTCCTTGGTGACTCGGCCTGGTGTAGGTTATTCTGTAGGGCATACAGCTGACCATCATCTCTTCCACGTTATTTTGTGCCAGAAGCAGCTCTTTTATCACTGTAATCTATGTAATTATGCTGTAATCTATTACATTTTCCTGAGCTTTATGTGAACTATGGGATAACAAGTATTTCACATTCATAAAGATTCAGATTAGAATAATAAGCCTTCACCTACACCAGAAGTTATGAAAAAGTGTTAGAGAAAGGTTTAAAAGGATGTACTTATACTAACTCCCTGTCCTGAACTGTGTCTTACAGATGCATAAACAAGTAGTAAATTACAGATTGGGTGTTTGTCTGTAATGCCCTTGGTTAACTTCTCCATTTATGGCCTACCATTGTGTCCCCTGGGCAACTTCCCTGCCTTTTCTCATGTAAGAAAATGCTACTCCACATGCTTTCAGCTGCCAAGAAATCTGTATTTGGCAAACTTTTAAAAGGTGGGTGCTACAATCATTTAAAATCCTTACAACTCTAAATCTAGAACTTTTAAAGGAAATTGGTTGTTTCATGCCTGACATGCTTGGGCTTTGATGTTTGGAAAAATAACTTGGAAGATGACTTTCTGGGGTTCATTTGCATTCAGTAAAGACTATAACCCACTTTAAAATAGTTCTGATCAAGTAGATCAGGCTTGCTTTCGAAACTCAGTTTCAACTATCATCTTCCTAACTTCCATGATTTCTTGAGGAAATCTAAACCCATGTGTTTATCTTCTTTTTCTTCTCCTTTTACAACCACCCCCCCATCCCCCCCGAAAAACTAAACAACCAAACAACCAAAACCTCAAACAAAAAGCAGCCAACAAACTCACAGACAATCAGGCAAACAAAAAACCCTGCTTGCATTATTACTGCTGTTGGTAACACAGAATAAAAAATTTAGCAAAATAGAAGCCTCAGAATATTTAGGAATTTGTTTTAATGTGGGAAGAATTGCTTTTATCTGCTAGTAATTGTGTGGGGCAATGTTGAGAGGTTACTGCATTAGCTCAGTGGGTTAGAACATGGTGATAATAACACCCCTGTTGTGGGGCCTCTATGGGCCATTCACATAAGAGCTGGACTCCATGATTCATGTGGGTCCCTTCCAGCTCACAATATTCTGTGATTCTACACTGATTCTGTTAAAAAAAAGTAAGAACTGTGTTTGCCTTCTCAGTACTCATTTTAACTATGTTCGACAACTTTGTTAACACAGGACATATTCATAGTCCACGAAGAGAATGTATCTATCATTGTATCTTTCAGATATTTTTTATTAAAATATCATTTTGTGGTACATAGTCAATATAGTCAATTCTTGCAAACAGAAGTTTAATGTAGAGGTATTTATTGATTAGCAATGTAAAACTAAGAAAACATGTAAATAGATTTTTCACTGTTGAGCATCTTTTTTCAGGGATCAGCTCGAAGGCCACAAATATATTCAATAATCTGATGCTCTGATGAGGTAACAAAGTTGTTTGGTTTTTTTTCCCATGTTCTCTAACCTTCTAGTCTAAGGAGTAGGAAACCATTTCCAAAAAAGTTCCTGGATATGGATTTTATCTTTAAAGTTTTATTTTGGCATGTATTTATTTCTTTAGCACTTACTCCTAGGAGAGAAGGAGTTAAGGAACCGAAAACAATATGGAGAAGAATTTTAATATTATGTACTTGGCACCTTTATGGGTGAATTTTTAAATGCTGTAATTTTTTTAAAAAAGAAAATAATAGAGCATGTGTTTGTTTCATTGGAACTGAAAAGTATTTACCCTCTCAGATACGTTCAAATAGATATCATAGGAACTATATAAATGCACACTAATGAGGATTAATGAGCTGTTATGTAAGTTGGTATTTAATTGATTTGGCTAAATATCAGTGTGTAGGAAGAAATGCAATTTTTTTTATGCAAGTCATGTTTTTTGCATATGCAAATGTATGTGATTGGAGCTCTGTCAATCCCCAGCAAATTCCAGTGTGGTCTTTTGTGAGATTATAGAAGCCTCTGCCAAGTGTACTTTCAGATAATTTTTCCAAGTGAATTTGGAATCTAAGATTTCCCAAGAAAACTTCAACTCATGCAATTTCCTGCCAATTTTGAGAAGTCAGTAACAGGGATAAACTAAGTACACTTTGATATCTACCATAAAAAATGGTAGAATACTTTTTATATAGTAATACTTTTTTTGAAGACAGTTTTTTGTGTAAGAAGTCTCTATGTTAGAGTGATCAGAGTGATGAATCTTCATTTTATAATTGTCACAAATTTAAAATCTTGCTAAATGTCATGGAGGTAAGCCTATGGCAGAGATTTTCCCCAGCTTGGATTTTCTTTTTCTCTGTTTTGTGCTCTGCTTATCATGTCATACATCTTCAGTAGTAAGTACATTTTCACCTTACCAATATATAAACAGTCATCAAATTGTGATGCATGTGTCTATGTAAACAAAAAAATGCATTCCAAAGAACTCTAAAGTCTATGCTGATACTTTCTTTGAAGGGCATAAACCATGCTAATATTAAGCAACATTCAATAGAATGTTGTCCCAAGCCAATTTAACATGTATTTTGTCTATCCTCAGTTTAAAGAACTGTTTACAGAAACCATATTTGGTTAAGATACTTTTTATTGTCATCAGTACATAACTTCAGTCAGATGGGTCTGAATCTGCAGAAGGCATTACTTTTACTAAAGCTTCAACTGAAATTAAATTTGGAATTTGAATCGATGCCCGGGAATGATGTCAGCTATAGCAGATTAAATTTGCTAATGTCTCTTCATTTTAAATGTGTTTTTAAAACAAAGCAGATAATTCTTCCAGGCTTTTGCCTTTTAATGTTTTTAGCCTTTGTTTTGGCTGAACCATTATATTTTGAGTTATTACATATTAAATTTTAAATTTATTTTGTAGTACCTCTGCATACAAAAACATGGATGTAATAGACACATGTTTCAACAATGATTTGTGAGTAGTAAAATGTTCAACATTTTATCAGCCTTTGTATACCCTCATAATTGTTCTTTTATATTTTGAAGGAATAGGTAAAAAGGAAAGGCAGAGAAATAATTACTCATGTGCAGTATAGTCTGTTACTTATCCCAAAAAATCAACACACAAAATAGTTCTTCAAGTCAGGTCCTTTAATATTAAAACCAGTATATAACATACAAGAAAATAGTTAAATAGTTCAATTTTCCATCTCTGACAGTATTTTGCATTAGATATAGCTGGCCGGGATTTTGTATTATTACAGCAAGGTAATTTTGCTTTTGTTTCATCTGGTGATATGCTTATGGTCTGACTAAAGCCTGAAATTTGCTAGCCTTTTTATTTGTATCCTATGTCACATTAATAACTGTTGTAATTATTTTTATACTTAATCTGCTAAAAATCTTAATAACATAATTAAATCAAGTGCATCCTGCAGCAATGAATTCTACAGGTAAATTGTATTGTCTATATCCTGCTTCTGGAAAAAATGTGAAGTGTTCAGATTTCAAGTACTTCTTTAAAAGAACTTTCAAGTAATTGGAAATGAAAAGTCCCAATTTACTGGAGTGCAAAGCACTGCTTTGCTCATGCAGCTTAATCCACGGTGTCAGTACTTGATGTACGTTGAAATCCCAGAGCCCTAGTTTTAGCTGGAAGCAAATTCTGGAGGTCTTGTAGTCAAACATGACCAAGGTACTTGTAGACTTGTCCACCTGAGCCTTGGACACACTCTGGGATGGCAATTCCACAGCCCCTCTGTGCAACCTCTCCCAGTACTTATCTACTCTCATGATGAAAATTCTCAAAATATTTGAACTTCTTGTGGTAATTTCCCCCCTCCATGCCAGAATTTCTCATGTTTCTGTTTGCCTATAGCCTCTTGTCTTATAAATGTGTACCTTTGAGGAGTATCTACCTCCATCTCCTCTCTATCCTTTGACTAAGTAGTTTTAGCAGGGAAGCAGTAGGACTCCTGAGCCCTCTCTATTCTGAGCTCCCCAATTCCCTTGATATTTCATAGATGATAGAAAGTAGTCTCACAAGGACCTTGCCTGGCTCCTTCAGCACCTCTGGATGCCTCCGATCTGGTCTCATGAGTTTGCTTATGTCCGAGTTGGTTAAGTGATTCTTCCCTTTATCTCTCTACCATGCACACTGTTTCACTTCCACACTGTCTGCTAGAAGGCTTAGGGACTTGGAAAATCTCAGGACAAGCCTTTCTATGGAAAAATAGAATGCTCTTTTCTATTACTTTTAAATGCCTTCCAAGGAAGATATTTGTGAATCTTTACCATCCATTTTTAATCTTTTCCAGATCGTACCATCACCTATGTGTGTACCTCTCTTTCACCAATACTAGTAACTATCTCAATGATGGGAGAATTTCTTGGCTGAGACCAGTCAGATAAGGCAGGGGGAATAGGTCTACCATTCTTGCAGAAAAACAGGTTGGCTAGGTTACACCTATGTATCTTCAGTCTCTGTTGTTCTGTGGGATATTGACACCTGAGGAGCATAATGCTAAAACAAGGAGGTACAAAGATAGTTTTAATCCTACTGTTGCACCTTCCTCTTTCCAGACTTTCACTTATATAAAGGTATTTTGCTGTCTTAGAAAAGCAGAAACAATGTTGGTCTGACTTCTGAAGAAAAGTGTAAGGTAAAATCTTTATCATGGTCAGTTGTTATTCTTATGCTCCTATGTCTTTGTCTTGTATACCCATCATAGCACTTGGATAACTTGTATTTCTGCTTGTTTGTCTATTTGCCTTCTATTTGCCTCATAGCTTAGTATAACTTCCCACACCAGCTTAAGTTATTTTGAAATTCAGAATGTCAGGTACAAAGTTCTTGTATAACTTTTAGCTGCCTTTTTATATAAGTCAAGTATATATTAAAACTATATATATTAAATTATCCACTACTGCTTAATTTCTCTGGCCTTCTTATCAAGTCTTTCAAAAGACAGAGAAAGTTATATTAAAAAGAATACACATCTTGTGGCACATAAGAATTGTATAAAACTGTGCTAATTTTAGCAATGCTCTTGAGCAATCAGCCTCTCTAGCCCAAAAAGCACTTTCCTCTTCAGAATCATTAGCCACATAATTTGGTCAAATTTTAACTAATTTCCAAGTATGCCACACCACTGCGAAGTTCATGGTGAGGGAATTTGACTCTCACCACACCATTTGCACAACAGTTGAGCAAGAGTTACATTATCACTTTTTCAAGCAAAAGCCCAAAACAGAACACCTAAGTTTACAGATTTATTAAAATCAGTATGGACTCACCAAAGATTTGCTCTATACCAAAGGTAAATGATCTGCTTTTTGGTTGCTTTCAATTTTTGAGGAAATCCTGTTAATCCTCAAATGGTCTGCATTGAGAGATTTTGTAGCCTGAAATAAAAATACATTATTTAAAATTTTATTCCAGGTAAACAAATGCTACATGTGAACTTCAAAAATCTTTTGCAATTCTATTGGAACCTATAATGGATCTTGATGTGTTAAAATATGACTTACTAAATGTCTGTGGTGGCTTTGACCTGGACTGGATGCCAGATGCCCACCAAAGCCACTCTATCTCTCCACTCCTCAGCTGGCCAGGGAAGAGAAAATATGTTGAAAGGCTCATGGGTTGAGATAAGAGCAGAGAGAGAGATCACTCACTAAGTACCATCATGGGCAAAACAGACTCTACCAAATCTTAAAAAAAACACCTTCTTTCTGGGCTTAACTTTATTCCCAATTCTCTACATCCTCCTCTGTTCCTCTCCCTGCCAGTGGCTCAGGGGAGTGGGAGTGGAGGTTACAGTCAGTTCCCAACAATTTTTTTCTGTCACTGCTTTCTCCCTGGGGAAGGGAGTCCATCTCCTGCTCCAGCATGGGTTCCCTCTAATTGGAGGCAGTCCACCATGTACTTCTCCAACATAAGTCCTTCACGCAGGCTCCAGCATGGGTCCCTTTCGTGGGATGCAGTCCTTTAGGAACAGGCTGCTCCAGTGTGGGTCCCCCACAGGGCCGCAAGTCCTGCCAGCCAACCTGCTCCAGCGTGGGCTCTTCTCTCCATGGTCCAGAGGTCCTGCCTGGAGCCTGCTTCAGCCCAGGCTTCCCATGGGGTCAAAGCCTCCTTTGAGCATCCACCTGCTATGTCATGGGGTCCTTCAGGGGCTGCAAGTGGATATCTGCTCCACCATGGACCTCCATGAGCTGCAGGAGGACAGCCTGAGTCCACCATCCTCTTTGCCATGGGCTGCAGGGCAATCTCTACTCAGAGGCTGGATCACCTCCTCCTGCTGCTTCCTCCCTGACCTTGGTGTCTGCAGGGTTGTTTCTCTCACACGTTCTCACTCCTCTCTTCTCTGGCTGCAATTTTCTTCTGCTCAATAACTTTTTTTCTCTTCTTAAACCTGTTATTCCAGAGGTACATCACTGTTGCTCGACTTGGCCAGCAGCAGGTCCACCTTGGAGCCATCTGGCATTGACACTATTGAACACAGGGAAAGCTTCTAGCAACTTCTCAGAGAAGCTACAGCTGTAGCTCCCCTATTAACAAAAACTTGCTATGCAGACCCAATATGTCATATCTTTCTCCTGTCATTTTCCATGACAATATAGTAAATATTTTTCATATCCTAATGTGCAGTCATTTAAACAAACCAATAAAACCAGGCCACATTGTCAAATGATGTTTAATGAAACTGGTTGTTAGATTAGAATATAAACACTGCACTTCTTTTCATACATCTATATTGGTAATTGTGTGTTTGACTTGAAATATTCCCTGAATTTAAATTTTCAGATTATACTGTCATTCCTTTGTCACAGAAAAAAAAGCGCCAAGTTTGAGTTACAATTTCAGCTTTTCCTTTTCTGCAATAGTAGTCAGATAACTTCCCTAATGGCCATCATTTTGGCCTGAAATTATTTAACAGTGTAAAGATGCTTAAAATAGTTCTGAACTAACAATCAAACAGTAGTCCTCTGGTTTTTGTCTTATGCGTTCACCCAGGCCATTTTGTAGCCTAAAATAAGAAGAACCTTTCTGTCTATCCTTTGCTCATCATTTATTAAAAGTCACATAAGTAATCTGATTGATGAACCCATCAATGTTGGAAAGTATCAAACGTGATAGATTTGCTGACCACTAGTTATTAAAAAAATAATTGCATGAACTTAATCTTTCTGACTAAAAATTCAGTAACTTCACAGGAAACAGCTGTGAAGCACAGAAAATAGAACTATTTGAGAGCTCAGCTGGGACAGTCAGGCTAATTTCACAAAGGAGCTATGACATTGAAAATTATTTTGATCTTGTAAAAGTGTGACAAATGTACTTTTTACTGGACAATTAGGAACTCTTCTTTTTTAGTTTATCAGTGAGATTATGTGGTGATAGAATATGATCTGTAGAATGGACAAGAGGAAGCAATGTATTGCAGAGAAGGTTTATAAGGCAAGAGATGAAAATGGAAAAAGATCCTATTACTGAAAGTTGGAGCTAAACCAGTTGGAAATGAGGCATAAGTTGTTAGTAAAAAGAATAATTAAACTATAGAATGATTTAGAAACAAGTTTGGTTCTTTCCTGTCGTCATCTGTTACTCTAATCTGTAAAATAAAAAAAAAAATAGTGTTTTGTAAAGATATACTTCAATGATACCAGTGCTCTTGGAAGTGATTTGGAATTGGTGAAACTAGTGGGCTAATCTGTGTTCGGTGATGCATGTGACTGCATGAAACAATGTACTTGTTAGCTCATAGAACATGCACATGCTGCTTTCCATAGCTACTTTCTGGAAAGTCAGAAATATTTTCATTTTGAGTGAAGTACCAGACAGAACTTATCGTTTTGTACTATTAGCAATTAGTAGATTAGGACTGCTCCCTCAGTAATGCATTTGGTATTAAGAATTCAATTAAAAGTTCAATTGCTCCTCTGGCCTCAGGTTTGAAACTACAAATGTGGGGTTTTTTGCTGGCCTCCACTAACAATCAGCCTTTCAACATATGTTTAATGTTCAATTGCTCAAAGGTCAGAAAAGTAAAAATTGATAAGCTAGGTAATTAAATCATGCTTTTAGAATTTGTCATTCTAAGCAGTCTAATATTTAAGAAAGAAACAAATATATTTGTTTTTAAACTTTCCATTTTAGGTGCTTCTATATTTGAATTCATGTATTTCTCTCCTATTTTTTGTTTGGAAAATGTCTGCATGGACATTGAGACCAAATCATTGGTTGATTTGAAAAACTAGACAGAGATATATTTTGCCAGCACAATTTTAAAATTTAAACTTTACCTTTATACTTTGGTTGAACTTGCATGTTCCAGTGATATCAAACGCGCTTAAATGATACTAAACATCTGACTGTCAGCAGAGTTTTGTTCTTGTCATTAATCTTTTTGCATTCTAGACTGCCAAGCTAATTTTAAAATGTGCTGCCAGTTTTTACCATCAGTTTAATGCTCCACTCAACTTTTAAGATATTTAAAAGCCAAAAGCTGAAATAAATCTTGCTGAAATTAAGATTAAAATGCAGAATATGTTAAGAAATGGCCTTTTCAACTGCACTTAGATTTTTGAGTTCCATAGCAGTTCCCCAAAGTGTGGAGGTTCTGAATAGACTAATTCTGAATCATATGTTATTGTGCATATTCAAACATGTTCAGAAGCACAGCACCAACTGTACAGGAGATACCTGGGGCTATGATGCAGAAGGTCTCATATCTCAAAGAGGTGTCTTTGTCCTTCTCTCCTGAAAGCTCAGATTTGCAGTTCAGGTTTGGAAGGAATCCTTTGTGGGGTGTGATGATTTGATTCCACCTGTTTGGGTTCAGCAATTAGTTGAAAGCTTCTGTACAGTAAAAATAGCTATGGTCAAGGTGGATTCCCAAGTTTGCCTCTTTAGTTTGAAATAAGAGACTTTTTTTTCTCTGCTGGCATCTGTTCTGTTATAGTCTTTTATAAATACCAAGAAACATTTTCTTGTTACTGTGTAAGTTGCGTTTATCAAAAGGGAATGATTTTCTTGTTTTCTTTGTGGAGTTGCTCAAAATGAATGCTTGAAACAACCTCTTTTAGACAACAATTAGCTGAAACAACTTTGTTCTATGTTGTCTTTGTCTATACATCTTGCCACCATGGACTAGTTATTTTCTTTGCAGATGATGTTGTTCACTGGAATAAACTGGCAAATATGTTGCTAAATCCATATTTCCTATTCCTTGTTCTCTCTTTCTTTCTCTAGTTATATGCAAATACCAATAAATTGGCAGTTACACTTTTTCACTGTTAACCACGGCTTTTGTGTTCAAATTACTTTTTACCACTACCTCTTCTGTGCATGATTATCAAAAGTATAATACCTCCTAAAAAAAGGGATTGAATACATCTGAAATGTGATAAAATAGGCAGTGGGCTCTGATAAAAGTAACACAACTAGCCTGGAACAACTATATTTATTCTACAATTGTTTATTCTTCACTGTGGGGGCAGTCTTGCCCTTTTTGACATTGTAAAGGAGCAATCTCGTGTTGTTATACGTACACTATTATCCCCGTGATTTTCTGTGGCAATTTCAATCCATCTTATTTCAATGCTACTGCCAATTCTAGAATGGTTTCAGCTCTTAGCAAAAAGTAGCATATTACTTTCATAGCCAAATTGTTTCCTAAGGAGTTCCTAAAAGTCAGTGTTTGTTTCATGAATGTTCCTCCTCAACTTCAACTGAAGCTTTTCAAAACCAATTTGCCAATTCATTCTAAATAAAGAAGTTAAAAGCCACCAAACCTTAAAAATCTGTAATCCCTATTTTCTTAGGCTGTGCTGGTTGCCCCATGACCCTGTATGAGTATGTGCAATTGCTGTTTTCAGAAAATTGAGTCAAATTTTCAGTTGTTCTTCATAGTCCTTTTTGGTTTTGGTGTTGTTTTATTGTTTGTTGTTTTTTTTTCCCCCTGAATAACTACAACAAAAACTGAGTCACTTTTAAGGGGAAGTATGACTGAAGAAATTCTGAGAACTGTTCTGCAACTTCCCATTCTTTTTTTTATTCTACATCTGCTTTGTTCCCTGTGCTATATGCATGAAACAGTTACTGTTTAGCTTAAATTACTTGTGAATTTCTGCTGATCAATTTAAACGTACTGGGAGAAAGATGTAGCATGCAACTGCCAGCTGAGCATCTACCTTACAAAGCATGGCAAGATGTTCTTTTAATCATCCTGCCTTGAACAACTCTCTTGCTTCATTTCATTCACTGACATGCAACACACTTTCTACTGAACATTTGATTTCTTAGTGATTGCTGTCTGTTTTCAACATTTTTCAAACTTTGATTCTAAGGTCTCTTTCCGGGTCCAGCTGCTCAAAAATTACTCTCTTTATCTTCTCCTGTTTTCCTACTTATGATGCAGTAGTGAGTCTTTCTCTGCAGTTGTCTTTGTTTGGATTATTCATAGCACACTTCTCATGCATTACACATCTCTACCTTTATTCATTTTTTTCTAGCTCTCCATCTCCTAGATTTTTCTCAGATTGTTTGGTTCATTGAACTGAGTGAATGATTCTATGATTCTAAATTGAGTGAAAGATCACATTCAAACTAAACTTGAAAATAGATTTGTCTAAAAAGGCACCAGGACATCTAAATTCTGTGGACTGCAGTGAGGTCCTAGACAACATGAGTGCAGATTTGAGATGTTTCCTTTAGTGAGCTGAACTTGACACAGAATTGGTCTGTGAACACTCACACACAGTCATGACAGATTTTTGGTGTACAGGGCGGTACTGAAAAATCAAATGTGACAAGGTCTTAATATATCATAAGTAGGTGTGCAAATATATATCTATTTGTGCCCCAAGGTTTATCAGCTAATTTACATGCAAGCTTTCATGAGTATTTGTTTTCACTTTTAGTTGCCTAAAAGCTTTGATAAATCTGACACTATGTTCATTGCCAATATGATATACCATGCACATAGCAAAAATAGAAGATTTTTTTTTCCTTCCTTTTAAATTGGTACTTGCAGGACACACAAATGAGTATAAATTCCTTAGTGATTATATGAACAAGCCTCAAATGCAATAAATCAGATGTAGCAAAAAACACTAAAGTAAAAAAAAAAGAGAAAATGTTCCCTGTTGGGTCTCCTTATTTAGGTCATCTAAGCACTGTTCATATATCACTCAACTCTTTTACCCACTTAATTGAGTCAATGCCAATACACTGTGTAGACCATATGCATAGCTCTTTAAAGTTGCTATTCTTCAATTATGTAACTGTACTAATTTTATTAATATATTCTGTGGAGACTGAAAATCCAAGATTACTGTAACATCAATATTTTGCTATGGCCAGATTGCTGGAGATCTATATATTTAAATAAAGTCCATGAACTTTATTAAGACCAAGTATTTTTTCTTCTGCTGCTGCACTTCTTATTGATTAATAATTCAGACATTTGGGCATTGCAAGGAAGCTGGAAACTCTGCTTCTGCAAAAGGCAGTCGCATGAGACTTCACAAATGTGAATGTAATAGACAGTGAGAAGGGCAGAAGGAGGCATGAAGACATTGTCCAGCAAACCATTCCTTTTCTGCAACAGCAGAATTTGAGTGATGGGATCTCTGTCCTACCTTAGGTTCACAAAGTATGATGTAACTAACACTCGAGTGCACTGGCAGGCAGTTCTTCAGTGATTTAACTCTGTTATTTACAATGCTGTTGAACTCTGTCTTACATAGCAAATAAATGCAATGCTGTACCTGCTTAAAATTAAATGTGTATTAGCGGTTGGTAGTTCAGGGCCAGGATATACAGCATGCAAACCTAATACTTGCTGTCACTATTTACAATAAATCTATCTTATCTTTTTTTAGGGTTTGTTTTGCTTTGGTTTTTTACTTATGTTTTCAAATTTTTTAATTGGTTCATGGCTCTCCTGCAGTTTCACTGCAGGGAGGTTTGTGTTGTCAGGTTTGGAAGGATGAGTATTAGTTTGACAAGTCACCCTGCAGGTCTCTTGATACTTCCTTATTTTCCATGTGTCATGAGTTAGATGTTTTGAAGATTAATTTTAAACAAAGCAGCATATATAATTTCCCTTCAGTGGCAGAAAATTTATTTTAAAAAACCCTCTAATTCTCCTCATCACAACCTGCATGATCACTTTCCTGTTTCCATAGCTAATTAACTGATCTAGCTGCAGGATTTTCCCAATTTCAAGGTAACTTTTTTGCATTGTAACAGTGTGATTTTGGCGTAACTATAAAGGTCTTTTGATATTGAAAAGCCAACCTGCTTTCTTTACTGCTGTGCGTATTGTAAAATTATTTTTTTGCATTGACATTTCTACTGAAGTGAATTATTTTTAGATGAAAGAAATTGAGCGTAGTGTAAATTTTCCTATCTGAGGATTAAGTGGCACTGGGATAGTATTATGGTTGCCATAATTAAGGGTGAATTTAATTATTTCTATTTTAATATATGTCCACATTGACTATAGAGGCTATCCTTTAGTGTTGACTTTAGTATGGGAATTTCAAGCTGAAATCTAAAAAATTAGAAAAAGCTGTGGGCAAAGGGCAAAAAAGATTATTGTTTTTCTTTTTAGGAGGAAGGTGGACTGTAACAACTTGCTGGGACTGTAGCACAAACAATGAGTTAGGTAAGGCAAGAAAAGAAAACTGGAACAAGAATAGGAAGTGCAAAGATGAAAACTATTAAGGAGAATTTATCATTTCAGGTGCTATCTCCCTGATTGGTTTGGCTTCCTAAAGTAGCTGCTCATTGTTTGGTATTATAGATCTTTAAATGTTGCTTGTACTGTAGGGGCACAGATCTGTGTTTCTGACCAAGTCAGGTTGTCTGTAATTCGTCCCTTGCTCCCCTCATTGCTATGTGAAGACTGCATGTATGGTTGTTCTGTATTCCAATGGCATAGTCCTGTGCTTTCTGCTCTGGATCAGCACTTGCAGCCAGAGGTGTGTAGGCATTGCTTTGGGTCTGTCATTCCCAGCCGCTGTGCCTGCCTTCTGCTGAGCCGGAGGAGGGAGGTAGGCTGAGCTGCTTCATTCTCCGGGTGTTATTCACAGAAGCTAAGGGGATGAAAGGTCCCTCCTTTCCCAGTATCTCCATAAGGATTTTTTGTTCATGTTTTCAAGATAACAGCATACCTAAAAGATGTTGTTTTATTTGTTTTAGATGGTTTGTTTCTCTCTCCTTAGGGACATACAGGACAATTTCTCTGGCAACTTTCGTTACTTTCAAATGCCTTATCTATCTGGTTTTAAGTGTTTTAAGTGGTTTTCATTTTCAGAGGAACGCTTTCATCCTTCAGTGCCATCTCTCATGGCTTGCTTTATTCATTCTCAGGATAAACCTTTGGGGTGGAAGCTGCTTTCTTTATCCTTTGCTTAAGCCATGCCAGGTGCTTTTGTTGTAGGAATTTTTATTATTGCAGTGGCATGGTCCTTCAGGGAGTTTTTACAATTTTTTTAATTGAAGTTCTGGTGATGTTAGCAGGTGTGTCTCCATTTACAGTGATGTTGTTTGGGCAGTTTGCACTTTCCTTCCTTCCTTCCTGAAGGATATTGCCTTCTCATTATACTTTTCTCCAGTAAATCAAACCAATATATTTTCAACACTGATTTCCTTGCGGGGGAGAGAGAATAGGTTGCAAATACCACTTTTTTTTTTTTTTTCATTGTAGAGTTGGACAACAAGAGCTGGAAATACTTAATGAGAAAAAAAGAGGCCTTTAAAATTTCCTTCTGCCCCTGGAGGTTTATGTGGTTTCTATAAATGCTTAATTTCCTTGCATTGCTTCAGATATTTGGCACTTGAAAGTCAGCAAAGAGCCCAGATTAGTGTGAGATGTTCTCATTAATTATTCCATGGAGGGATATTTTGCTTTTTCTTACAAACTTTGTTTGGATTCCATGCATGACAGGAGTGGAAAGTTTGGAAGCTTTCAAGTGGTTCAAAGATACTACTGCTGCCTTTGACCAAATAACTGCCTTACAGTTTTTGAAAAAAACATGTGTTTGTGTTTCTTCATTGTTGTCTTATGATGCTGTTAAAAAATTGAAATTTCACTCTTCTGGTGACTGTTTTTCTGATATTGTTAGTAAATTTTAAGGAACTGACTCTTGTGTCTCAGAGTCAGGAATAATGCAGTGGAAGTCCATGAATTAATAGCAGTTTAAAATGATGTATGTCTTAAAACCATAAAAGTAATGGGCATGTTCAATTATCCACCTGAAATCATGGTGCAAAAGATGCATCTCAAACTGGTTTGTGAATTTCATAGAGTGTATTTTGTCTCTATAATGTTCATAAAATATGTCCTAGAGAAAGAAAGTTAATTAGGAAATTCTGGAGTGTTAGGATTATTTCAAAGCAGTGAGATTCTTTTTTATTTTTTCTATAAGAACCTGAGTACTTAGTAGTATTATCCATTTCTGCCAATTGCATCAGGTGGGAAGGAACTTCTCATCATCTCACATTGTTGTAAAATTTAACACAGATAAAGTAGTTTAGTTAAAGCCATACTGAGATATGCATCCCTTACTCTTAGGCTCATTCCAGTCACCATCTGAGGATGCTCATCCTCACTTTTCCATCGAGGACCCAAAGCTGCTTTTCCCAACTGGCAGTGGCACCAGTAGCTGACAAAGCTTAGACATGTTTACTCCCACTTGGCACACTCCTCTTTGCCTGGCTTCTTGCACAGCTCTTAGTCTGATTGAAACAAACATGATCACTGAGATAAGTCTGGATATATTTGATTATTTGGCTGCTGGTTCAGAAATGAAGATTGTTACTGACTCACCGAATAAGACAGGTGCTATTTACAGAGTGGAGAATCTGCTCTGCAAACCCAAGTCTGTGACTGAGCAAGCAGCAAGGAAATCCTCTCCTTTGCCCTCTCCAAACCCCGACTTTGGCAGTACAGCTAGGTTCTCAGGTTTGCATTTGAAAGGCAGAGCAGGCAATCTGCTGCAAGACTGATGTACTGATTAGCCCTCAACCCTTTTTCTGTTTGCATGCGCTGAATTGTTTTTCTGCTGGCAGACACACAGAGTTCAGCATCAGATTTTGACACACATGCTGCTGTCCCTAAGGATTTGCAGAGCAGGCTGTGTTGCAGCTGCTGCATTTTCCACCAGTTAAATTGACAGTTACCTACTGTGTGGAGTTGCTAGGAGAAGGTGAACAGTCATCATTACAGCGTATTCCTTCAATAACCTGTAGCACTCTCTGATTTCTCTTCTGCAGGGATTTATATATGTCTTTGCTGCAGACTTAGCATTTGTACAGTCATATTTTTTTGAGAGGCTGTTAGATATTTATTCACTAAGAAACAATTCAGCATAAACTAAAGAGAGGAAAGCTCTGGCATTCGAACATATACTCTTTTTGTAGGGTGATGTGGCTGATACTGGCTTCTACCATCTGCTTTCCTATTGCAGTTTGTTTCTCCAACCTGCAGAGCAGAAAACAGCCTTTCTTTCCTTCTGGATTGTTAAAGCCATTCACATTTATCCTGCATGGCAATGAATTATAGTCCATTTTAAGGAATCTTTTGTGCTTCTGTGTGTATTCCTACAGCAGAAAAAGTGCATGAGAAAGGAGCTTGAGCAGCCAGTAGTGTAGTAGCTGGCTCACTCGTATGGATTAGACTCGTGAGGTCAGAGGAGCTGTGTGTACTTGCTCTGTGCTTGGGGGGGAAGAGTGGATTTGTCTGTCAAAGTGAATAGCGGTTCAGGCAGGATCGTCCCTCAGCTGTTGTAATTCTGATGTGTTTTGATATGACAGCAGCTACTGTCTAACATGCGTGGATCTTCTGAAATTTGTAGTGGACTAAAGGCTGCTTTTACTTGCTGCTGAGCCTGACTGTAACTGTATTGCTGTAGGACAATAACGATGGGGGCTCGAGCGACTGAAACAACTCGGGAACTGGAAGGCGCCTCTGCAAAGTATCAAATAGGAGGACATGCAGAGAAAATGTGGCAACGGCTCAAAGGAATGTGAGTAGCTTTGCCTGTTGGCTTTTGTTCTGTTCCTTGGGAAAGACAGTTTTCTTCTGTTTGTTAAAATGACTAATTAAAAATGGGAGAGTTATTTTTAAGCTGTGAATAGTATTTGCTCTCATAATACATCGTTCTCATTTACGATGGTGCTTAGAATTAATGTCAGACTGTATAAGGTTCAACCACCTCATTTAAAAGATACATAACTAGTGAGAGTTATTATGCAAGTTAAAATGCAGGTAAGTCCTTTCAGGTTAACACTTCCATAGTGCTGATATGATTTTGTAAATGTTATCTTCAGAATCAGCATTTCTGGAGCTTTTCATCGTTCCTGTTAGTATATATGGGTAAGTAAATTACTGCAATTCTATAGGAAGTATTGGTACTTCACATTTTGAAGGTGCCAGTAAAGAAATCTCATATTAAAAGGTGCTTAGCTATTAGTAGGTTGCTGTGTCTCTGTTTTTTTGTCAATTATTTGGTGTTCAATAATGCTAGAAACTGATTGAAGGACTATTTGAAGGGACCACTTATGCACCTGCTGTGTCTAATCCACTCCTCTCAAATGCAATTTTCACTGTAGACTTTTGGATCAGTAAATTAACATCTGTATCCTGTTGGAGAGAAACTCTATTAAATTAAATCCCTCAAACTTCAACACCTTCTTTTAAGCATTTGCCTAGTTTTTGCCCTGAAAGCTGATGTTAGGATGTTACAAATAAATACATGTTACATTTGTTGCTTTGGAAGCAAGGAAATGACACTCTTATTTTTGCCGGAAAGATTTGAAATACTGGGTTTCTAAAGGTATTCCACAGATGCTATATATGCCTCAGCTGCTGAAGGTAAACAGGTTATTTACAGTGCTGAGGATTATGATGCATTGGCTATGGCACTGCCCATTTCCCCGGTGCATTGGATAGAAACTCAAACTGGGTGTGGGGAAGGGGGTTTCCACCATCTCCTTTCTTTCAAGAGAAATTGGTTTGCTTCATTGTAAGTCACTTTTCAGTTACGGCCAGGGGTTTCTCACAACTTCTCTGTGACCTGCTTTTTAGTATTTTCTCACACTTCGGTAACAATTTTTCTGCTAGAAACCCCAAGATGCACAAAGCAGAGCAAATATTTTTATCAGTTGCTGATGCCACACACTTTGCCTCTGAGTTTCCCCTGCTGGACACCTCCATCAGTTTGTGCAGATTTCCATAGGGTCTAAGCTACTGCGTCTTTTTATTCTACAAGTTCTCTGTTACCACTGGACTCTTGGGTTGAAACATTTCCTTTCAGCTGCCTCTGAGATGGTACCGTTAAACTAATGTAATAACTGAACTAAACTAATGTAAATAACTAAACATTAATGACACTCAGTACAAGAGCTTCAGGAAAGAAGGTTCATGCGTTAGGGGTAGTTAAAATAAAATTCAGAGTTTGTGGTGTATACAAATCAAATGGAGCTTAAGTGTTTGAAAACCATGCATCTTTCACAGATTGGTGCCAACCTCATGACTGTTGTGATGAGATAGTGCTAAAATACTTGCATTTTGAAAAAAAAAATCCAGGTTATATTAGGTATATTAGATACGTGCTCAGCTGATTGTTTTTCAGACTTACCAATGATTTAATTTTAACTATTCACTAGTCAATTGGAAATCACTCTCTAGTCAATATTATAAATATTATATGGGGAAATTTCAAGGGTTTAATTTTTCAGATTTCACTTTGTAGTGTAAGCATCAGTCATTAAGGAAAAGGATTAGCCTCATATATGCACAGATATCAAAGTAGAAGCATGTTTATATGTGGTAGGGGAGAGGGACAGATAAGTGGGACTGCCACAGTTAATCAGACTTGGGAAGAATTCTTTTACAAATTGTCAGTCAAGAGAATTGTTTCATCTTGGGAATGGGAACTGGTAGTGAAACTGAGTATGTATGATGCCAAATTATGGAGTTTTTAAAGTAGTGTGCGGCAGTATATCTACACTGAAGTCAAGACTTTATGGTTTGAATTATGAAGTTGAATTCTGTTCTTGCTGATAGGGTACAGAAACCTACATAATTTCAACACAATTCTACTATATTTTGCCAGTCAAGAGGGCTGATTACTTTTTTTACAAGTAGGTCATCATTTCTGAAAGAACACTGGATTTCATTTAGATAGCTATCTGGATAGAAGCTGTATAGTCCTGACTTAAAATTAGCTTTTATTTTCTCTTAGGATTTCCACTTTTCACATAATAGACTTTTAATTATGGACTTGGCAGCAGAATTTAGCCTCATATGTCTTGAGGTGTTTTTGTTATTGGTTCATTGCTTTTTTCATTTCTTTTTTTGGAATAGAGACTGTTTTATAAGATAGATGAGTTAAAGCTAAAGATACACTTAAAGCTAAATGAAAATCCTTGTTTGAATGCCCAGTAAGAAAATCTGGGTATTGTGGATGCTTGAATGAAAGGAATTTTTTATAGGTTTTCTACTCTATAGGCTTGCACAGACCTTGATCCCCTATGTGCTGCAATAAAGACTAGGATGTTTTGAAAAAAATTAAAATGATACCTGAGTTTTATTTTATACAGCCCTACAGTCAAGGTCTGTCTTCTGTATGGCAAGTAAAAATCCAACTCTATATTCTTTACATTGCAATTGCAGCAATGCTGCAACCAAGGACATTATCTGGCAGAGAAGATACTAATTTGAATTTCATAACTTGATCCCTAGCATTGGTGCTGATTTTATTGATACCTGACTGGGTAAAACACAAGTTCACTGAAACAAGACGTAGTTTTGAAAATGGGTCGTGTAGGTTTCTGTCTTGACTGTAGCTTCTAGTCCTCTGCATTAAATATTTTCAGTATGCAGACTGCAAGCTTCTAATGTTTTGTACTTCATGGAGAAAGAAAAAACAAATAAAAAGGGTCTGCTAAATAATTTACATAATAATATGGCTTTTATAATGCTTTGTTATGCAGAGGAGTAAAAACAAAAGCCATTCAAGCCACTGCAGGAATTCCAGCTGCCTGACTGAAGGGGGGTGTTGTACACACACCTTCTACTTCAGAAGACGTCTTGTCACTGCCTGGCCAAGGGGCTCCTTCTTAGGCCATTTAATACCACTGATTACACCTTTTCTCCCTCGACCTTTCATTCTCTATTGGATGGAATCTTGTTATAAACAGTAACTAAATCTCCAGCTCAAATGTATTTTGGTGTCAAGAGGACCAGAAGATTTGCTGCCTAGGAGAGTTTGTCTTCACGTGTTGATAGATCTTGGTAGGGAGTTAAGAAAGAGAAGCAGTTCTTTAAAGAATTTTGGTTCAGAATGCAGAGAACAAGATAGGAAGCAGAGCTCTACTGAGCTTGCAGTGTTTGGTATTCTCCCTCATCTGCAGGTAGACTTGACTTAACTCTGTGTTCTTCATTGCGTGAAACTGTCTCTTTATGGTATTTATTGTCTCTCTGCCACTTCACCCGATGTTAACACAGAACTGTCAGACATCCCCCTGCCATCTTATTTTATTTTGCAAGTAGACGTCCTCTTTACAGGTAGCTTCTTGTATCCCTCTCACTGCCAAAGATAACATTAGGGGTGGGTTACATTTCTGAGGTTTGAACTTACTAGTGAGAAAATGGTTTTCATAGGTAAGCATATTTACTAGAATTGTCTCTAGACAATTCTAGACAAGCCAGAAAATCTCTGAAAGGAAAAATTTAAAATCCAAGGTCCCAAGAGTTCAGGAAATTGGAGTTCACATGTGATTAGCATAAGCAAATTTATGAAATTTTTACTGATTTAAAGAGAATATGTGTTATTGCTATCACTGGTTAAAACTAATTTGTGCTAACTTGGATGGCAAAAGGGATTTGAAGAAAAGCATAAGCTTCTTTCCTTACCTTCTTCTCTTTCTTTGCTGTCACATCCAGCATAATAGACCCCCAACTGCTACAGAGAGTCTAAACTTTTAGACACTAAAAGGGATGTATTTGTAGACCCAGTTTGTTGATCCTGCAATGCTGCAGTGACAAATTGCGTGCGTACACATTTTGTAGAGACAAGAGGGGCATTAGTCATTGATTTGAGGAAATTTGGCTTGATGTCAAGGAAAGTAGAGAAATGGCTTCCTCCTCACTGCTGAATTCTCAGAAGAGAGAACTCATTTAAAGGCATCAAATAGAATCCAGATTAGCAGCCTCTTTGGTCAAAAGGGACCAGAACACCCGGTCATTCTTTTACTAGGATTGTGGATACTGGTGGAAGAACTATAGAACAGTTTCCAGAACCAGATATGGCAAAGAGGTCTTTCCTTTGTTTTTCTAGGTGTCTTGTTCACATTTTATTTTATGTTTTATTTGATATTTGTGTTTGCTTATTGCCCTTTTTTCTATGCTCTATTTGCCTAAACTGTGGTAGTTTAGTAAAGCTTAACTGAAGAGATTATAATTATCAAAACTTTACATATTATGATATAAAGATTTATAAATTTGTGAGTACTGAACAAACGAAAAGAGAAGAAGTAGAATTACAGGTGGATAACTATGATAAAAAATAGCAAGACAGATTGTCACTTACTGCTAGCTACGTCAGGAACAAATGAGTATATAGTTCAAGTAGTTCTTGTAATTTTGCCTATTTTTACTTTTTTTAAAGTTGTGTTTTCTTTTTTTAATGGAAAATCATAAACTTTTAAAAGTAATCCAAATGACCAATATTTCTAAGAGGACTTTAAGTAGAACTAAAGTTGGTTTCAGAAATTATCTGAAGAGAAAATTGAAGAAATTTTATAATGATGTACCTGTTGATTGATATATATCTTGTTAGTGCTATAATTGCAGTAAGAATAGTTTAATTATAAATTGTGAACACCTTTTTTTGATTCTGAAACCAAAGTCTGTTTCTGCACCTGAGTAGTCAGGTAAACAATTTATAATTATAACTTTGTTGCTTATAAATAAATATCTAATTAAATGTGCAATATGATAAATTTTAGAAATTTCCAGAAGTCTAGATATTTTAGCTACTTAGCATTAACAATTTAGAGAAGTCTTTAACCAGTTGTATTAGAATACTGCTTGTTAGAAAAGTATTATCATGTACAGAAGGTATAGAATTAATTTTCAGGTTCATACTAATTTTTTTCTGCAATTTCTAGCATGTTCCAGTGCTGTTGATGGATTAGAATAAATGCTAATCCTTCAATTTACTGTGGGTAGGTGAATTGCTGTGTTGATAGAAAGCTCTACTAGAAATGATTACAAATTCAAGAAGTGGTGCAAAAACCATCATTTGCCTATGATATCAGTAAGAACATTAGCAGAATGTCTTTACAGGTCTGATGGTCCCCAAATAATACAATCAAATGCTGAAATTCCCTACTAGATCTTTAAATGAACATGTCCGTATACCCCTGACATATGTGTCCAATTGAGTTAAGTATTGTATCTGAGTGCAATGCAAAAGACATTAAAGGTAACATTTTTTGAATCTGACTGCTAAACTGCAATTAAATGACGCCTCAAACTTCTGTATTTTCGTTTAGCTTAGACTTCTGACTACTTATGCTACATCCAACACTTTAAGATTTCCTAAAAGATGCTTCCTGTGACTATTTACTTTATAAGTGTTCTATTCAGATCTCTGCCTAGAAAGAGATTGTATACAATTGACTACACAAGTAATTACTTTCCTCCTATTTAGAACTCCTGCCAGCTCCTTGTGCAGGGGCCCTTGTTTGCCCTGCAGACTGGCAAATTATTATAAACGTTTCCTTCAAAAACTTCATTCTCCAATTTAGCTGTTGCATGTTGAAGCCTGCCACACTTCCTGACAGCTACTGGTCAAAAACTCAGAATTCATACTGCCCTCCCCCATATAACTCCCAGATTCTACTCCACCTCCACAACAGAGTGAAGTCAAAATACCTGGATAGGAGAAAAAAAGCCTTTTCTCTTGTTAATTATATAGAGTTAGAAAAATGCAAATGCCTAAATACTGAAATTACATAGTTACCAATGGAAGTTGTAATAAAAATAGGCATTCATTTCATGCTTCTGAAAGGGAAACATAACCTCTAGCTGATCAAAATTGTATCTGACATTTTGCCTGTAAGATGTCAAAATAATCGTTTAGGAGTGAACCCATTTAGTACTGTTCCATTTTGTTTGTGTGTGCCATCAGATCTGGTTTACTCTTGGTATCATCTCTGGAGAGGGCTAGAAAAAAAATCATTGCAGTTATTTCTGCTGGCATTTACTGGAGAGCATTTCACAACTAGGACTGCAAAAAAGTTTGAGATCTACTATGGAAATGAGTCCTACACTTCTTCTCTATTGTTATATCTCACTGGTAAGTTTTGTTTTTGTCAATGGCCCCGCCTCCCAAGACATCCAGAGCCTTCCAAAAGTAAAGAAAATTAACCAACCTGTCAACCCACCAAGGACCAAATGGGCTAAGCTTGGCACAAAAACTGCAGAGTGATGGAGTACTTTACTCATTCTCTGGTGACAGCAGGTATTTGGTAGCATTTCTGTTTTTCCTTTACTGCCTTCCCATGCAATTTCATGATGTACTTGAGGTCATCAGTGCAATTTGTGTGACTTTTAAAACAAGACCTTGTAAAGAGGAGCTATAGAGGCAGTCAGAACTTACTACGAAGTCAATCCTTTAATTTTGCCAGGGAGGTGGGGAAAACTGAGCAGTTGTGACTAAAAGGAGAGAAAACTGCACTCTGCTGTGGTTAAGGGAAGCTAAACAGAAATTGAGTACATCGGTTATAAAGTTACAGCTGACAATGAAATGACTCAGTTTTCACAGTCCATAAAGCTTTGCAATTAGTCAGGCAGTGTTGCAGATTGAAGAAGCCAGCCTTCTCCCCGGCCTCTCTTTTAGATAATTGCTTAGGCTTGTAAAGAACTACATTCAGTTTCTGTTAAAGGCTGCTGCTGCTTACAGCATAGTCTGTGGCTCAGGCCATAGACACACATTTCCTGAACACATATATGCAAGGAGTAGTGATCTTAAAGAAGTATGTGACTTGCTCCTTAAAGTTTGTGGAATTCTGGTTGTTTGCCAGCATATGTAATTTCATGAGAGAAGTCAAATACTGTTAAAATGATGGTGCCTTTATTCCTGTGGATTCTGCTAGAAAAGTGATTTCCAAAGTGGTTTTCTGTGAGCTGAGGGAGTTTGTTGGATGCAGGGTCCCTAAGAGATGACCTTTTCCAGTAGCCATCATCGATTAAGTCGTTCCCTATGACTCATTCATGCCTCCTAACTCTCATCGCTGTCTCCGTGCTTGCTCTTAGCTGTTTTAGTATGACTGGTTTTGATGCCATCCAGGGATTTCTTCCATGGAAAAAAAGCAATAAGTTTTTTTTCTCACTCCTACTATAAATTTAAATTTCATCAATTCCTAGCTTAGATTCCTTCTGTGTTTTCATACCTAGTTGCATCCTTAAAATGGAGGAAGTTGTCTGAGGATGGGACCACCTGAAGTGAAAGAAGAGGGTCCTGGTTAGCAGCTCTCTAACAAAACAGTCGCAGTCTTGAATCTGTCATATTTTAAGTCCTTGATTCTGTGATAGTGTAAATCCAACATTAGGCTACCTAGTATTGTATCAAAACATGACAAAAAATGTTGATCCAATAAGAACTTTTGAGGGTTCAGTTTTGTTCTGATATTTTTGAATGTTAACTTTGAAATAGCAGGTTTTATGAAGATCAAGTGCTGCCCATGTCATTTCAACTTTATGGTGCTTCTGTAGCCTACAGAAAGCTGGCCTGAAAGAAGGCCAGCCTAAACATCCGTGTGGTGTACTTTGGCTAATTCAAGACCATTGTAATCATGTATTTGCACCTCAGCTGAATCAGTTAAGCACTGCTAGGTAATCTATAACTAGCAGTTACAGAACTGTAATCTAATCCCTCAGGTCTATTGTTTGCCTTTGCTGTATAAAGCTCTTTGCCACCACTGGCATTACTTGTGCTACTAGCGTCTGCAAATCAGAAAAATGGTGAAAAGTGCTTTATTAAAAGTTATTCTTCTTGATGTGAATGCCCTGAGAATGAGTATTCATGAGCTGCCACTGTGCTGTTGTGGTCTGTACACAAAGCTGGACTGGAATGAGATTTACTATGGGTTCTTTCAAATGAGTATGAGAAGTAATGATCATCTGATGCAGTGTCATAAAATGACAAAAGGTATTCCTAAATTGCTGGTGTGTTTGATAATTTAGGCAAATACATTCCAGAGAAACCACTATACCTTGCTGGAGAACACTAAAATGAGACGTATCTTAAATCTTTGCTTTTTCCAGAATTAGTAGTTCTACAAATATCCCTCTGATGTTTAAAAAAATTAAGAAAGAACAGAAAAAAGAAATGTGCTTTTTCTTAGCTGCTTCACTGATCTCATGACTGCTGTGTGATGGCATAAGTAAACGTTTGTAATCATTAGAATTTAGCATTTTTGTCTGATTTTGTTGCTATTTATTGAGTTTTTCTGAACTAGAGACTGTTGAATTCCAGCAGTCCAACCTTCCAAGCATAATGTAGATATTATTTGAAGCAGTGTTATTTAACAGGGAGTGATCTAAAGGAAGATGTTTGTCTATACAAGTGCTTATGCTCCATTATCTATTGTTTGACATTGGCTGCAGTTTGTTTGACCCAACCATTCTCCAGACTTTTGGCGCCCCCAGAAAAACAAGTAGCCTCCATAAATATTATACAGACATTTAATTGTTGTGAATTTCTCTGATAAATAGTGTTTGGAGGCAGTTACATTTGAATCATTCACTGTTTGTGTAATTTATGCCAGAAAGACACTAAGAAGCAGGCTACTGGGTAGAATTTACTTCTTTAGTTCATTTACAATACTGAACTGTTCTTCTGCCTGGAAAATTTGAAATTGAATACATTTTTTTTCTTTTTCTTCTGTGTTGTCTGCAGAATTTATCAAAGAATTAAAGTTTAACATTATACTTACCTGCAGTTAAATGTTTTGTATTTTTATTTACTGTTTGTTTTGAACAGTTTATTTCTTCTTTTGCTTTGTGTTAATTTTGTAATAAAAGCATTGAACACCACAGTCTAATTCAGTAGCTTTCTTTTCCCTTTTTACTAAAGGCTTGATGAAGATTTGATTTTCTTTTCCTCTCAAAGGAAGATTTTTATTAATATTACTGTATTTCCTGACCTCAAATATATTCACTTAAGATAACTAAGACACCTGTTTGGCAGAGATGGCAAACATACCAGGCTCAGCTGGAACTGCAAATTGTTGTCCCTTTTGGACTGTCCTTTTTTATCATCAGTGTGTTATTTTCTCATACACAGGCAACTGCATTGCAAAAGACATTACATCATTGGCACTAATTTCCATTAGGGTGGGCTGGAATGCAGAATTCCTGCTCTGAAGAAAATTAAATATGTTAAAAAAACCCCTTGAAATAGGCCCATAAGATTAAATACTCAGAAAAATGAGTCTTAAATTTTTTTTTGAAAAAATATCTCTTTCTCAATTTTTCTGCTTCCAATACCTTAAAGTGAGGTGCCAGCTGCCCAGTTATTTGAGAACCAGTTGTCCTAGTCTGTGTGCTGCCAAAGATGACCTAGGAGCACAGCTCTGAGCAACCCACGGGAATAGTTGCCTATAATCAGGAAATCTCCAAGATTGATATAATTTTATAAGCAAAGTAAGCTGTGCATGAAATCTGAAATTTTCCATTGGAGAAGTTCAGTTCAGAAATGACTGACCAACTCTGATTTACTTATTTTCAACCTAACTAGAAAGACGTTGGATTTAATAGGTAATTGAAAATTAGATGTTTCTCTCTCACAGAAAACTGCTAAAGTATCAGAAAAAGTTTTATGTTTCAACGACTACCAAGACACCTTCACCAGCTGTAATGTCAGTTAGTTTACTAAACAGGTTTGTGAGATAATCCTGTAACAGTCATGGCAGTAAGATGGAGGTAGCCTTCTGCTTGCCATATACTTGTGACAAGGAAACCCTATTTTAGTATTATATCTCTCTTGAACAGACATTGTAGGTCTTCATTCTAAATAATTAGGACAAAGATGAGACTTCAAATTAATGTACTTGAATATTTTAAATTTGTGTCTCCCACTCTCCATGTAATGCATTTATTTTATGCATTTAACAGCGGCCCATTATTATATTGCACTTCCAGTTACTTCCAGTGCAATATAATAATGTTTTTTCTTGATGTTTCTCTCATGAAGACTCCTCAAAACTGTCTTGATTTGTTGAGTGAAACAGTACACTTACCTGTGGAAGGAAAACTGCCATAATTAGATGATAGGAAGTATTACTTAGAGTGGTGGGAGTATATGTGAAAGAAGTGAAAAGAATTTATACTCTTCAAAAGAAGTTTTTCTCTACTGGATATTTTCTGGTTGATGTAAATTTTGTTCCTAACTTAAAATGTGGTAAAGAAAGAATTTGGCCTTTTGACTTTGAAGTTCCTTTCTAAGCAGATTGATTTAATATTGCTTGTTTCTCTAGAAATATTAACAAATATTTGTCAAAGACATGTCATAATGCAGAATGGTAATAAGATACACATGTAAATAGTTTAGTAATAACTGTGAGGAAGCTTTGCTTCCAAGAGAGAAATATTTAATTTTATTTTTGGTTATTATCTTGAGTAGTTCCATCAGCCATTTTCTAATTTGTGTGAACCACACATCAAAAAGGGATTCCCTCTCCACTTGATCACTAGAAATCCTATTGTTCCAGAAATGTTTAAGTATGTGATGTGTAGAAGTAACTAGGCATGAAAGTGTATTGGTTCAATACACTTATGAACCTATATAATTATTCATATTTCTGGCCTTGCAGTTAAAAAAAGCATGATGCATACTTAGAGATTTTTTGATAAGAAATAAAAGATTGTTAATATATTTCTCTCCTGTGAAAGAGAAATTGCATTTCCAAGAATGCCAAACGGACAGCTCATGAACACTTATGGCCTAGGTTGTAGGATTCTTAATTCTGGTTTAATATATCAAAACTTTTCCTTCACCACTAATGTATTGAATGTGGTTCATATGCTGTATGAAACTGAACATTAGCTAGGAGAAAAATGGTTTACCTACACAGCAGACAGGGACAAAAAGGTTTAAATGTGAATGTAAACCAGCTGCAAGTCTGTTTTAGAGCTGGATACAAGGTAAACACAGGATATTGAACGTCCCAGAAGATTATGAGGGTTTATGAGAATTTATAGCTTAATCCAAACTTTCTGAGTTGCTCTTATCATTGTTAGTGCCAAAACCAAACTTTTTGTTCAAACACTCAAAGCCTTTTAGAAAACTAAATATAAACATGATATTAGAATTCTTATAGCAAATCTTACTTTGATCTGATTGTTTAATTGTAACAAACATGATATAAGATTTTAATATTATCAATTCCTGAAAAAAAAATAGTTGGCTCAGGTGTATATGAAGCCACCACTATTATCTATTTTTCTCCCTTCACTTACGGTCAGCTTTGACCACATAAATTTTGGATACTCGAAAGAGTCAACCTTGTCTTATTATGAGGGTGTGTTTAGCCTTCTAGTACTTTGCTCATTCTCTTTACTGTAAGACAAAGGACAGTATCCAAAATGCCATTGTGTCTAATTTAAAAATGTCCTTGTGTTCACGTATAAGTGTGGAAGCAAAATGTAGAGTAGATAATGAGTTAATAAGTTCCTATGAGTTTTACCTAAGACTTTTTAGCTTGAGAGTTCAGAACATTTTCATCATCAGTTCAGTGCTAAAATCATCTTGTTGGTTTAGGAGAGGAGGACACAGAAGTTGCAGCATCCTTGAATCATGTTAATACTTGGGGAAACATGGTTATTAATAGAATTTGGTTTTTAAATACTTTTCAACCTTTATATGTCAAATGTAATCTCAAATGCATTCTTAGTTTCTAAGACCAAGGGAATAAAATGAAACTTTATACTATAAGATATCAGCTTCAGTAGAGGAAGATTTAAAGGGGAAGAATCCTGAGGAAAGGTAGAAGTTTTAGAGATTAACTGTATTCTTTTCATTCCCAGTTATGAAAACCAGTATTGCAGCTTTACATATGGTGATTCTGAATTGAAATAGACTCAAAAAATACTGTGTAAAGCTCTATAACAGCAATGTAAAGTGACAACAGATGTGATTTCTCACACTAAAATGCATTCTTATCATTTGACAATGATTCTCATTATGATCATCCTCTTGGCATGGAACTGAAATTTTTCTACATTGTACAAGCTATATTAAATCTGCCTTTAGTTGGCACCCATGCCTTACTAAAGTTGGCAGGGTACCACATGCATGGGATCAATTCCAGCTTTCTACATGGGCATAAGTACAAAAATCTCCATATGATGCTTCACTTCTGAAAATTGGTTGATGATTTTCGCAAAAGGGCTGCTGCATACTGCAGTTCTGTATCTCAGCAAGAAGTACTTCAAGGCCCAGCTATGAGTTTTCCTTGCTCAGTCATCTGCTTTTATTCAGTCCATTAGGATCTAATAATGTTAAAAGGCACTCTAGTTCCTGGCTGTACTGGGGCTTTGTGGTTCAGCCTGAAAAATCTGAGAATCTTGTAGCTTCACAAGACTGCAGTTCAGAGATGTAAGAAAATTTTACTGTCCAAGAATCAGTTTGTTCCTTCAGATACAATGTGTGTTTTTCTACTGATTTTTCTGAAAATGAACAGTGTGAAAGAGGTTTGGGGTTTTTGAATGAAGAAAATATAAGATATGTATAGTTTTTGAGAAATAATTATGATAATACAGTTGATGTTGTGCCTATAGAGCATAAAACATAGAATTTCAGCCTGTGACTTCTCAATCAAGTCCATAATCTAATAAAATTAGCTTGGTTCTGGTCTCAGTTATACCAATATAATTGGATGCTATTGAATTTCAACACAATAAATGAGACCTCAAAACACATTTACTTTAATGTGACAAAAGAGCACAGTATTTCATGGAAGCAGTGGAATTTGGCTAAGGTTTATTGGTCATTCCTTTTTATGAACACTGGGTTATGTCAAGTATGTTATAATTCTCAGAGTTAATTGTTACTGGATAAGATTCTTATATTCTTAATTGCTGAACGAACAAATTGCCTGATAAGACAGGAATGATTCCCTGAAGCTTCTCTTCCCTCCCCCCCCTCCTTTCTTTTTTCCTTTTCCCAAAGGAAAGAAACATGTTTACCTCCCTTTGTCTATCACTTGGCTGCCACTATAGTAGTAACACAGAAACAGATTGCACCAAATTTGCTATTTATTGCTCTGATTTTGGATTTTTGCCACTCTCGCTAATGAGCCTTGTTTTTGCAGATAGACAAATTAAGGATGGGCTCCTCAGCTTACATGCATTCAATTGTATCCCAGTTTGTCATTAAATTTATTTTTAACAATAAAATCAGCAGATTGTAATTTGTATTATGATTATCTCAAACAGATCTCACCATGTTTAATGCAACTGTGAAGCTTTGACTGCAGATGAGGGAAGTTATCACTTGAAAGAAAAAACAGTTACACAGCACCATCTAAAATTTTATTTTGGCAGTTTTTTTATAGTGGTTTGGGGAATAGGAACAGGGAAAAGGGAGAAATAGATGGAATGGGGCAACTTTATCTAATACCACTTCCCTCAAATAATTATATTGCATTTCTTTCTAGTCCAGCATTCAGTTAGCATGACAGGCATAAGATTATGCAGTATTTGGCATAATAGTAGAAATATCCACCAAATTAAGTGATGAAGTCTTAAGCATTGTACTTGCATTTTTACGGGTAGCTGAAGGCTTCTCGGCATATACTCAGCAGTGCTAAAAGTGTTTAACAAAAGTTAGAAGTTTTGTTTTTTCTCTGTTGAGTTGCCTCAGAGGTAAGTGTCAGAAGCACAAAAGCCTTTGTTGCTTCACTTCATGATTAAATCCAGCCTTCCCCCTTGAAAGAACTCTTTTCTTTTGCATTATTATCCTGTTACAAAATGTATCTTCCCATCACAAATATTTCAGTTTCCCTATGCTTTTCTTCATAATTAACATTGAAAACCTAACATTGAGAGTCTAGAAGCTGCCATTTCTTTATGTGTAAAGAATTAAGCTCAGCATTTACACAAGTGAAAGAGATGTTTTACTCAGTAAACTATCACTTTACCAAAAGTAGACTGCTAAGAAGCAAATGTGGGCCACCATTTTTCATTTAATTATCCACAAAGCACCAGTGCCTAGGTAGGTGATTGCAGCTACCCAGATTGCCTTGCCTGTGTAAATGAATTACAAAAGTGAAAATTAGTAAAGGTGTTATCTAAGAAACAATGTATTACCAGTGGTAATGATGTGATTATACAATTATAACACTTCTATTCAGACCTTTGTACTTCAATGGAAGGTAGCTTTTCTCTGCTCACTTTAACACTTTACTAACAGATTTAGTAAGCTTAAAAAGGTCACATTTATACTGTGGGAAAAATTAACACTAGAAATTATCCCACTTATCTGTGTCAGCTGCAGTTCACACCTTTGGATTCAGTGACATGCACTTGCTTCAGTAGTCAAACTACTTTCTTCTCACTTCCCCAGTCTTTTTTGGAAAGAAGAGTTACCTTTAATCCAGATTGTTTGTAGGAATCCAGATAATTTCAAGGATCTGGCTTCTTGGCACAGTTAAATGGATAATGGATGTGGTATGGAGTGGGAATGAACTGTCACAGCTGGGGTGCAAGTATTAATTCAGTGCTGAAATTGGTGTATTGAGAAACAAAATCCCTAAATCATATCAAAAAGATTTTCCCTCAGTGAAGCTGAAAAATGCGAGGAAATGTTACCCCAGTGCTGTTCACAGCAATGCCAGTGCTGAAGCACTGTTAAAACCATGAGATTGCTTCCCTCCCCCAGCGCAACCGGAACAATAGAAAACACAGAATCAAAGACACAGTGTTTTACATTTGCTTTGGCACCATGCTAACTTAATCAAGAATGAACTTGCTTAAGGATTTTTTCCATAGAAATAGGACAACAAGTCGTTCTGCTACCACTCCCAGAGCATGACTCACAATGACAAAGCGGCAGAGAGAGTGTTTGTTTTTTCCTTTCATGAAACCATTCACTTACTTACAAGGTTATGCACTTGTTTTTCTTTCTAAGTGTGTTATTTGATTCTCTTCCTATTAATATTTGAAAAATTAGTCTTAAAGGTAGATGACATCAATTTTTTTAAAGGTAGGTTGTGTCAATATTGATGAAATGGGTTGTCATCCCCATCTATTTTTGCTTAAAGATGCATGCTACATTCTTTCTGTGTTTAGTCACTTTAATACAATGTGAATTCCTGACATGATTGCAAGTTCTCTTGACTCCTTACAAAATGAGTTTGTTCTAGAAAAACAGACCTAATGATACCAATAATTTCTCTCTCAACATTCATTCATTAGCATTAAAAAGTATTGTGATACGCAAGTCTTCTCTTCTATGCTTCTTACTCAAGCTAAACCCAAAGGCAAGCTTTTCACTTAATGTTTTTAATAGTCACCTTCTAAAAATATACTGAAATATATGTCCAGACTGCCCTCCACTAAAAAACTGATCAGCATTTTTTGTCCTACTTGTTACAGAATGATAAGGTTGCAAAGTCCTTAACTCTGGGGTATCCTTCCCACCTTTGTGTCCTCAGCAAACTTGCTGAGGAGGCATCTGCCCCTTCATCGGCCTCACTGATGAACAAATTAAACAATACTGAGCCCAGTATTGAACCTTGGGGGACACCACCAGTGACAGGCCTCCAACCAGACCCTGTGCTGCTGATCACAACCCTCTGGGATCTGCTGTTCAGCCAGTTCTCAATCCACCTCACTGCCCAGTTATCTAATCCACACTTCGTGAGTTGGTTTATGAACGCTATAGCTGAGGGCTGTATACTCTATATAATTCCTGTATCTGCAATGTCAGGGTTCAAATCTGTGTTGTTTTTTTTTTTCTTTTCATCTCAAGTGTAGCAAAACCAAATTACTTGACAAGAAAGTTATGTTGAATTCTCTTCATCTCGATTCCTGCTCATCTCTGCAGTTTTAGATTATTCAGTGTTTCCCTGATATATGCCTGCATGACAGCTCATTTTTCTGGGCTGAGTTCTGGAGGCCTCTGAAATCCAGAGTCAACTGATTAAAAGCTAAAATCTCTATCCCATAAGCAATGTTAAATTCTGTAGATTTCTTACCAGATTGTAAACTGTTTCAGGGTGGGGAAGTTCATGCATCTTTTTCATATGTGTTATGCAATCAGTTAATCTGGGAACTCAGTAAGAACCCCAGACAAAAGATTATTGATTTGTTCAGCTGATTTATTGTAATGGGACCTGCCCAAGTCGACCCTGCATGGGAGTGTTATCTTGTTAAAGATGATGATATGCAGGGAGAGCAAGTTCTAAAACCTCTCCTCATGTTCTTCCAGCCTACAAAGAAAGATTCTGGATACTGGCCAGACCTGGAAAGTAACTCTACAGGGTTCACAAAAATAGTGTTTTAGTCTGAGATTTCCTGATCTGCTTATGAAGACAGTCTTGCAATAGGGAGGTTTTGTAGTGGGTATATGTGGGTGCACCACAACCTTCCACCCTCTTCATACTCACATAGACTTATATCTCATTATTGTCTAGCTATTAATTGTATGTGTCTGTGAACAATGATGGCTTCAAGTACTAAGCTGTCAATATGACTTTCCCAGATGAACATCTGAGTAGGCGTAAATGTCATGATAAGCATGCTGCCTTCTTCACGTATCAGAGAAAGTTATGATCTCTTTTTTACTGATTCTTATGTAACTATACTTCTGGCTGATAAAATGGAATACATACTTAATATTTTTTTAATCAGCTGTGTTGAACATATATATGTATCTGTGAAAATTCCTTAATTGTGATATTTTTTCCTTCAAAATCTTGTCAAATCTGACAGATAGTCTTTCACATATTCTTACTTAGGCGAACTGGAATGCTTTAGAGAATTTAGATATGCAAGGGTTGGATATGCCAGTATCAGTTCAAGTCACCAACACCAAATGGCCCTCAGAAACCATGGAGAGAGAAATTAATTGGATACTTTCTTTTACCAAAAAATACACAAGAATAATGTTTAGTGGTAACATCACTGCATGCCATTGCTAAACGTGTATCTGAGTGGATGGACTCATCCAAAGTTTTGGAAAGCTATAATTAATTTAAAATGTACTATTTATATTTGTTTTGGATTTTTTTCTGTGAGTTTTCCAAATTGAAATAGTGTTAGATCTATAATAAATAGTGGGAAAATAATGAAGCATTATAGCATGAAATCGATACTTTAGACAAAAATTGGAAACTAAAAAGGCATCAAAAGTAAGGCAATGCAGCCTCCACATTTGAGATAGGTATTGTTAATGCAGAATATGACAGAAAGACATTTTGTAGCAAAAAAAAAAGTCCGATCACTAAGCTCCTTTAAGAGTGTATTGTTATTATTTACAGTACCACATGTAAAAAGATTTTAGAGTTTCCTGGGCAGTATTGTCTGGGCTGTTTAGGTTGCAGGCTGCTTGTGTGTCTCTTAGGCTGCACTGTTAGTGGTACTGCTTCCTGGGAATCAAAGTCTGACAAATGTGATGAAATGCAGAATACTGATAAACAGAAAAGGAAACCAAACCCCGGACTTAAATACAAGATGTTTGGGCAATTCATATGTGAATGTACAGGCTGCCAGTACTGCATTTAATTCTACTGCAAGCAGACACTTTTAAAAGAAGTTCTTTATTGTAGTTTTGGCGGGCGTTTGTGCCAGGGTCAGGAGCAGATGGTTGAACTTTCTAACCTCTTGTTAGGCTAGTGCATGGAAAAAATCAAGCAATGCTGCCTGCTCCTTTCAAGCCTTTCAGAGACCTTCTTTTCAGCAGCAGTTGCAGAACATGAGTGTGAAAATATTTAAACCAAATGTTCACCAGACATCTCTCAGTGTTCATGTGATGCTCAAAGGCTTTCAGAAAAAGCATGGAGAGGAAAGTATTTCTTATATCTTATTCCCCTTTAAAAGAGTTGGAGGATTTTACTTGTAGATTAATGCAATAATTGTATAAAATAGAAAATGCTTCTTTGCTGCAGTTTAACTATTCTAAATCAAAATTTATAAACACTGTTTCCTTGGTCTACTTCAGTGAAGAGCATAGCTCTGTGAAGGACATAAGAAACTATGCTCAGGAATGATTGACAGTTGTTAATTAAATCCCAGATAAAATGGAGAAATTAAGGTTGAACTTTTAGCGTAATTAGGGTGTTTCCATGCCTAGCCCTGAACTTTTGATGGAAACTAAGCAGAAAACTTTAATGGGACTTTTAATAAGACTCTTGATAGTCTTCCATCAATCTGTGATGCTAATAAATTCCACCATTATTCTGCTTGAATAATGGACATAACATTAATTATTTCACTGAAGTGTCCATTTATTGCAAAACCAAATGTGACTTTTTGTCTTCTTGCCCCATCTGCTCTTCTTAGGTCCATTTACATGTAACTAGGTTTCTGCAGATCTTTCATCATGTCCCATAGCTTAACATTCTGCACAGTTCTTGTTCAGCATTTTTTTCCTCATGCTTTATTCCAAGTTTCTTCCCCATACAGGTGTGAAAAGCTTAATATTCTGGCAGTTAAAACAAAGTCTCATTTTTCTGTGAGTCTGTTTTAACCCTTGGTCTGGAAAAAAATGATGCAGCTTTTTGGGTATATGCCAAAACAACAAAAAAAAAAAGGATAAGTGCCAAGTTCTTAGTTTTAAAATAAGACCAACATAAGAGTATGAAATGATTCATCACTTCCTGGCAAGTGTAATTATCACTGCAATCACCATTCCCTATCTATTTGCACCCTTTAAAAGGTGCTAAATATTACTGTAAGTTCCGAAAGTTGTCATTTCAGTTGAATCAACTGAAAAAAATTAGAAGATCACAAGTGTGTACTTTAAACAGGAAACGATACTGATCTCCAGGACTCTAAGAGCTGCCTTCCTTGCAATGGCCTACAAGAAATGTGTTGTGTCTGTGTAAAAATGGTATATGCTAAGGTGAGGGTAGTAGCTATACAAAGGAAAATATTTCAACTGGTTTAGCTGTTGTATTTGTCATTGTTGGAAGCTGACTGCTCAAATTTGAAACCAGTTTCACCTCTTATCACAGGATCACAGAAAATGCTGAGTTGGAGGGGACCCACAAGGATCATTGAGTCAACCCTTAGCACTGCACAGGACCATCCCCAGGAGTCACACCATGTGCCTGAGAATATCATCCAAATGCTTCTTAAACTCTGTCAGGCTTGGTGCTGTGACCACTTCCCTGGGGAGCCTGTTCCCGTGCCCAACCACCCTCTGGGGGAAGAACCTCTTTCTACTATCCAAACTAAACCTGCCTCCTGGTACAGGGCTTGTCCTCCTGGCTGCCAGGGCACTGCTGACTCATATTCGACTTGCCATCAACCACGACTCCCTGTATTTATTCCTTGTGGGGCGTTGGAGATACAGTAGCTATGTTTAGTATTCCATTTGCTTATTTTTTTTTATCCATTTTTAAGCAAATCTCTTGGAGCTTCACTCCTTTAGATGCTCTCTGGCAATTCTCTATAACCAAAGAATCTTATTTTAACAAGGTATAGTTCTAATTTCTCTGTATTTTGAACCTTATAAAAATGACTCAAAGGATAATTGATCTGCCTATAAGTAAACTACTGTGGGATGCACTCTCACCAGTCGTTGCTGGAAGTTTAAAACAAAATTCAGACTTGGTAACTTATCAATGTACTCATTTCTCACATAACATATGTTGTGAGATCTTTGGGGTAGCAATGAGATTTCTGTTCTGTTTGTATAGCAACTACACACTGCTGTCTTTATCTACCACTGTGAAATTTGGGTAGTATCACAGCAAACAAATGTTTAAAATAAATTGTTTAAAAATTTTACAATACATGAGATTTTTTTCCAAGTTGTAATGAATGATTGCTGTGTTAGTAAAAAGACTTTACCTAACAACTAAATGCTATTATTTAGTATTTCAGCATTTATTTTTGCATGTCATCTGAGCTCTATGCAAACCCGGGGAGGTTAGGCACAGCAAGCTGCCTTTATTTCCCTTATTTTCAGGCATTCAACACTAGCTGAAGGTGACCTTGTATTGTTGTGTGTTAGGATCAAAGCCTGGAATACTACTAAAAGTGGAGGAATCAAATGTTATGTAACAAAAGAAGTTTTAGGAGTAGCAGAAGGGGAGGAGGAAATTACTTCCATGGAAGTAGTAAGGAAAAGACCTAAAACGCTATAGAACTGATAGCTGTGGGAATGGCCCCAAATAACATTATCCTCTAGATTTCTGTTGTTTAATTATGTTAGGACAAAACAGCATTTCAAAGTAGGTTTCAGCCTTAGAATGAGTGAATATATTCAATCTGTCTGGGAGGACTGTGTCAAAGTGTAGACATTTCATTACTTTTACTGTAAGAAAATAAATGGATATTTTGTGTATTGTTATATTCAATTTAAAGTCTTGTATTTACCTTTTAAAATTTCATAGTATCAAAAAGTGCTGGAGATTGAAGTAGATTTCATTTCAGTCTCCATTAGGGTGATTAGGTAGCTGGGAAGGGTGCTAAACACCTGTGTTTCAACATATTCTTTAGTTCAGAATCGTTGTTTTTGATTTCTTCTTCAGGAAACCTGTATGAGCCTGACTAGTGAAACTTCAATACTATTTCTCCTTACTCTTCCCTGAGTCAAAAGTGTCAGTGAAGAGCCTTTTAAGAAGCTGAAACAGGATAACCTGCCTTGGTTTAGTATCTGTAACTTAAGGGGAGTTGTTCAAAGATGCTGTTGTTGTATTATAATGTTGCTTATCTTGAAAGATAGCATTGTGCTCACAGGAGAAGGTACGTAGGTTTGCTAAACTTCAGACTGGACTAAAGATGTTTTTTAGTAAAAACTAAGATTATTTATATGCAACAAATTTTGTGTGAGTTTGTATGCAACAAATTACTGTGGTTTAGTGAGTCAGCCTGGTCAAGTGCAGTGGCCTTCTTCAAGGTTCTTTAGTATTTCCCACTGTGATTTGAAGGTTACTTTGCATTTCTGACTGAGCAAATGTCTGATATCATAGACTGAGTTTGTTAGCAAGCTGGCAGAACTTAAGTTTTCCTTTCCTGGCACAGATAACATTAAGAAGTTTATCAGAGAATATTATGCAGACTTAAAATCTGTCAAAAATACGAACGACAGTGTGACAGAAACCACCTGCATAGCTCATGATGTTCTTGGATCAAAGTACCAGCAGGAAATTGCTGCAGTATTCCAAACAGTAAGTATGGTTTTGTTACAAAGCAGAAACCTTGAGAACAAGTAGATATTTGCTTTTTGTCACTTAAAAGCAGTTCCTTAAAGCTTATACCAAATGACATACTGTATTTGTGGCAAGTGCTAATATATCCACAAATTAACAAGATCTATATGAGACTAGGGCACCTGATATGTAAGAGGAACAAAAAAGATACTGTTAGATATGACTGTATAGGAAAGGGGTTTCAGAAGAAGCTATTGCTATCAAATCACTGAAATGAAGATTTACTTGATACTGGAAAAGAAAAAGGGGTAGAAAGGATACCTAGTTCTTGCAAAGACTTTTAGACCGTAAGAATAAAAATGCGTTCCGAAGGGAAGAAATTTCATCACCTCTCAATGTTGAACTTAGGCAGTCTGAGTTGAAAGTGAGCTGTCCAAGATAAGTCAATGGCCTCATGAAAAGTCTGGGCTTTTATGTCCCAGCCCAGAGTTTTATCAGTCAGTCCACACTGTTCACATTTGTACAAGAAGGAAAAATAACTAAGTTATTTTTGCCATCAATCTATTTCAAATACTCCTCACTTCACTTACCTAAGGACATTCTGTGAAGTGATCATCTTCTACCATCAATATGGCATAAGCATACAAGACTTTGCACAGTATTAGCAATAACAAGCTAAATCTCTGTAAGTTAGAATCAAAGCTCTCTCCTATGCATTCAGATGTCACTTCAATGTCATAACTAGATTAAGGTAAGAAAAACTGTGAGGATAATATACTTACCACTTGTGATGCATGTAGTTATCAAGGTGGTTTTTTAGTTGATTAAATTGGATTTTATCCAATTTATACTTGAAGTGTAGTTGCCAACATTACTTTAGATGGAGTTCAAGGAAGGGTCGTTCCTTAAAACAGTTATCAATAGAAGCATATTTTCCTGTAAATTTGAAGGTATGCTTTTGATACTACTTGGTTGAAATTAGAGTGCAAGTATGATCTGTTTGCTGTGTGGTGGCTTTGTCTTTTAGACATAGTTTTTCTACTGCTACGGTCACTGTGAATGAGTACAGCGACTTCCTTCATCACTTCTTTTGTTCTCTGGTTCCTTGAGAAACATATCCATATAATTGCTTTTAGGGCTTGGAGTAACTTTCTAAGAATCATATGGTGGCTGTAAAGTATATTTGGCAAAGAGTTATCAAAGGTGTTTTCTCAGAATAGAAAGGTGTTTCCACTGGCTCTGAAGAACTGGCGTGTACCTCTGACACAGGTACATTTTCGTTCTTTATTTAAAAGAAGCATTTCCAGAAGGTCAAAGAGTATAATGGAAGAACTCATATAACTAGTCTGGATAAATGATGATTAAATAGCATTTCACTGATCCAAGTAAGAAAAATTCGTAGTCGTAATTGACATTTTACTGACATATAACATGTGGGCGCAGATGCTTGGTTGTATAGAGTCAGGGTGAAAGGTTCATAAATGCCTCAAACACTCTTTAAGAAAGGCTGTTAAATGAACAATTATATTTTATCACCTGTCATACAGTCATTAATTATAATAAGCTCATTTCATTTTACATGTGAATTAAATGCTCTTGATTATATGTATCTTTAGGGTGAAGTAATTTCACTGAACCAAACCAGAATCATTCTATGTCACTAAATTTAGAGTCTTTAATGTACTATGGTGGCCTCACAATAAATATTGTGAGTTAGTTCAAATAACACTGAAGAATAGGAGCAGTTGTCTCAAGCGAAAGTAAGACTTAACACAGGAAGTTAAAGCAATGAGCCTCAAGAAACTGAACAGCAGTATCAGAGTAAAGTGTGCAAGCTCACTCTGTGCAGTTTTCCGTGAGGCACAGGGCGCTGTCAGGCGCATCAGCTACCAAAGGGTTGATTTGACTGATGCCTGGTTATCTCAGACTAAGGCTTGGAGAATATACCATGCTAAGTGCCCTGCTAAGGGCTATGTGATGGTACAAGAGGCTGTTCTCTAACATTTGTGTTTCTTAGCTGTACTAGTGCTGCCATCAGGCTATATGGAGGAATGTTTAGTGTCTCCATGGCTAATATTGCTGTTACTTAAAGGGGTGTAATTCCTCATTTGAAAAACTGCAGTGAGCTTTGCTAATATATCTGGAAAAGTATTTGTGTCCAAGTTCAGGGCTCTTGGGGGTGAAAACTGTTAAAATTCAGTGAAGAGTGTGTTTTCCCACAGGTTTACTTCAAGAGCCCCAAAACCTGTTTCTTTAAGGAAATAGAAGTAGTTCCTTTCTAAGGCTATCTGAAATTGCATTTTTTTATTTTCTGCTGCAGATGTCCTGATGAGTTAAGACCTACCATAACTTGATAGGTCTGTTTGCTGGGAGCATGATTTACACAGACAGCATATTTAATAAATATTGCTCCATCTGCTCTTTGAGGATCACGCTGAGGGTGAGTTAGTCACCTACTGAATGCCACTGACATGAGTGGGACTGATGTTATAACAACCTCTCTCCAGTGTGAAGGAAACGTGATCTGTTTTTCAAAATGTATAAGATGAGACTTCTACAGCTCATGGTGGGGAATACTGAATCAATTGAATTTTGTTTAGCTGTGCCAATTAGTTTTAATGAATTACAATTACAGTTCCATGCAGGCTGGGGCAGAGTGGCTGGAAAGTTATCCAGTGGAAAAAGATCTGGGGATGCTGGTCAACAGTCAGCTGAACATGAGCCAGCAACATGCCCAGCTGACAGAGAAGGCCAGTGGCATCCTGGCCTGCATCAGCAATAGTGTGGCCAGCAGGAGCAAGGAGGTGATTGTTCCCCTGTACTCAGCACTGGTGAGGCTACACCTCAAATTCTCTGTTCAGTTTTGGGCCCCTCACTACAGGAAAGACATTGAGGTGTTGGAGCATGTCCAGAGAAGGGTAATGAAGATGGTGAAAGGCCTAGAAAATAAGTCTGATGAAGAAGGGCTGAGGGAGCTGCAGTTTTTTTAGCCTGGAGAAAAGGAGGCTCAGGGGAGACCTTGTTGCTTTGTACACCTACCTGAAAGCAGGTTGTGGTGGGGTGGGTGTCAGTCTATTACTTGATAAGGTGAATGGCCTCAAGCTGTGTCAGGAGTGGTTTAGAGTGAATATTAGGAAAAGTTTCTTCACTGAAAGGGTGGTCAAACATTGGAACAGGCTGCCCAGGGAAGTGGTGGAATCACTATCTCTGGAGGGATTTAAAAGACATAAAGATATAGTATTTAGGAACATGGTTTAGTGGTGGACTTGGCAGTGTTTACAGTTGGACTCAATGCTCTTAGAGGTCTTGCCAACCTAAACAGTTCTATGATTGTTCTATGAATTGATGGTGTTAAGTGTGCTCAGCTGCAGCCATCTGGACTGGTTGGGGCTGCTTATATCACCAGTATGTCTTATATTCTTTTTTTCTATATGCATAAATTTAATTCTTGTACCAAATGTCTGGTCTGAATATTCAAAAGCATAGAGTAGTAGACAAAATGAGAGTCTGATAATAACAGAGGCACTAGATGCTCAGCATTCCCCATGACAACCTACTGGGCTTCACTGAAAACATCAGTTTGTGATACACGTGGTAGTATCTGTTACACATTGTTTGACTGGATTGGATGTTGTTATCTTGGACATACTAATTCCAGTTCTAGTTTGTCTTGTCAGGATAGTAGTAGTTTGCTTTAATGAATGGATGGATCTCTCAGCTTAATAATAAATTCTGCAACAAGATAATTAAAAAAATTGCTGCTTGACTATTTATATAATTAATTTAAAATTAGTCTCTTTGTGCTTTACTGCTTGACAATAACCTGTATAACAAAAGAGACTTACTGTGCTCATGGCATTGGTATTCAAAAGCTGTTGAGAATATGTATTTTATATTAAAGGGAAAATGCTGAATATTGGGGGAGACCCGATTTTATTACTCATAAAAATGAGATTAGAAATTAATTACTAGTGTCAAAAAAAACAAATGGTGTGAAATGTATTGATCAAAGAAGAAATTAATGTCAAAATGACCACTGTATTGCACAGTGCAAGGACAAGTTTTGTTTTTGTCATGAGAATTTGTAAAAAATAAATTATTAAAGTGAACAGTATTTCAGTGTGCTGTCTAAGGGGAACCATGAAGCTCCTCAGACACAACAGAAGAATCTCACATCTTTGCATAAATGATTCTCATCTGAATTATGTTTCAATCGTGTAGTTGAAATGGCCAGTTGATGGTATATAATTGTAATCAGAAGTTATTCAGTTATTCATAACATAGTTAAGAATCATAAAAAATAACACAATTTAGCGCTTTTTTTTTTTTTTTTTTGACAAGTTTCAAAGAAAAAGGTGAGATAGAGTGTGAAATAAAAATGTTCTTCCTTCCATTAGGGAATGAGTGGAACTGAGTGGTAAAATTCTAATAAGAGCTACAAAATTGAGACCTTTTGGAAGGAGAGAGAATACAACCAGTCTTCAGTATATAATAAAATATATAAATATAATAAAATATTACAAAGTAACTCATTTTAATCTACATGTTATTAAATTATTTTCCAGCTGTTGTTAAGAGGTTTTTAGACACTGGAAAACATTTTTCTTACTGAATATTTTATTTTAACTTACACTCAGAAGTAACTCAGTTTAATAGTTCCATGAAATGTATCAGCACACAGACTTAAAAAATTTTAAAAACTTTAAAAAATTCTGTTCTTTGTTGCTTTTAGTTCAGTCTTAAGATTTAGTGTAAAAAATCACAGCTCATTCTTTGGTCAGGCTACATATAGACCATAGATAAGGAGTTTACAAATGCCCTGGTGAGTGCTTTGTTTTTTTAGTGGATAAGCAAAACAGTGCATTCTCTGGAGCTGGGAGTGCATCCTCTTACATGTATGCTAAATTCACATATAAAATTATTTTTAAAATTTGTTGACTAGAAAACTGATGCACTGATAAGGTCACTGTAGATTAACTGACTGTCAAAATTTATCCAAAGGAGTCCTGAATGTGAACACACTAGTGAACCCTTCTTCATTATCATTAAGATCGTTATCAGTGTTTTTAATGGGAAAGATACTGTATTTCCCACACTTGTATAATTGTACTTACTTTCTCTAGCAAGAGACTGAAGGATCCTTTTATGATGTTGCACACTTTTAAAATCAAGCGAGCTGATACATCTGAAAAAGTTCCGGCAATCTCTCATATCTACACTACAGTTAGCAGGACAGCATTGTTTTATATAGTTCAGTAATACTAAGAATTACCTTTATGTCGTTGGGAGAGAGAGAAATATTTGATATACAAAACATTTACATTTCTCCTTTGCTTTTTGCTTTACCTCTCTGGAAATCCTCTTGCAGAATAACAGGGTGAGTTTTCTTCTGAGTCTCTGTAAAGTTTTGCTAGAAGAGATAAACTTCCTGCTAGTCTTCTGTCATGAGTACACATATACTTGGCAAGCTTGGAAGAATGTCATCAGAGTAAATAGAGACTGGGGAAGAAGTGTATGGGGTGCTGGGGAATGGTGAGCTGGTATAAGAAGGAAAATAATATAGATAATTTATATGCAGAATAAAGGTGAAATTCTATGAGTCTTATTATCTCTGAAAGACAGTACTGTGTATTCCAAAGGCCATAATGGAATCTAGACAGGAAGAAAAAATAAATTCAGATCATTGCTGTATGCATTACATTTTGTGACTATCTTTGTAATAGAAAGATTAGAATGATCAAAATGTTATTGTGTTAGAACAATAGATTTCTGACTCATGCACGAGACATTTTTGTCTGTGGCCATGTTACATATCTGAGGATAGAGATGAACTCAGAATTTAATTTATCACTATTTGTAAGACTTTAAAGTGATGAATGTCAGATTTCAAGACATTTATGGGGAAACTGTTATTTAAAAGCAATAATTCACAATCAGAAAGCAAAGATCGGGTATTATTAGTGTTGTTATTTCAGAGAAATAGTTTTGTAAGATGATATAAAATCACCTGTAGAGTTTTTGCTGTTGCAGCTTTTTTTGTACCTACCCAATGGATAATGGCAATGTGACCAAAGAACAAACAGCTGATAGAAAAGACACGTCAACAAGTCCCAAGGTAGCCAAATTCCCTAGGGAAATGCATGTGTTTGTATTTCCAGATAATTTAGTGTCAGTCAAACTGGATGTCAGAAATCTAATTATGGAAACCAGAAAATCTCAATAACTGTGCCTAGACCAGGGTATTTTAACCAATGAAAATTAAGTAAGTATCAGAAAACTATGAAATATCTGATCTTGAAAACCACGATGAAAGACAGTGAAAAATATTTTCAAAATCTAAAATGAAAAAAAAAATTAAAAAAGTAAAGTTTTAAAACTCTGCCACTTACACAGAAATTTAAAACCAGACGTGAACGTGAATTTAGAGTAAAAATCTATGTAGTGAAGAGGTTGTTATGCTAGATTCTTGCCTCTTTATTCCAGACTTCCAGATGAGAGCTATTATATACAGAGAAAATGAATGTGGCCTATCATACCTCTTTTTATTCCTTAGAGCATAGCCTCTGTCCTGTTAAGTGCCCATGTATTTTCCATGAGGGACTGCAGTTTAACAGAACAATTCATTCTTTTTTTGCCATTGTCCAATACTTTGCTTAACATACGGCACAGTTATTCATGTTTTCCTTTCTAGATAATTTTGAATTATAAACTTTTTTCTATCTTTAAGTATTGTACCGAACAGTTATACTAGGATACATTTTAATCATTACCTTTAAAGTGTTTAGCCATTATTTTTTGTTTGATTTTCTGTAGTCCATCTGTACTAAGTTCTGGGGATTTTATTACCCTTTTCCACCTTAAAGAACAACAGTATGCTTAGTCAGTACTTTCTCTATTGTCCAGTATATAGTTGCCATTATATGTATACATTTAGAAAACACATGGCACAATTACAGTGTTTTCCAATACAAACTGAAATTCCATCAGCTGTGGCCAATAATAATATTACACTGGCTCAAACCCAAAGAATTCCATGTTTTGACTTGTATATCTCAGTGCTAGTTTAGCATCATATATCCCAAAGGAATCTCTTTCTTCTCATTTCTCCTCCCTTTCTTTCCTTCTCATCCCCTTCTTCTCCTTCACTGAAGATGCAGGATATAAAATCCTAGTATTATTGTATAGAATCCACTGAAATACAAGTGTGATACTGGTCATTTTCTTCAGAGGAGTTTTATTAATCAGGAAAATCAGTGTTCCCATGAGACATTGGTATTTGTAATTTTTTTTTTTATTTCTAAAATTTCCAATTTTGTTGTTTATTTTTCTTATTTGCTTGAGTTTTACTAGGACTTTTAAGATTTAATAAAATATAAAAGCAAGAGTAAGGGAGGGAAGTTTCTTCAGCCAAGTTCCTGTGTTCCAGTCTGAGCAGGAAAGTCTTAGCAGGGAAATTAATCTCCTGCAAGACAGTGTTGACGTAGGTCTCTGCTCATTTTGTGTATGCATGTAACCGGGAAAGTAAGAGAGAATAAAATAATTTTATAAATATTCTTACTTAGAAGAGGAAAAACAGACAGCCAGCACTTCAAGGCCTGTACAACTGTTCTCACAGAGCTTTACCACATGTACTACAATAATCTAGTGACATTTGCCAACTTTTCTCTCTGCATTCTGAATGAGTCACAGTTCTCTTCAGTATTGTCTAGTTTTTCAAGCTTGGAAAAGTCAGTAGGTTAAGTTTGAGAGTGGGTTTTGCTGACGTCAACACAAAGAACCAAACTGAGACTGTCCTACACTGCTCAGAGTGCAGTAAGCTTAATGCAAACCTGGTGTAGCAGTTGGGTAAAAAAACATTCAGCCTGATTCTTGACAGTAGCTATATGAAGAATGTGGGGAACTATAATTTAGCTCTTAAACAATTACACAAACATGGGTCTAATAGGTAGACCCATATTAAGCATGACATGTTTGTGATAAAGACTACTTTTTGTATAGCAGGCAATCACATTTCCTATAGCATTTAACCTGTTTCTGGGGACATCAGACACCTGAACTTGATATAAACAGTTGGATATGGAGACCCTGCATGGAGATTGGAAGCTGGTAAAAGGCATACTGAGACTTATCCCCCTCATTATAATGAAAACGCTATGGAAGCTATTCTGTCTCACAGAGATCTTTGGAGGACCCTGTTGCTGAAGTGACATTGATGGTATAAATAGATTTCACATAAACCCCTCCAGTTTCTTATGCATCAAGTTTGAATCCTTGCACTGTATACAGCTTTTATGGAGTAAATTTAATCCAGCATCCAGCAATCTTATAAATACTTCAATGAAAATCTTGTTAGGAGTTAGACAAGATACATTGACTTCCTTCTGTAAAAAGTTTCCTCTTCAGGCTTTAGTTAGTGATTTAATTACTTTACAAATTTCCAAAACAGTGAACTGGTACAAGGTATTGTACTGCAAAGTAAAATAACATTCTTGTCATAAATCCTGCCTTAGATTTTTATATTTCAGATCTGTAAGAAGAGGAGGATGTAGAAGTATGAAGTCTTTTCTTTTTTTTAATCTACTTCATTAATGCAGAAAATAGACAGATACATGGACTTAACTCTCTACTTGTTCTCTTATTGCTCATGGACAATAAGAGAAAGCCTCTGACCCCTTGCTTTATTATGGAAGCAAGACAGAGATTATGGTATTTAATAGATGAAAGCTTTAAGTGTCACATTTTGTTGCCAGAATTGAGGACCAAAGTTCAAAGTTTGAATGAATGGCAAATAGGTAAAAAATTGAAAAGCCTAAATGGTAGAATTGATTGGTAAATGGTTTGATGCACACAAAAATCTCAAACTAAATGACAAGTTCAGTTAGAAGCTGATAATAGCAGTTGGCTACCAAAGGATTTTTGAAAAATGAGATTGGATGCTGTGTTTAGAGATATTTACTCTATTTTCTCCTCCAAGGCAAGGCCAATAATGTCTGAAGTGTGTTTATATAGATTTTTAAAAATCTACCCTTAGAAACCTACTCATTGTGATTCCAAGAACAGATTCCCTCAGCAATTAATGTGTTTATTACTTTCCCTTGGTAAGTATTCTTTGCATTGTTCAATCTTTATTACCCCAACTTGCAGCCCTGTGAACTATTTTGCAGTTTGTTGTTTCCTGTTCACAGGAGTAAGGAAAATAATCTGTTTCCATAAATTATACAGCTATATTTATAGTCTCTAATATTTTTAATTAGGTTTCCTTTTGCTTTTCTTTAGGCTGGATTAAGGGTGACTTTCTGCCTTTACCCATATGAGGTGCTTTCTAGATTTCTGTTTCATCAAGGTTTAGTCCTGTATGTGTCAGCTGAATCATGTTTCCTCAAAGCAAGAAGCAGTGCCTCAGGTGAGCCTTAGGAATACAAAGAATGAGAGGTTGCTCTTCTGGACAATATTTCTTTTTATATTTCCTGGGATCATGCTTGATTTTTGTAAGACTGATAGTTTGTTTAGTGTATGATTCACTGCTACTTCCCATGCATTTACTGAAGAAACGCTGCCTAGCCAATGGCCTCTTGTCCAGCAGATTATTCCCATGCGTGTGTAGAGGTTGGTATTTTGTACATACTTTTTTTTTCTCTGAACATTTCTGCAGTTTGTCAAGGACATTCAGAAAAGCTTAATAGCTTAATATTTTTCCTGGAATAAGAATATCACCTGTCTCTATCCAAAATATTGAAGAAAGCATCTAATAGTGCTGGCCTTGAGACAGCAAGATGCTTACATAAATTATCTGTATACTTTGACAGAACTACTACTCTCACAGTATGGTTAACCAATTATTTCTCTTACCGGTTTTTCAGCATTTTCATAAAGGTAATTTCTTTTTCCTGTATGTGGTTGATCATTTGTAATCTCTTTATCTTCCCTTTCTTTTGGTCGTCCCACCTATTTATCTTTCTACAAAGGTAGAAGAGCTCTTAGCCCCCATCAGCAATGCCTACTCATATCTTCATAGCCAGTAGATGTTTTAGTTAGAAAGTAGAAAGTATCAACTGTCTGACACATACAGATTACTGGTTCTTAAATTTACCTCTAATTGCGCACAGCTTTGAAATTAAAGTAGGAAAAATAATTACATTTCTAGACTTCTGGCAAAGAGCTACAGATCAATAAGAAATATGTGGCATTAAAACAAGCAGAATAAAATGTTTTGAGTTCTACCTCATATGTAGTCTTTTGTCTCGAGATGTAGTATTAAATATCAAATTACTTAACTATCTTACTTAACTATTAGCTATAGACCTTGAAGTTTGGGAAACTCAGGTTCTGAGAGTGGTAAAGCATTACAAGCTTTTGGTTCAAAAAGTCTTCGTTCACACTAACATATGCATGGGAGATGAAATAAAATAGGTTGCATTACATAGAAAGAGGTGTGGTCATTGGCTGCAATGAGCAAACAATAATAGTAATAATTGGAAAATAAACTGAGAAAAAACAAATTCAGGTGTTTTCTGCTTGGGTTTCATCCAATGAAACAATGAAACTTTAATTTTTGGCAAATTAAAGAAGATATTTCTAGGGCATCACTTTAATAGGTTTTTACATTCTAATTATTCCTAAAAGGATTAGTCTGAAGTAAGAAATATGATGAAGCTTATCTATAGAGGACTTTCTAAAACTACTATAATGCTTTCAAGCAAAAGACTTCCTTAATAAAATCAAATAATCAAAAGGTAGCTCTTTAGTGCATTCTGTGTATAAGGTACAGGTATAGCCTACAATTAACTAATGGGCTCTAATACTGCAATCTGCAAAAAGCTGGTGAATTTTATTCATGTGATTTTTCCACTGAATAATGCAGGAATAATCTCAGTGGAACTCAGGCTTCAGGCCTGAGTCAAGTTGATCTGTCGTATCTTTCTGTAATGCCCTCTGTTGAATGGGTTGTGTTAATAATTATTTAACAAATAAACCTGATTTCTGAATATTATAAAGAAGAAGTTAGTGGGTAATTGCTGTGTTGAATAGAAAAAATGGTCAAAAATGGCTCTTTGGAAGATGAAAACCAATGCAATTTTAAGTAAAGTTCTGAAGTTCTGTTACTATTTCCTATTCATATTTTCTTTCCTTGTCCTTCTTTTTTTTAGTTCTAACAGCTGAAAAATTCCTTGTAATCAAAGTATTTGCACTGCAGGAATTTCAGCTCCCTCGAATGATACTTTTTACAGTGCCATGCTTGAATGGAAGTCCCATGAACAATAATGTGCATTGGACTAGACCGATAAACCTGCTAGATAAAAGGTTGGGGAGTTCAGTGGAAACACATATTTGATACAGCTTTCACTGAGAATTTGGAGATTCTTTTTTTCTTTCTTGTAACTTTCCAGAATTTTATCCCAGCTACAGATAGCTACAGATAATCGCTCTAAATAACAGCAATATAGCAATATATGCCCATAATGTGAAACAGAAAGGAAAAGGGAAGTTTCTTTACGATTTTTCAGCTTTCTGTATTATCAGTGAGTGAGCACACTTCAAAAAGCAGCAAATTATTTTGAAATGCTGAAACCCAGAGCAAGAAAACTACATGAAGGAAATTGTAAATCTTGACAGGAAAGAACAGGTAAGATCATGACTACAGGAAGATCTTTAAAAATATGACAACACTCTGCATATTATTGAAGAAAGATCTTCAGATCCTTCAAGATATAAAACTAGTTGTAATAAACTTGGATAAAACTAGTTGTAATCTGATAAAGATAATTGTTTTCCTGATGAAGATGTATTTCTTTCTACTTCTCGAAGAAATAGAAATGAATACTGGGGGAATATGAAACTGAACTGACACGAAATAACTGGTGATGACAGTCTGATAATTTTTCATTTAGATAGTTACTCCATTGTTGTGCCAAAGAAATAGTTCTTAAAAAGTGTGGGGATCACTTGCAGGATCCTTTCAGGCTAACCAAACTTGACACCATCACTTTATTGTATGAGCAATATATATTAGCTCTAAAAAGAGATTTTGCTTGTTCCAGTAGAAACCACTAAACTGCTAGGTTTTCCTTTGTGAAAATACATATTAATGGAATATTTAGGGTTTCTCTGTTTGTTGAAAATATTATTAATTTAATAATAATTTGTGCATAATATAATGGGAACTTTCATGGTCATATACTGCCTGATACATCCCAGTGTTCCTTTTCTGGCCTTTTCTGCACTGTTACACTGTCCCTCAAACTTAATTTGATGATGCCAGTGTTATGCACTTAACTGTGTAAATCTACTCCTCTTCTCCTGTCCTTCCAACCACTAATGCAATCGGAGAAGAATCCCAACCATCCTGGTCCTACTTGTTCCAAATCAGGAGCTCCACACACACAGTGCTTTTCAAGAATTAAGCTGTAAAGGAGCCCCAATGCTGGTCCTCGTCAGGACTTTTCCACTCTCTGCAGGAAGGGGGCACACGGTTCCAGTGTGCAGCTGCACACACAGTGATGGCTTGCTGCTAGTTCTCTGCTTCTCTGGCTGAGTTCCATGTTTCCCGTCAAGACCTGTGCCAGCATAGCTTTGTTATGGGCCCTTTGACGTGCCCGGGAAACTGTGTCTCACCTGAACCCCTCATGACTCCCAGTTCACTGAGAACCATGGTCAGCTGCTTCTGCTTTATAGCTTTGTTTACAGCCTCCGTTCGCTGCGGTTGAATTCTTCCTGATTTATGTCAGCGTGATGTCAGAGCAAGCTTTTCAGTTTGGATCTTTGTTGAAATCTTATCTTGCAAATAGTAACTGTTTGCTACTCTCACTATCTGAACTTGGTCATTTTTGTTTTCTTCACTGACGTAGCATCAGTTTGTTTCATGTAGTTGTGATCCTACCAGCTGCAAACACCATCTTCTGCTCCAGCCAATTCTAGGTTATTAGGTTATGTATGCTAAAAATTATGAGCAGTGCTTTAATTTGCATAGTTATATCCACACATCATCCAGAGTGAATAAAAGCCAGATTGTAAAATAATTACAATCTCTTGAAGTAGAGCCAGCCTCACAGACCAGATCCATCCGTCTTCATTAATTTGTATACAGTTTTTTTACCAGAGCAAATTTTCTTAACATACTCGCATGAGAGTGCTGAAACAGCTGCACAACTTTTATTTTGAAGAAAAAAAAGTTGAGCCTCGGAACAGTGTGTTTTAGAGAGAGAGAGAGAGAGAGAGAGTGACTCTGCATTTAAGACTTTGACCAGTGTGTGTAAGAAGTAAGTCATGGCTGGAATAATCTAATATATTTTTACCTGGGTAGCACTTGGCAGAGCTCCCCCTTTTTCTTGCACAGTTGAAAGGAATCCAGTACAATTCTGTGCTTCAATCAACTTGACTCCAGTTTTGCACAGCCTGCTTGGTTTGGTAGTGCACGGCTGTGCCTTTCTTATGTGGCCTCTATGGCCCTTTTCTGCTCCACTGTCAGAAAGAGGGAGGGAGGCTTCCCCCAGGACCAAAATACCATTCTGTGTGCTCTCTGGAGCACAGTAGCTAAGAACAAGTTTCCTGATTACTCACTGGGTTTTTTTGGAGTTATTTGCTGGAAGAAGTCTTTTTCCCTACTTTAAATGGATGATTGTGTTACAATCAAGAAAAAGCATCTCCAAAGACCAATCTTTAGGTAAGTGATGCTATTATTACTTTGAACTGAAAATGTTATGAACTATACTCCTTATGTCCTATTTTTTAACTTTAAATTCATATGCAAATGCACAAAATATTGTTGAAGATAACGAGTTTAATGTTGCATAGTCAAGTAACATAGTAGGTGATTTTGATTCTTAGAATATATCTTTTTCCACTTGTACTGAGACTTTGTAGAAGTTATTTTTCTTCTGCTCTCTATCATCTGCATTATCTAAAGTTTTGTGTGGGATTGTCTTTCTTATGAAAGAGAAACAGAGTAGCTTACTTTTGAAAACTTTTTTTTATGTGTGTTCTGTTTTCCTACAGCTCTAAAGTCTCTCAGTGTATTCTGGAATTGTAAAACTTTAGGAGTGGAACATGGTTCTTGCTTGGTTTATGTCTGGATGGTAGAGTTTTGATACTGAAACACTACATCTTTCAGAGTAAAGTAGCTTGCTTACTGGGACGTGCAGACAAGTGTTTAAAGTATAACTAATCTGTAAGTCACTTCTAATAGGAGGGTTCGAGTTTAAAGAGTAGTAAGTTGGAATTTTAGTGAGGTGGTTCTTCACAACATCCTACATATAGTAATTTGGTGTGTGAAATATATTTCTGATTATTTTATATTTTGAAGTAAATTGTAAAATTCATTTATAGATCAGGATTAGATCAAATTTACTCGTGCTTTCTGCGTTCAGAGACTCCTTTCTTTCCTTTGCCAAGTCCGAGCTTCAGACCAAGCCACCTTGAGTGGGAAATAATGTTTCTCAAACTATTATGAATAACAATGCAGTGGCTGTAAGATTAAATAATCCTGCAATAGTTCACAATTCTGTTTGGGGCTGGTGACATCTTTAACAAAACCCCAACTCTTAGTCGGTGAGATCAGTAGGATATTGTAACCACAGTGTTGATATGACAAACAAATATAAGATTATAGATGGCCCCAGAGCAAATACAAAATTGTTATTTATTGGATCACCACTACTGATGTCATATATTATGGGAGTGCAGTAACAGTTGGTATTGAAGCTCCAGAGTAAGTTCAGTCAGGTAGTGGTGCAAGGATTATGTCCTACTAATGTTACATGGGGAGAAATCTTTGAGTAGTATTACAGTTACAGTGCAGAAAGAGAATCTGGATATTAAAAGGTTACTATGTAAGAGAAATTACTTAACTGTTAACCTTACAGTTCAATGTCCTCTGTGTATTTGCTATGCAATTTAAATATTTAATTAAACACTTTGTACTTTAATAAAGAGGAGCTAAAAACTTCTTTCAAGGAAAGCTTATGACTGGGAATGAAAAGATGTTGGATATTTTCCTCAAGGGATATATATATATATTTAATTTAATAGTTTAATTGAATATATTTCTGTTTAAACATCAATAACTATTTTCAGGAATCTGTGATAATTATCCCATAAGCGGTAATTAAAAAAAACCCAAAAATCTTTGAAATGCTCATTCTTCACAGTCTGTTGGGGCTATTAGAATTGTGGGTGAATAAATGCATATTTCCTGATGTGTTTGGTAATCTGCTGTAGAAATCTGCTGTAGCTGGTATAGTACTGGACAGTCTGCAACAGCTTTCTTAACAGATGTTTCCCTAATTTGTCTTATGGGAGTGAACTTAACTCAATGAAATACAAGAAGTTTCAACATTTCTTACCAAATCCATTCCTGCAAATCAGTTCTAAATACAGAACTGCAACTAAATACTGTTGGCACGCTTAATCCAGAGCAAGAAAACCCCTAATATGGAAAGCCCCCAAAGAGTCCATGGCTCTGCAGTGACTCTTCTGGCAAAAAGATCTCTGTAATACTACAGTAAATTCTTAAGAAACGTTTCCAAGGTCGAGACCAGCATAATATTTTAGGCAGCTCAAACAGAAAGACAATCTCTGTATGTCATAAAGATTGTATCATACAGTAAATACAGATGCTATCCTACTGAATTAAAGAGCTGGGTTTTTTAATGTGTGTTCATTTTCCTTATGACTTTGGAAAATATTTCTCTAGGGAAAAAGTGTTCTTATGCAAGAATTATCAAGACTTAGCCTCAGTCCTTTTAATCCTGTTGTTTTCTGTCCATGTAGGTGAAATGGTTTTACTGGGCACAAATCTTAAGTGAGGTAACTGAGTCAGCAGTCTATCAAATATTTTCTTTAACAAGAAAAAAGAAAATATGAAATTACCCAAGTTTTTAGTATATTTATATTTACCCATGTTTTGACTATAGCCAACACTAATTATAGTTACTCTTAAAAAATAGGTCTTTCTTGAGAACTGCTAGAACTTAGTAGGTACCTATGAGTATCTTTCTACTTAGCAAAGTTACATTTACAGTATATCTGTACTTTTACTCAAATTGCCTTACCAGTAAGGTAAAAATTAAGTTAAGTATCTACCCTAAATAATCCTTTCAATATTACTAGTATTGTACAGAAGAGTAGGATAGGTGTTATGCTTCAAGGAGATATTTCTGACTTATTCACAAATTTTTTTGTAAGTTCATGAAGAAATAAAAATTAAGAAAAAAAGTGGGAAGTAAGTGTAACTTTTGATACTTGCTACCCAGTAGTGCTTGGAAATAACTAAAAAAATTCATTCAGAAATATAACTGTGTAAAAAAAAAAGCCAAGCTTACGAATCACATTTTAACGATTACTAGAGCACATCAATTTGAATAAAATTTTTAAATTGCATCAAAAATGACTGCCAAGTACTTCAAGATTCCTGCATTCATTAATATCAAAAGAAGAGTCTGCTATATGCAAAGATACATTTCAACAGAACTTGTAGCGTAGATATTCACTGGCTATTTTAAAGCTAACATAAATTACTGAGGACATTCCATATTTTTATTAAGAGCAGCATCTTGAGCATATTTGCTATGAATGGAGATGGTGAAATTAATTCAAACAATAAATAAATCAGCTTTCTCAAAGACAGCTTCATAGCTCCTACATTTAAAATTGAATTGAATAAAACCATCTAAAATATGCTTCAAGAGAACAAATCCTTCTCTGCCAACTGCTTAGATTAGATGCCATAATAGGTGTTTTAGTTCTCAAATTTCTATGAATTCTGTTAACATGAGAATCTACACAGTCATTAATCAAAGGTTATTCTGAAGTTAACATTTTTCTGCACTCTGCTTCAGTCTTTAGGGGATGGGTTGGGTTGCATGATTTTGGTTTTCCTGGTCTTGTCTGTGAATGGAAGCAAAAGGATCAAAATATCAGAAGACAAGTTGTTCTTTGAGTGTCTCTGCCTTGGTAGGATTCAAGAAAGCCTGGAATTAGTTCAAGAAACCCATGGGCTTTGAGATTTATAGATAAATGACAGATGGATAATAACAAAGAATTTGTCCTTGCTGTGTAATGTCTTTGATTTAAGTCTCTTAGTGTGTTTAAAAAATATTAATGTATTACCTTCAAAATAACTCTCCTTTGTTCTGCCCATTTTTGGTGGTTTCATGCAATTTTGGATCAGGGGTTTTCCCTCAGAGCAGTAGGAACAGGAAAATAAGGGCTCATGGTGCTGAAAGCTGGAGAAAGAATAAGGATGAAAAGCACTAATTTTCCTTGTCCTCCAGGAGCTCTGTTGTTACCTTCTCTATGGTGTTTGCATAAGAGAAGAGGTTGTTGTATTGTTGCTGTTGTTCCAATATCTTTGTTAAAAAATGTATATTAATGAATATGTATGAATATTGTATTAACACAATCAACTAGACTGGATCTCTTTAACTTTGAATTCTCCTTTCCTAAGAAAATGACCTAGTCCAGTCCTTTGGTCTCTTCCTTCTAGTCCTTTAAAATATATATAGCTAATTAATTATTTTATTTTATTCCAAGATCAGCTCTAAAACCTAAATGCTATTGCTTGCTGTAATCCACTGGCATGGCCCACTATTCCAGCATGATATTTTCACCACCTTAGAGCAAATACATACTGTACAGTATTGCAAAAGTTTACAAAGACCTAATTTCCAGAAAATGTTTATACTGCTATAATTTGTGGAAAAGAATAATCCATATCAATAACTTTTGAGTTTTAATAACAAATAGAGTAAATAATAATAAAATATAGAAACAGCATATTCTGTGACTTCTAGATCTTATAAGTTTTTGGCAGAGACTCTTTTCCTCTTGAAAAAATATACTGACAAGTATTTTCTATCAAAAAAATAACCATCACCGTAATGCCATTACATGGCTTCTGCTTTCTTTTCTTACTTTTTTTTTTTCTCTCTCTCCTGAATGCTCAGTATATTCAGGAGTTTGAACAAGTACAAGAGATACATCCTCATACTATGCTAACACACTATTTTTTTTTCCTATTTGTGAGTTCTATCTTACCCTCTTTATCCTCTGCTTCAAAATAACATGTACTAAACAGGCATATTTGTGTTTTGCATGGGTATAGATGCTGTTGGCACCTTTACAATTTGTGTCTGTAGAAAAGGTACCAAATCATAATAACATATGAAGAGGAAGCAACTTAGTAAACAAGAAAAAAAATTATACGCCTGTGGGCAGCCTGTAGTAGATTTTGGCTACTTAGAAGTTTTTTTAAAAAAAGGATTTCTCCCTTTATTTGTAGAGGTCTTCAAGTGGTGTTAAATTATTATTATCTTTATAAATTAGGTAGGGAATAAGCAGATGTATAGAGAATTTTGAGAGGTTTATGTTGAATTGTGCACTGCAATTACGGTGCATATACATGATATTTAGTTATTGCTAGTGATAGCTTAATTGTAAATTAATGTAGCATATTAATTTAATGAATGACAATTTATTCCTATGGTGTAGGAGGAAGGTGGGCAGGCAAGAGAAGATGTAGTTGTCCTTTGCTTCGTGCTCTATGAAGAGGCTGGCAGGGCCACAAGAAGACCCTGAAATCATAGTCTGTTTCTTGGTTGCCCCTTGCCCTAATGGCAAAGTTTGCTGCAACTTCTGCAAAGCTACACATAGTTCATAGCCATGGCCATCCTGTTAGTGAGGTTGCTAAAGGAATTTTCTCCCTATGTGCTTCCTTCTACTTCTTCCTGTATGGTTTTAGTGGCTTATATTGATGGGTAAATGCCCCAAAATATTACATAGTTGTGCTGATTTAAACTATCAGTATTTTTTTTAAATGGCAGTACCTTAGAAGAGCTGACTTATAAACTCCATTTGCACATTTTGGTGTAAAAAAGCAACAACAAAAAAATTGGACTTTGAGAGGAGGACTGAGAGGACAGGAGCATGTGCTCCTACCCTGATGAGAGGCTATGAAAAAGGAATTTGATAAAAGCAATAAAGGAAGACATTTTTGAGAAGTATCCAGAACATTATGAAGGATGTGAAAAGTTCTTAGAAATTCAGGCTAATAAAATACAGTGGTTTTGACAGTTATGACACTTCTAGAAGATAGCAGAAAGAAAGATAAAATGTAAATCAATGCATAAAATAAATGGAAAGCAGGTGTTATTTTGTTAATTAAGAAGGCAGGAGAGTAAGTAGGGGGAAAACAGAGAGAATCCAGTTTTCAGAGAGATGATACACATTTATTCAATAAGTAGATTGGGAGGAGGCAGAACCAAGCATGTTAGAAATGCAAAAGAAAAAGAACAATTTTTTTACAGTTGCTTTTGTAGCTTAAAACTGTTCAGATATGTTTGAACAGCCTTCCATATGTTAGTATTCAATGCCTTAATCATACCAGAAGAAGGTGAATTAGTACATTTTAGAAATTTTAGCAAGAACCACCTGATTGAAATTAAATGAATTGGTACTACATTATAGCATAGCATGGTTTATAACAGAGGTAGGTAGCTTGGCCATAACCAAACTGAGACAGTAAATTAGAGGAATGTTTATAGCCATGCCAGTAATGTTAGATTGCTCGATCTCCCTAAGTGATGGGGAAAATCCTTACTGGTTTTAAGAACAGACTCGTGAAAGAACCATTTGTTCTGGGCCTGAAAACAAAAAGTTGTACTGGACAAGAATGATTACTTTTTTTTTTTTTTAACATAGATTTTGGTCTACTAAGCTTCCTGACTTAAGACAGTTCGTTACTGAGGGCATGCTTGTTTATTTAGGTGAAATGTTTTGTTTTATATGGGAACAGACCATAAGAAAAGCAATATTGCTTATGTATCTTAAGCCTTTTCTAACAACTTTCTCATTACTTTGTTCCTACCTAATCAAGAACTTCTTTAACACCAACTTTTTTAACACTAACTTTGATTGTAGCCTTCTGAAGAGGAAACGTTAAAGTGAGAATTGATGTGCCTTCAGAGATCAACAGTATCATCCATAAGGATTATTTTACTTTAATTCCATCTCAGGAAAGTCAGGTTATGCCTCAATGGGAGCACAAGGAGGTAGTTTTTCAGACGGTAGCAGATGAGCAGCAGCAGATCAGGTGTAGATGGTTGCTTTTCAGAGGAGTTAAGAAGGAAAGAGTGTAACTTCTCCTGTTGTCCCTGAAGAAACAGGAGTGATGAGCAGTAACCTCCCAGCTGTTACCTGGCTTTGTGGTAGTACTGCTTCAAAAGGAGAAAGCAATGAAGAAGGTACTAGACAAATTTCAAAAGCAGACTGACTCTTTTGGACATCCTAGAAAACAAGAAGGTCAATAGGCAGCAAAGAAACTGAATTCTTTTGAGATCTGAGGCTGAATGAATTTTTTCCCTGGTGAGGAAATTTTTTTTTCTTCTACCTTTCTCTGAAAAATCAAGAATGAAAGTATAGTTTATTCTGGGTTGTAGTTAACTTATTCTGGAGGCAGATTGAAGAGGTAAATAGGAGAATGAGAACAGAGTATGTCAGGAAGACACGACATTTAAAAGATTTCTTTCCCCCCCCCCCATCATAGACTTAGTATTTCTGTACCTTCTGTGTTTATAATATTTTGGCTCACCCTTAAGGACCTATTGGATTATGTAATTTAAAATAGTTTTTCAAACCAACAGAGAACAGTAAAAAAACAATCCAAACAAATATTCTGTTTATTACTGGGTACTGTGGGAATCTCAACTTCTGAAATGTGTGATTTTCCATTAAACAAGCTTACACTTGCAAGCATTCATTTTAGTTCTTCAAAATTTCTCCTTTTATGTACATCAAAATGCACGTAATAGGAAAAAAAGTGATAGAAAGTCTTTACCTGATAATTATATGATTTACTTTTCAAATTAATCTGAAGGTGAAAACAGGAATTGGCAAGACATTAAAAAGAATTTATATTTTAAATATTTTTAACTTTCTGTCATGACTATGCTTCCTTATGAGACAATAGTGACAAAATCATGAAGAAACAGCAAAACCAAAATAGGGACTGAGAAACAGTTTACATAAAGCTTTGAAACTATTATACCAAATTATTTTCTGAGTTATTCACTCAAGAATGATTTTGAAGTTGTTTTAAAAATTTGGGTCACTTTTATAGACAACTACATAGGCTGCATTGGCATAAACCTGTGATTTTCTGAACTCAGTTACTAGTGTGCAAAAATGAATTTATTGGTATGTTCTCTGGTAAGAACTTAGTTGGCCATTGCAACACTACATTTAAATTGGTACCACATGACTTTATATTCTTTTTTGGCAATCTGTTTTTATTTAGACAATGGAAACCTGAAATTCAGCAGGAAAGAGGGATGAATACAAAGAACTTCATGAATAATGCAGGATCATCTAGAAATAATTACTTGACTAATACAAGCAGTTCAGTTATGTTAGCCTTAATTAACATCTTAATTAGTATACATAAATTTGTACTTAAATTCTGACTTTTCATTTATGTGCTGTGGTCTCAGAGTAAAATTAGCCTGTCCAATGTAAAATTAACCAGACAAATGTTGATTTACTTCTTGTATCAAACATAACTCACTTTCATCTTCTCTGTATGTCTCTGCAAGGCATTATGTTGTGTTGCAGAGACTTAAGAAAATTTTTATTTTTAATAAGACACGTGCACGGTATTTAGAAAAAGAAATATTTTCCATTGCTTCATCTTTAAGCTTTGAAATTGTGATTATAATACTAGGAGACACAACTCATGAATATTGGCTGAGCAAGTAAAGAAATTGAAAATCATGGAAGTATGATTTATTGATGAAATATTTGTAAAAATTTTATCCATGGTAAATTACTATAAGAGGTGCATTCTGAGCATGGCTATTTCTAAATCATTATGCTATTATAAAAAAGCATGCCCTCAATTATTAGTCTTGAATATTATGCTTTACAATAATAAGAGTAAATCCAGTATTGTCTGCTACTAGTTTTTGTACTGTTACCATTTAATAGGGACAGTCCAGACTGACACCCTGTTATGCTAAGTGATGTACTGATAGAGACTTAGTGCACTTTGGTAGTAGATTCATAAAAGGGAAATATATTAATAATGTCATCAGAAGGTGAAGATAACTCAGGGGTATGACTGTAGGTGGATATTCAGTGAGTTAAGGAGGGCAAAAGTCAGGCATGTGGCTGATGCTGAGAGTGAAGATCAGTTCGTAGTTACAAACTGATCTTTGGAAAAGCCAAACCTTGCTGTCTTTAAATGGAGGTGATAACTGCATACTGGTAGTGTGAGGGGAAGAGACCTTGGTTTTGGGAAAGGCTGAAGAAATAGCTGGTGATTTTGAGCCAGAAAGGACATAGAAAAGGGGACAAATCAGATGATGGGGCATGGAGTAAGCAAGTTAGGCTACATTTACGTTGTAAATGAAGTCTGAAAAATGTCGTCTCCTTACCTCTACAAACCTTACAATGGTTTTTCCAGTGCTGTGCATGCCCATCGCTGCCTCAGGAGCCACTGAGGTGCCCCACAAGCTTGCACCAATGGAGGGCTTGGGATGACTGGATGGTAGCTTCTGCAAGTGTCAAACAGGTTTTAAACGTTGCTTCTTCCATTCCAAGGTCTCTCCTTGCTACCTCAAATTTCTGTACTTCATCTCTACCTTTTTTCCAAGTCAGAAGTCTCTTCGTAATTCATAACATTTAATGTGGTTTATGGCGATTTTCCTCTTTAATGCAAACAGTTTTATGAAAGCACCCTTTCAGAGAAATTTGTGTATCCCATCCCCACACACTGTTTACGCTCACGCTTGTATTCTAACAGCTGCTGTTATCTGGCCCTTTGCTATAGATGGATGCTGTGGGCACCTCAGAGCTGCAGATGAAGAGTCAGAATTTTAAATAAAGGATATCAGCATCAGAATTGAACTTGTTGTTGATTGTGGTTAATATGTAAATACATAAACCCATACTAAAGTTAGTGGCTTTAGTGACAGAGGAACACTGAGAAGCTGGATAGGAGTTTTTGGAATTGAGAAAGGGAGGATGATGAGAAAATTTACAGAAATTATGAGGAGAAAAAAAAAAAAGAAGACAAAAGAGGAAAATAAAGAAGTCAAAGCAAAATTAAAAGAGGAAGAGAATGAGTAACAGACTATAATGAGTAATGTGGAAATGTAAAGATAAGCAGGTGGTGAGCTGACAAAGAAATTAATGAGAATATGGTCATTTGCAGTTTTATATGCTTACTCATCCCTTAATACACTAAAACATAAATTGTGGTAATTACTCCATGTTATCTGTAGATAGACTACAGATAGTGACACTGGCAAAATATATTAAATATTTAATGTTGGCCTGATGGTCTTCTTAGTACACTGTTGGTATGCTGTTTTGTGCTATTCCCAATCAAACTCTTCCAAGGTTAATGATGAATTCAATACACATGAGAAGATCAGTTGTTGAGTTCTTTTCCAATTAGCATGAGTGAGCTCTGTCATATTTCTCATTGTTAGAAATGCCTGAGTACTTAAGGTACTTTGGGGGGATCTAAAAAATCCACTCATGAAGCAGATTCTGGTGGGGTTGTATTTTTTTTCAGTTTACAAAAATTAGGTAAAGCAATTTGCTGCTTATCAGAAATACAGCTTTCATCCAGACCTTCATCTGGTATTTGAAATGTTGCCCAACAAGAGAAATAAAGTCTGATTCTGAAATTAGGTGGCAATTAGGGACATGGTTTAGTGGGACTTGGCAGTGTTAGGTTTACAGTTAGACTCGATGATCTTAGAGGTCTTTTCCAACCTAAATGATTATTTGATTCTATGATTCTATGATTCTATTCTTGTGTATGGCCATTCTGCATGTTGGAGATCAAAGGTTTCCACTCCATGTCAGACCTTAAAGAGTGTTGCTCTTGCCATGTCATGCTCATGTCGTGTCATGGCCTGTTACAGACTTAATGGGTAAACGTTTGTATTTTTGCAGAAAATTAGTTTGATTTCCTGGTGGCATCAACTGAGAAGCAGTTTGTGCTGAGCTGATCTTCCTTAAGTTATTAATCCCTTAACTCTAGAAAATCTAGCTTTCACTACCAGAATTACAGGTCCTGTTAACATCTCATCTGTAAACTAATCATGTTTTCTTGCAGCTTTGGGTAGATACCAACTAGAACTTTTGCTTTATGTAAAACAGGTAAAATGCATTGGCATAAAACTAATGTATTGCATTAACCTTCTCTATTGATAATGGATAATTACAAGTAATTGTTTAAACATTGTTGTGAACTGAATTAATAACTTTCTTAATGCTAGAGAAAGGATTTCAGCACTATAATGTGTTTCATAAAAATTAAAATTAAATTATGATTGTAACTGGATGACCATCATATGGTTTCTAAATAATTAACAGTATTTTACTGTTGTTTTGAACAGAAGTAAATTACTGAGTTCCTGTAGGAGCGCATATAGATTTTAAACAATTTTCAGCAAGACTGATCTAGCCAGAATCATTGCCCCTTCAGGGCCTAAATTAAAATGTACTGTTGTGTTACCAGGTCTCCCTTTTTACATTCCATCCTCTTGGAATGTGAAAAACAGCTTTAATGATTCTATTACCTGGTGTAAAACCAGCCTACGTAAAGGTTTTCTTAGGAATCCTGAATACTGTGCCTTGGCACAGTCTAAACTCCATTCTGCTCCTGGCTGCTTCTATGTCCTGACTCAGCTTCTCTGCATATTCTCCCAATATCTGTGCACTACAATGAGACATGCTGTAAAAACATGCCCAGTTTGAAAAGTTTGTTTCCTCAGTGTATGGAGGAATAGCTTCTCATCAAATTCTCAATAAAAACTTTTTCAAAGTGTACCTCTCTGGTTTTCAGTCATCTCTTTGCCTGAGAATACTGACCCAGTTCTTCAATAATCTGCACTGGGGACAGGGCAGCCCTGGATGTACATACAGACTGGGGGATGAGAGGCTGGAGAGCAGCTCCATGAAAAGGTGAAGTTTAGGTTGGATATTAGAAAGAGGTTCTTCACCCAGAGGGTAGTTGGGCAATGGAACATCCTCCCCAGGGAAGTCAAGATCACAGCACCAAGACTTTCGGAGTTCAAGAAGTGTTTGGACAATGCTTTCAGGCATATGGAGTGATTTTGGGAGTTGTCGTATGCAGAGTCAGGAGTTGGACTCAATGATCCTTGTGGGTCCCTTCCAATTCAGGTTATTCTATGATTCCATTCTATGAATTTGTCCTAGAGGTGGTGTTTCTTAAATTTCTAGGGTTTATTATTGTTTTCCTTCTCATTCTGTGGTATATCCACACCTTTGTTCAAACTGCGATTCCTTCAAATAGATGGATTATTCCAGACACAAATTATTTAGGGCCTAGTTGTTGGGAAAATGAGTTATTTTATACAGAAATCCCTTTAAAATCACCTTGCCAAGACTTGCATTTTTTGTTATTGTCCATCATTACTCATGTTATCATTTTCAATATAGTTTTCACATTGTTTTCTGCATTGTTGCTGCTTCATCAATTGTCTCCATTTTCTTTCTATATAATTTCTCAATTGTATATATTAGATGTTATGTTGTGTAGTAGGGTGCATTACTCCAAATAAAATATTTACCTTACCTCCTGGGTGCTTACAACTTTATCCATTCTGGGGACTTCTACAATCTCTTACCACTGAACTTCATTTTTTTATCTAAGAGAATATGTGAACTGGTGTCTTAGGGTACGCAGTTTGAAATCTGCTCCTTCTTCAGCAGTGAAACATTGCTAACTATTTTTTCAACCAGAATTATTTTTTTCTAATTTTTGCTAATTATTTATTCATCTTAGGTAATTCCATCAAAGCTGTATTTCCTTTCTTTCTTTATGAGAGTGCCTCATTAGGACAGCAGGAAAGACTTTATTAAAGTCAATATATTACATTAGCTATTCCTCCTTACACATTAGACCTTAGTCAAGCAAAGAAGAAAATAAAAACATTTAGACATGATTTGCTTTGGACAAATTTATTTTGGCTGTATTTGATTACTTTTTAAACATGTATGCTCTTATAAATGGATTTATTAACTATGAGATTTGTTTCTTTCAGTGAATCTCCGGTAAATAGACAGATATATTTACTGGGCTCTTCTTTACCTCCCCAAAGATAGGTACTATGTGCCTTTCCTCAGCACCAAACCTTCCCTGTTAGTTTGTGAAGCTCTAACTAATGAGTGAGAGCAAGATTCAGATAGTTCCTTAAGTGTGTAACAGTGAATATCATCAGGCTTTGCCTTTGTGAGTCCGTGCTGGTTTCATTCATTTTATGCCTCAGCCTTTCTGATTTAATTCCCATTCACACTGTATTTCTTCTTCTCCTTCCTTTTCCTGTAACTGTAACCTCCAAAGATTTCAACATTTTAAACAGAATTTGTTTGCACTTTCCTATCATGTTTTTTTATTGTGCATAAAACTGAAATAATGGCCTGTTATCCCTCTCCTTCTGTAAATATCTCTACTTCTTAAAACAATTGTTCTTCCTATATACTTTATGTACTCTGCCTTATTATTTCACCCAGAAACCTCTCAGAGCTTGTCTCATTATCTTTCTGTGCTTTTGGCATTTTCTATACTTTCTTATCTTGGTAGTATTCTGTTAATTTGCTTCATTATTTTGTCTCTGTGGTAGTCATTTAATAAAGCTACATCTTCCCAAAGGCTCTGTATATTTCCAGTCTTTTTGCCCGACACCATTTGTCTGTATATTTATTTATCTCTTTTGGGACTTTAGTAGGACTTAAAATGCTCACTGTGCTGCTGATTGCTTCATGGCTCTGAGGATTGTGTCTGGCAGTGCCATCAGTGACCAAGGGTGAACAGCAGCAAGTGAGAATTGATCATATGCCTTGGGCAGAAGAATGTTTTTTGACATCTTGCACTGACTCCTCCTAGCAGAAGAGAGAGGTGTGAATTTTCGCGACAGCAGGAATCACCTTTCTTAATGGAAGATCTGGGATCTTGGTGGATAGAGGACTGGCTGGTCTTATGTGGCTGCTGATCTAAGTGCAGTCTTCACTAGTTAGCTAATTTCCTCAGTCCATGCTTTACACTCATCTTCTTGATGAAGTCCATTGTTCCAGGAAATTTCATATTCAAAACATTCCCTCCTGCTGCTCTCCTGAACTACAGAGGGACATCCTTGGCAGACATTTCCCAGACTGAGTGGTACATCTGCACAGCTTTCTTTGGCAGGAATACAGTCTGGTTATCAACATCAGGGTGGATGTCCCCTGTGTCAAGATGATTTTATGGGCCAAGACTCACCAGATGCAGACTGAAGAGGAGATAGTGGCGTTGTCCTCATTTTACTTTCCACCCACTGTGATTTTTCTCCTCTGTAGCATCTGAAACAGCAATGGAAAGACCTGCTTCTGTTATTATTACCAATAGATGAATTTAGCAGGCCAATTCAGTTTATCTTCCAGCTTCATTAGATTATTACTATACAGCCGTATTTGACTAGGTCTCTAGTCAAAAGACTGAGAAGACTACATGACGGTTACTGTGTCTTTTGCTGTTAAGAATCATCTCCCAGAGGAAGCCCAGTAGCAGTAACTTCTCCATTATAGTGCAGTCAAGTAAATTAGTTTAAATAATTGTCAAAGGAGGTTGAAATTAGTGTTTGACTTGGCACTGGAAGAACTGCTTACATGGGCAATAAAACTGTGAGTTACCACCTCTTATTTAATGATGGAATGTGATTCCAGCTCAGCTTAGCATGGGCTAGCACACCAAATGCAAATTTGTATCTATTGTGCTAGCAAAGAAGCTGTGCCTAAATTCAAGAATGAAAGCAAAATGAATTAACCATGCTGAAGACTCTCTAGAGAAGTGTCTTATGAAATTAAGTGAAATACAAACTAGTAGACAGACAGCGTGGATTACATACATTAAAAATTCTTCATGTTTTCATGAACACCTGCTGTTCTACAAGTGTTCGTTTAAAAAAAGAAGGGGGGAGGTGTTCATATATAAAACTCTCCTTATTATTTATATAGTGAATATTCATAGAATATAGAGTGATTGGATTAATTGGATTGCTCTCATCACTGTCCCAAATGTTGTGTGGGTCCTGAGCAGATTCATTAATGTGGTATTTTATAGGCTGCAGCACAGATGTTTGAAACTTCCAAGTGAAGTGGCCTTCTGAGATTGCCAAGTATGCACTTATAGAAACTTGCAAACTGGTTTGGTAAAAGGGATTGATTTCATTATAGCCGTATTTTTTTCCTGACTATCATTTGATGGTGTTTCTTTAGTTAAGTAAACACGTGGTCCTGCAAATAATTGTGCCCATTAATAGTCATTGTCTAAGGAAATCAAGGAATCTGCAGATAAGAAAACACTGTACTTAACACTTAGGGTTTCACACTAAAATAAACATTTTATACAACACTGATTTCATTTCAACACAGAGTTATTTTTACTTCAGTTCTCCTACTAATGGAAAAGAAAACGTTAAGATGTCTGCAGTACATGGAGTGATGATCACATAGCATTTACATAAAAAAGGATCATATTTGTGAGAAGTTAGAATGTAAAGAAAATGTCAGCACCCTGAACATATTCATAATTTTTTCTCTTTAAGAGGACATACAGTCAAAAATATGAGTAAGCATGGTGTATACAATGGTTGTTGATTCAGTTTGTAAGATAACATTCCTTTAATGCTAATACTTTAATTTTAAAGGTCTATCAGGTAGCTCTATAGAAGCATTAGTTCAACTGCTGAGACAGATGCTAGATCTCTCAAGACTGATGTTGCTCTTTGTGAAGACCAATCGAGAAATAGTACACTATTGTTAATGTTACCTTTATGATCTAGATGGTACAATGCTTCAATATCAGATTATATATTGCAGAAGGAATCTGAATATTACAGTTTCACAGTGTGCAGTAATTTAAAAAAAATGACAAATGGCTCTAGGGATTTTTCACTGCTCCAAGAGCAAAAATCAATCCTTTCAGATCCTCTTTTATGTAGAAATTTACAAGTGAACAAAACAGGCAAATGGCAGTTAGAAATGGTTAAATGATTGTATATTAATTTATTTATAAATAAATATTGGTTTTGTTTAATTTATGCATTAATGGGTTTTACAAATAAAAAGGCCTAACTCTATTTACCTGTCTTAACATCATGCTAATAGAGTGCTTATAGTTACTCAGAATAAATCTCTGCTTTGAATCCAGTAATATTTATAAGATAATTTTTTTTTAGGGTGAAAAAAATGTAAAATGATCAGTGATAAAGACTCAGTCTACTCTACTTTTAGTAACTTATTTTAATGTGTGCATTATTTTAATGTGTAATTATTTTCATTGTATAGACAGTTCTGGTGTTCTTTTCTCTGATTTAAGCTTGATTTATCCACATTTGTAACCTTGCTAGATTGAAATACAAGTCCTTTTAAGTTTTTGCCCCTTACTTAGACATTGTAGTCTCTGCACTAGGAACTCTTTAAACAGGCTCTATTTATATATGTTTATACATGTAAAACTCAAGAAATTTTTCATTCCCTTATATTCATGGCTTTTCTCTCCAGTAGTATAACCAGTTTTCAAAATCTTCCTTGAATTATGAACACCTGGCTGGGCTGTGGTGTGAATGCTGATCTCATCAGGACCAAACACAAAGGTGTATCACTTCTATGTCTACTTAAGATTCTCTTGTTATATGTTCGAAACAGTACTTTACTCCTTTTAAGTACAATATTCAGATGACTCATATTTGTCTGATATCCCTCATGATCGTTCTGCAAGATTACATGTGTATATGTATCTTTATCTGTTTATTTGAAAGCTTAAAAACAACAACAACAAAAAGAGTTATTACATTTATTCACTCAAACAAAATGACTTAGTTCAAATGATCTGACCTGATTTAAATTACCTAATCACTAGATCAGAAGGTATTCTGGGCTTGGCCTCATATGATCTTCTTTTTCTATTTTACCACTTAAATTCAGTATCTACTAGGGTAGAAACAAAATCCAGCTTATGTCTCCCATGCTATTGTCTCAGTCACTGGGTTAAATAACTATTTTCAGACTTAGCTCAGTGATTGTTTCAGTACTCAGCAAAGGAGTGACTGAAGATCCACTTTGTGATTATATTATGGCATGAAGATGAGAACACTTCCATAAGGTATGAGAGACCCCTTCCATAAACCAGACAGAGGGAAGACTTGAACAACTGCAAACTTTAATGATCAGTGTGGTTTAAACTGCACTTATTGTTCCATGTACTTTATGAAATCTTGTTTCAATTGTGTGAATTTTTAAATCAAATTTTAGTAATTAAAGTTGCAGTTAAAAATAATTTATTAATTAAAAGAAGGTACTCATCAACAAATAATTCCAATTGAGCATGTTTCTAATAACACCAAGACAGTGGGTTTGATTCCTGTGTGGGCCATTCACTTAAGAGATGGACTTCATGATCCTTGTGGAGTCCCTTCCAACCCAGAATATTCTGTGATTCTTTATTATCCGGCCTTCTAAGACCATGTGACAATCAACACAAATTTGTAAAACACAGTGATTTTGGACTCCCTTATGTAGTTTCTTGGTGCCTACCTTGGTACTCTTCAAAGGATCTATGTTTTTGGCAATACTCATCAGATTTGCAAGGCAACAGAGAGACTTTACACTTCAAACCACATGGATCCTGTCTCTCTGAAGTTCCCTGCAACAGACATTCTTAATTTCCTGCTTACAGGGATCCTTCTGTCTGGGCCTCAGGCCTTGAAGTGGGATACCTCAAAACTCCATAAGGTTTCCTCACAAAGACCATGAAAGATATGTTTATTCCTCCTATTGCTCAGTCTGTTACTGATCTGGTTCCCTCAGAAAAGAATTTTCAGGAGGAGGTATAGCAGATGCCAGTATATTTGTCAGCACCAGCTGAGCCAGCCATCTTTTATACCAGATGATTCAAAATCCTTCCAAAATCTTATGAGAAAAGTTGCTTGACATGTATGTGGAAGCTCTCCAGGAAAATCCTTACAGTGTTGGATATATTGCACACAGCTGTGCCCAGATGGATAGCTTTACCCATCAGTGAGGAATTCTTGGACTCCTGGGAGTTTTAAGTCCTTTAATAATGATGCTCAGCTTGTGAACAGAACATCACGAAAGACACTTTGAGTGGATTCCATAGATTCTCACATCCATTGCAACAAGTGTCAAACATTCTTCAGCATTTGAGAGAGCTCTTTGAGGACTGCAGTTTTACTGCACAAAAATTTGAACCTATACAGTTTGCTTTAAAGATTCCAGTGTAAGGATGTCCAGGTAAGGATATTGAAAGTCAGATCTTTGTTATTAAGTGGCAGTTGTGAGGGAACACAATGTCACAAATACTTGGTGGGATCTGCATTTGTCCTTGCGAGAGAGATGCTTCAGTCCCTTAATCACCTTGTGGCCCTTCACTGGACTCATGCAGCAGTCTTACTCCATTGGTGTGGAAATACCAAGCACCTACTCAGCTTAGTAACATAGGCACCAATTCCTGTGGACTATGTTTCAGTATGTCAGTTACAGATATTAGCTATATCAGTGATATGAATCCATATGAAATGCTTCTGACAAAGTAATAAAAAGCTCTTACAAGGACTACCATTCTGCCAATTTCATAACAATTTTATGAAAGTCCAGAATGTTCTGGTATTACCAAACCAGGCAGACACAAATCGCATCAAGAAATGACGTGTGCAACATCATGTCCAAACAGCAAGATGTTTTGTTTGACATACTTTTTTAAAAAGTACACAAACAATGTTTTATGGTAAATAAAACTGTCTTTGGCCCCAAAATTCTGTCCGACATAATGAAGCAGATTGTTGCAGCTTCAAAAATATAGATTGAATTTTTTTAGCTCTAGCTAGATAAACCTGTTGCCAATTGTAGGAAGAGGGATTTGTGGTTTTGTTTATTTATTTATTTTTAATTTGTTCAATTTTCAAGATGTAAATTAAGGCTAGATAAAATTGTGACAGTCTTTTCTCTAAAATGGTCATTAAACATGGCTGCTGACTTGCAGTTTTAGCAACAAGAGGTTTGCCTCCTTGAAATCTTATAACTGAGGTCCATTGTGTAATTTAAAATTTTCAATGAAGTTTTGATTTTTAAGACTTTAATTTAAAAGTGTTCCTAATTTGAGCAGAAGCCAACAAAATTATAGATGTTGGGAAGTAAAGTTGCCTTTTAGGATAAGAAAAAGTCATAAATCTGCAAGATAAAACTTAAAAACTTTGTTAGGAATTCCTAAATCAGGCTTAGAAATGTGCACTTCATTTTGTGTATAATGCACTTACTAATTTTTAGAAGTTCTTTCCATTTTCTGCTTTAAGAATATCTGGCTTATTTCAGACATTTTGGTACTAATGTTTCTGTTGAGCTGTGTGAATATGGGGTTTTCAAAGGTGCAAAGGAAAAGTGTTCCTTAAGGATTTTGAAAATGTTTCTTTAAAACTGTTTGTAGAACAATGAATTTCAAGAAAACTTGAAAAATGTTTCAGGATCTAATACTGGCATCAGATACAAGGTGGGAGGGGGAAGATATGATAAAGCTTCTGGAATGAAAACCTAGAAGACATAGGAACTCTGAGGTTTTAAAATTTATTCTTAGTCTTGACAGATCTCCTCAAGGGAAGTGAAGAAATGTTCACAGGCATAACACCATTTGTAGATATTTGATTAAAAACACCTGGATAGCCATTAGGTAGAACATTATCAAGGTATAGAAGTGGTGCCCTCTTGACCATGAGTGAAAAGAATGAACCTACAGAAAATTAAATGTAAATCAGTAACTATTTTCATACAAAGAACTTTTTGCTGAGCCCTCATCTGATCCTGGAGACCTCTAGGATTATCTCTGTTACAGTCATATGCTCTGAGAATAGCAGAGGAAGCTGACAGGTGATTTCTGTGAGGACCTTCTGGCTATTGAATATTCACATTTCCTTCCAAAATAAACCTCTACTGCCCTCAGTGACCTCTACAAAAATTTGTCCCTGGCAGTAAATAAAAGTGGGAAAAGTAGATTTACAAAGAAACTGTAAAGACATTTAGAACATGTTCAGAACTTTAAATGTATATACATATATATATATTATGGGGAATCATAGGTTATTTTTATCACTACATTTTAATTTAAAATGTGTCAAGTCATAATTAAAATAAGTAATCTGTCTCTGGAGTTACATATAGAATTGGCTGGGAATGTCTGTAGTCTTTCTTTTCACAGCCTTTTTTCTTTTTAATACCTCTCAACACAAATTAATAACCTCCCTTTTTTTTGCCCTTTTGGAGATGGCCATCTCAAAACACTTTAGTTATTTAAGCTGGAGTCCCAATATGGAAATCTTTGGCAGTATCTGACCTTGGGTAAAGTGATTTTTTGAAGGGGTATGTGAAAATGTAAATTTATAAAAAATAGTTTCTTATATGCAAAGTAGTATAAGTTTATTTTTTCCTGGAAAATTTTTTATCCATGAATTTTAAATGCTGCATAGATATAAGTAAGCTGCTTTTTAAAAAATATTTACTAAACATTATGCACAGTATGGTAATTTCTGGTGTGATAAGCTGACTGAAGTGGACAGGAAAACTTTGTCACATTTAAAGGGTATACAGGCTATTGTTTCTATTCTGCTTTAGAAATGAGATGCTATATCTCCCAAACAAAATATTCTGCAATAAAAATTTAACAGCCAGAGACCATTTACAGAAATAAATTGCTAATGTGAATATGAGCTGGAATAGCGCAGGAAAACAAGTTGTAAGAAAATAGTGTTTCAAGGGAAATGCAAAATAACTTTAAACAAATATTTATCCTTTGAATGCCATTTCTTGAATGGGAAGTCATAATCTGCTAACACAGTGATGCCCCATCTGCAGCCTTAATAGGAGCCACATACTATGGCTGTGCTGTGTTCAGTGCTAATGCAGCTCACTGCTGGGTGGGGGGGAGTGAGCATTTCAGAAGGAGAATAAACTTTTACATGCAGACAGACCTCTGGGCAATAATACAATTCAAGTGGAAAATAAAGACAATAAAGACATAAATGTAGCAGAAGTAATAGAAATTGCAAAATGCGGTTGGGTGAAAGTTTCCTAAAACTTCGCACTTTGGTTATAAAGACCTATTTCTTTCATTTATAACGTGGTCAAACCTACAATGACATTTTTCATGCTAGATGGTTTTCCCAAGCTAATTTTTTTAAAAAATTATTTTCACTTATTTTAGGCAGAAAAGTAGACCTATTTGTAAAGATAGGCAAAAATATTGTTTTCTGTGTGAACCAAACCCTGCTGATTTTACTTTAAAGTGGTTCTTGGGTTCCCTAGTACTTGAAATGTGACAGAGAGATCATTTGTCATCTGCATTGTATCTTTTACTGGCTTCATGAAGTTTTATCTCAAATTTATCTCAAATTTTTGTTTTAATAGACTGGGTTTTTAGCTTGCTAACATTGTTAAGCACAGTCCCCAGAGGATTTTGTCCAGCACAGAGATGGACTCTGTCTTCACAGCTCCTCTGTGCCAGCTGGGTTGGGTTCGAAATTCCAAAGCTAGGGGACTTTCCAAGATAGTCACATTGTTCTCCAGAGTGCTTTTGTTAGCGATTTCTCGGTGAGATTCCTGGTTCCTGCAGGCCTGAAGCTCAGGGCAAAAATTCAAGGTTGTCAAAAGAATTAGAGCTACAACTGCTATAAAAAGCTGAGTAAGAATCTGCTTGGCAAAGCAAATCAAAAGCCCTCATATATTCTTGGCTTTATTTACATTCATGTGAAAAACAAAAAAAAAGAGAAAAACATTTGAATTTTGATGCCAGCACAATTTCAGCACGTATTCAGGTTGCTTTCTTCCTGACTGCTCCATGTACAACACAGTGCAGTTAGTGCAGAAAGCAGAAAGTTGAAATGCTGGCCCATTTTTTAAGCCAGGTTTTTCTTTATTTGATACCTTATAACTGAAGTCCTGCCATGCACAACTTTCATAAAACAGTAGTTACCTATTTACTTTTTTTCCCTAATACCTTTGTAGAAATAGAACAAAGTGAAACATGAACCAGTGCTATTAAATATTTCCACAATCTGTTCTGGTCATGCCAAAAAGGTATTAAAAATTTGCTGTTAAAGAGAAGCAAAAAAAGAACATAACATATTCCCAGGGACTTCTGCTAAACAGTGAAAATATCATGCGTTCTCAGGGAGTATATGAATCAGAAAAATGCAGAGAAATACTTGATTCTGCTTTTAGTATTAGTTTTAGTCATGCTTCTCTCTGTACAAGTTCATAAAGTTCTTTCTTCTTTCTCAATAGTTACTGCAAGGAAAACCTCTAAAATCTGTTTTACTATGAGAAAGCAGTACTGTCATCAAGGGAACAAGAGTGCATAAACAATGTCTTTGCTTTGGCAAAGTCACTATCCTACCCCTACTTCACTTGGTAATTTTTGGTATGATGTGACCATCTGAGTTTTCTCAGATGAGAAGGTTTATAGCATGCAGGGAGCAAAAAGCTCATGGGAAAATTCCTTTTGTAACCTTTTCTCTGTTATTAGTCTTCCATTCTCATCTGTGTAAAATGTGTCTGCCATAGTATAACTCTTAATTATTTAATTACTGTGAAAGTAGAGTAGAATTATTCATAAAATTGATTCAGTACAGTTTCTGTTTGATGAAAAGGGGGAACTTGGATTTCTTTAAAAAAATCTAATAGAAAAGGGATATGTTCTTATGACATTTTAGCCTTGTAACCGGGGAATTCATTTCTGTCTCACACAGAACTCGTGAGCAGACTGCAGTTTGTTTAGATCATATTACTTTTTGATATATATATAAAATATTTAATTTTCCTTCCTCCCAATGAAGTATTCTTAAATCATGTTCTATAAAAAGGGTTTGATTGACTGATGTATATAATTTTGTGAAACTGCATATTTTAAAGAGAAATCACAGAGCTTTTGAAGCTTTGGCTGTTCCTCACCATCTTTATATTGTGTATATTATTCAGATTTGAGTGTGCCCAGGGTCTTTTGGGATTCTGATATATTCTGAAAAAGGAGAGAAAAACATTCATTTTGTGGTTTCAAAGTAGCACTTCAGCAGAATTATAGTTTCATTTAAAGCTGCTCAGGTCCCTTTCAAGAAGTACTCAAAAAACAGTGAATGAACAGTTGTGGAGTGTGGGCTCTCTGCTATCTCTAAGTTTTACCGTGTCTGGACCAAGGTTGTGACCTAAAAATGAACTGTCCTGAAAACATGCCTGAAACTCTCTTCTTTACTTCTTATTCTGCATTAAACATAGGTGTTCATGTTCAGTTGTCAGTTTGTTATTGAGGTTTTCAAGTGTTGATTGTGTCTTTAGATATACTTTTAGAAATAATATAATGCACAGCATTATGAACAACATTATGATAAACAATGTAAAAAGTAGATATTTTTTGCCTTAAAATGTTTCCCGAAAATTTTAATTCTACTACCTTTCTTCTTTTTGTTTAAGCTAATATTTCCTCATGAAGGGTGAAAGATTGCAAATAATTCATATAACTTTACCAAGTTGCCTCTAGTGCTACGCAACTCTCTTCAAAGAAGTGTGGGCAAGAACTCTGTTTGATCATTAGTGCATGCACAGGTAAGAAAACAGCTGCATGGGAAACTGTACTAAGTAATGATTTTCCATGCTGGGCCTGTCAGCAGTTTTGAAATTTTCCCAGAATAGATGAGAAAGGTCCAAAATGGATAAAGAAGCAGATTTACTTGTAGATTTACCTGTACTTCTAAGCACTTTCTCTTCCTGTCACTGGCTTAAGATGGTTCATATACTAAAAAAGACTTCTTATAGGAAAATTTGTACTACAACCTGCTTCTGCTGTTTCTTACATAATTTATATAAAGTTTTCTGTAAGTGTCCCTTTGATCACATTGATTTTAGTCAGCTTTCTGTCCATATTTTAAGTCCTTATTGCTCTGCATAAAGTTTTCTACATTCTGTTAATTTTTTTTTCTTACAGTTTATCTATTTATCAGATTCTGTTTTGCCACAGCTTTGTCAATCTACATTTCTCGGTGTTACTTTTTTTTTCCTGGCAGAAATGACTTAGTAGCTAGTCTAAGCTACAGCATACACAGAGACAGTCCTGCATGTGAGCACATCTCAGGACTGTAATGTTTAGTTAAAAAATCTTTCTACAAATATAGGTACAGAAAAGAAATATGTCAAGACTAGCACGGAAAACATTGACTGGCAAGTTTTCCTCTACTGAAATCACAAAGATTACTCAGCTAAAGCACTGTTTTCTCATTCTGACGTTAGGTATGACCTTGTACAAAGGCCTTTTCAAAGTGTTGTGTTTCCTTTCAAGATACAGTTTCTGACTGCATCTAAACTTATTGGCATCTCCTCTCGGAGTCCTTGTGTGAAGAAGACTTGAACAAAAAAACTACAGTATTTTGGACCTGTTGCTGGAAGTAAGCAGACTTCTGAGAGTATATACAAGCTTGCTGTATATACTCTCAGGTAAAGGTGAAAATGATGAGGTATCAAACTATGTGGCCCATAAGCCAGAAACACCTCCCAGTTTCTTAGTGTATTGGTTTGTTGTCATATGAATTTGAAAGGTACATAATTCACCAAAACCAAACAGCTATTTGGTTGCAACATTCATGGGACCTTCGTTGTACACATACATACACGCACGCACACACGGAAAGGATGCCAAGTGAGCTTCTTCCCTGTGAGTGAGCTTCTTCCTGTGATGTAGTTAGGGATCGTGCTGTGCTTAGAAAAATACAACCAATCTATGTGCTGTTATAGGCATAACTTTGGTAAGAAACAGCCTGTTTTGTGTTCCACTGAGACTGGAATAACACCCTGCGGTGCTATTAAGAGTAAAGTCTCAGGCTACACTTACACTACACTGAGGTCTTCTTGGTTTTGTGTTTCCTTCCCCTCCCTGCCACAGCAGGATGCAGCAGGAGCCAAGAGGTGAGTCAGTCTAGGCAGGTGAGCTGGAGAAAGTCCCCTTCCATTTTTTGTTTACCTGGGTTGAGACGAGTGTTTTCTTTTCCTTCAGGTTGCTGAAGTGACTCACCTTGTGTTCACCCTACCAGGTCCCTTCTGAAGAAACTGAAAGGAGCATGTGGATGACAAGAGAATATAGTATGGTCACTGCACTGGATACCACTCATTTTACCCTCATTTGGTGGTATTTGGTACCCTCATTTGGTGGTATTTTTAATATAAAGGCTAGGAAATGATCTCACGGATGGGTCCCTGTAGATATGCTTTATCACTTCTGCATCACTACTTTAACTTCCCTTGTGTATTTAATTATGCTGAGTACTCTGAAATGCCAATTTGTAGTGAAATTAGGGTGAGGAGTAGGCCTATTACCATTTAAATTCTACTTTCAGCCATGACAGGCTAAGTTTATGTTGTCCCGTGCAGAGAGGTGTACAGCAAAAGAAATCCGGAAGATGACTGCACATTTCTTGGCCGTTCAGGGGGCATGGCCCCTGTAGTGGCTGTATCACAGAACCGTTGTTCACAGTATAGCTTGTTCCCTCTGGTTTCATTCCTGCATGGTTTTTTTAGCTGAAGCAAGTTTGCATAGTGTATTGGAAATATAAACAGCTCTAAAAGCCACGAGGCATTCTTAACTACAGAGCCATCAAACCTTCTGCTTCACAAATAAGTATCATGTTTTCCTTGGATTTATTAGCACTTTCTCACTATTACTTTTTCCACCAGTAATATTATTTTAGTATGTCAGAGTTAATTACAACAGTTTCAAAAGGTAGAAAATCACTGTATTGCAACAACACTCCACCTCCTAATTGTCCTCAAAATGTTAAGCTCTTTCTTATTAAATAAGTTTTTTTCTTTTACGAAATACATATTCCTGCTATGTGATTTGTTTTTTCTGTAATCCTGTTTCATGATAGTTGCTGAACACTGCTTTAAATATTTTGCCAGCTCAGATTTGTTTCTCAAACAAACAGGAGGTTTTTATAACTCACCCTGAATCAACTACCTAATTTTAGAAAGCAAAACGTTTCCATGTTACAAAGATTAGCCAGTACATGAACATTAACTTTTGTTTCTTTGTGGCATAAATAACAGGCAGAATGACTTTGCTCCAGGCATTTTTTTTTTTTTCCTCATTTAGGTCATACAAGATAAGCTTGTTTCTTGAAAGTAAACTCAAAGACTTAAATTGGGAAAGTAAGTAGCTGCAAAGGCATATCAATAAATTGTTAAAACATTCTGAATTGGGATAATCATGATACTTAATGGCATATTAGTACATAGCATACCACAACTCACTACAGCTAACTTTGAGTTGCTGCTCTGTGCACAGTGACACCTGTGCATTCTTGCTGACGTCAGTCAGGTTTATATGGAAGTTAAGCAAGATCAGCAGTTGGCACTAAACATAAAATGTTCTGTTTGTAAAGAAAACAATGATTGCAGAAAGGAATGAGTATCAAGAGGGGTTTAAAAGTTTTGGCATATTATTAAGAGGAAATATTTAACAGGAGGGTTAAACTAAACTAAAAACTAAACTAGTTTAAACTAAAAACATTTTCCCATTGGCTTTATTAAAAATATCTCCTTAGGTTTTTAAATGAGAAAAAGACACCTATAGACCAACTGTCACCATGACAACTTAAATTCACAAAACACATAACAGTAGTACTTGGCAGCATGGTTAGCTTACAAGCTAATATATCAAATCAGCAGAACATAGGCTATCCCACTGCATCTAAAATTTTTTTTTTCTGTCTTAATACAGGAACAAACTGTAGTGCACAACAAACCTGGTCTCAGTCTCTGCCCTATGTATTGAATGATTTTTGTGAATTTCATTTGAATAAGTAAAACCTTTTCTTTTGAAAACAGGTCTTTTTATTTGGATCTGTGATTGTCTTGGGGAGGCTGCGGGGTATGTATTTCTTCACAGAATTGTGGAAAACAGAAATGGCAGTGACCTACCAATGTCAGGTCATACAGTCCTATCTTTTGCAAATACAAAAATATTCCCCTACACTGATTGTTATTGTCTAGTCTAGTTTTAAGAGTTTAAAGCTATGTAGATTCCATTGTTTCCCCTGGGAGCCCAGTTTGTTTCACTGCCAGGAAGCTTTTCTGATACTCAGCCTCAATTTTTCCATGTTTAATTTCAGGCTATTAATATGAGAGTCTCATACTGAATAGCCATTCTACTTTTTGTTTATGATCTTAAAATATTTGCAGATGCTGTCAGTCTAGTCATATGTGAACCAATCTATATTTAATTATTTTTAACTTTCCTCTTTAATAGAGTATTTAAAGCTCCCAGTTAATGCTCTCTTTGAGCAATTTCTACTTTCAATGGATTTGCTTTCTTATAGGAAAACTTTATTCCATTTTTTCTTATACCAAAATAACATGAGAAGTAATGCTTCTCTTTTGTTTCCAAGGTGTAGTTAAATATCTCCAAATGATAAGATTCTTTTTAATGACATGCTAGCATGAATACTTGGTCTCCTGAAGTCTATCTTAGTAGTGCTCATTTTCATCTCTCTCTCTCCTCTTGAAATGCACATTGAAATATATTCTCTCACATTTTTCCTAGCCTCCAGTGCTATGAAATTATTTTCATAATGGTGTTTTCTGTGCATTTGAAATACCATTTAAATCCTCTTTTTTCTCCCCTCACTTGAAATCTGAAAATTCCATTAATGTTATTCCATTATTAAGTAATAAGTAAAAAATAAAGTTCTAGTCCTGGATATTAGCAAAGGTGCAACATTTCATCCTGATGTTTCTCTGTTTATGATTTTCATGGCAATTTTCAATTCCCAAAACTACTTTCCTTTGTAAGCCAATTTGAATTATATTTCCAGGTACTCCGGTGTCTAAATCTTTCTGGAAATCTAGAGATAAAATTTCTACTCTACTTAATTAATCTACTTGTTTTACTGTTCCTTCAAGAAGGCACTTCAGATTACTTGATTCAGTCTTTATAAAAAGCAAATAGCTAAATTGTTCATGTTTCCATAATTCCCCAGCTAATTAGTATGTGATTCTCTTAATGCTCTTTCTGAATTGCTGGGGACATACAAGTTCAAATGACTTGTTGATAGTCATCAGCATTACAATTTGCTTCCTTCAGCTATAACATTTACTTTTCACAGGTCTCCAGTTGCTGTTAGATATGTACATGGTCAATATACTGGCAGGCTTTTGGAGGTTGTTTTGTTTTGTTTTGTTTTCAGTTTTTTGTTTGGTTTTTTTTTCCCCCTCTATTTCCTACATAGGCGTATTTGGAGCCCTCATTTTTACCTATGAACTTCTTTACTATGTAAATCTGTTCATGATGATTATTGTGTTTAACAAGAGCGAAAATCTAAACACCTTGCTTTCAGGAAGTGCTTATAGGGGAGTGACTTCATCCATCAGTCCAGCTTAAAAGTAGTGGTGGACTTAAGGGAATATTTGGATGCATCTCTTTGTATTCTGGCATTTATAGTCATCAGCTAATTTAAGACTGTGCCTTCCCCAGCTACATTTGAATCACTTCAATGCCTAGAAATCCTTTGTAAATCTTGCCTTCAGAGCACACAGAGAAGTTAATTGTCTCAGTACTGGACTTAAGGTTTTATGCAAATCTCTATCTGATGTATTTGATCCGATTAGGCATGTTTACCTCAGTCAATACTTCCTTGAATGCAGAAGGGATACCTTCTGACTAGATTCTTAGTTCTTAACCTGCTGAAAGTGTGTAACACTGAGGGATTCCCTCAGTAAGGCACTGGCTGTAGCAGTCACCAGAGTGCCTGTATGGACAATGAAGTAGTTTCTTCAAGAAGATGGCATCTGAAAAAAGTATCAGGGACTTACTTTGGGACTAAAGGAAGTAGACAAATGAAAGACAGACTTAAAAGAGCAACTAGATCTTTATGGAAGAGGTATTCCTGATACACACAAGGCAAACAAAGATAAAACCTTCATTTTTTAAGAGTATCCTAACTCATTTCTTATAATAGAAAGGAATGTACAATTTTGTGGTAGGAATACAACTTGTAGGATAGTATAGTGAGCTTTATACTCTTCTCTGAAAGCTAAGTGTTAAAAAACCAAAAAACAACCCTCCTAAATTGATTGCACACAGTTCTGTATTCTGTAGATAAAACCTTTTGGTAACTTGCACAGGTGACTGTGGGTTAAAAAAGGACAAGTATTTTGATGTTGCATATAGTGCCGAGAGGATTTCAAAATGTGAATTATAAATATGTTCAGAATAACTAGGAGGAAGAAACAAAATGAGCAAGAAAGAAAAAAATCATCATGATATTTTATATCATTTATCATTTTATGATAAATGGTTCTTCACACAACACCACAATATACTGAGGGATTGCTTGCCAAAAGACATTGTGGATGCCAGAAGTTTACATGGATGCAGAAGGAGACTGAAAAACTGCATAGAAGAGTTATATATTTCTAGACATATGGAAACCAACTCTGTGTCAGGGAGTCCTTGATCCCCACATGGCCAGAGGCTAGGGGAGTATCCAGTATCACTTTATACTATTGATGCTCTTTTTCTCTTCCCTGCTTTTGGTCATTTCAAAACTGCATACTGAGCTAGAGGGACTTTTATTGTCACCCAGTGTAGATGTGCTTAAGTTACCAGGAACGGAAATAAAAGCATATGATGTCGGGTTTTGCTGCTAAGCTCATAAATGAATAATATTTCATTAGAAAGGCTGAAGAAAGGAAAAGAGAAGGGAAGAGACCAGTGTTGCTTAAGTTAGGAAAATATGTTTGATACAACACCTAAAATTCTTGAAGACCCAAGGCATTTACCCAGCAGGATAATCAGCTGAGCAAAATTCATCCATCTTTCTTTGAAGTCTTCAGAAGCCAGTAAGAACCACATGGTGATTTGAGGAGGTCCGCTGTGATTGATAACTAAAAATTAACCTATACTCTTAGTTATCAGTAGCTAAAACATCTTTAACTTCATTCAATTAAATGGATAAACAGGTGTTTCATATTTTCTTTCTCAAGATTCCAACGTTGTTCTAGTGACTGTAGCTTATTGTTATGATTTTTACTCAGTAAAGGTAACTGCAGTGTGAGAAAGGAAAATTTAGCAACTGATCTGATAGTCATGAAGAAAAAGTTTTTTAATGGCCTTTATTGGCTTGCAGATCATAGAAGTGTAGAATAATTCAGGTTGAAAAGAAACTCTGGAGGTCTTCTCTACCCTCACCCCCAAAGCAGGGCCCATCTTGATGAAATTTTTGCAGGGTATTGTTCAGCTGAGTTTGGAAGAAATGGGTCCACTTGTGGAGTTCAAGGATGGAGATAATGTAATTCAGTGTTGTTATTTTTAAAAAGTCTACCAATAGCTAATGAACTATCTTTATCTCTGTTTCACAATTAATAATACACATACTTTAGCTGATATGGTGCCATGAAACATGCTTATCCAAGAGAATGCATCATGCTTACTGGATTCAGGGGCATGAACATCTGGAAGAAGTGCAGTTGTTATCTTTCTGGAAAATAATGTAATATTGTGTTGAAAGAGCTTGGCTATTTCTTCTGTGATAATGAAAAAACCACAATTGGGCAAAAGCCATTGCACCATAAAGTGTAAATCAATGAACTTTAGACACTGCAAGTTTTGAAATAAATCCTCCAAAAGTTCAAGTTGTAAAAAAAAGTCCTGGAAGAATTAAAAATATTCCAGAATCTGCATGTAGTTCTCCTATCATATTCTGAATAATCCATTGCAATATTGTGCAATTACAGCATGGTATTTTTAAGTTCAGAAAGGGGTGCAATATAACAATCACCACTGATTTTTATTGGGTAACTCTCAAAATCAAGACATTTGAATCATGCTACTCGATTCTACAAATCCTTTTTTGTGTGGATCTAGTGAGAGGGCACTGAGCTACAGTTCTGAAATGCAAATGGGAAGCAGACAAGTTTTTCTATCAGGTTCTTCTGACATGCCACCATGTCCATTTGTGTGCCAGCATGGGTGCTGCTACCTGTGGTCAGTAGCTGACAGGATTCTGTGCTCTGCCTCCCAGGGCTCTGCAGAACATCACCAGGAAAATCCACATCATATCACTACTTGAAAAAAATTAGCAGGGGAGGAAATAGGCTGGAAAGAGTAGGTGATTATTGTTTAGTTTAGACAAGAGCAGCTGCAAAATTTATGCATGTCATCAGAGTAGGTAAGCTCAGCTCTCTGTTCTAACACTCAGATCTGTGATATTTAAACATGGAAGTAGGCTGTTGTCTTAAATGGACTGGTCATGGCTTTACAATTACACACATGCTTAAATAGCCCCCTGATGGAAACACTGTCTTCTGCTTGCTGATGGTTGCTCTGATTTACACATCAGAAAAAGTTATTATTTGGTAATGTTGAACTTTTTTGTCAAGCAATATGCACCTCTGACATAGCAGGAAAAATGCATTTAGCATCTGGGCAGGTGGAACTAGAGAAAAGAAGGCAAAAGGCATCTGCTTATACTTTGAATGTTCATCCCTAGGCATGTTGGAGACTTCTGATAGCTTCAGGGAACTACTTCTTCACTGGTGGCTTCATATGCCTTTACCATTGCTTGTGGGTGGAGTTTCCCCATCTGCACAGCAGATGAGGATTTTGAATAAGCAGTTCTTAACTGAGCAGTTCACAGTTCTTAACTGAGCTGAGCTGAAAAATATCTATTTTAGGTACAAAAACTTTTCAAGATCATAGTGAAATAAGATAGTTTGGTTCTGTGGAGTTTATTTATAGATGGGGACAAGTTTTGAGAAAAATAAATTGTGGATATTTTTCAAAAGAAAAATGTAGCTAAATAATCTGAGTTTCTTCATGAGTACTTTTCAGTGGAGTTCCTGTCACTGGCATGTAAATACTACAAGGAAAGTAAATGTTTTTAAAAGTATGTCTTGAGAATGCTCTTGAGGTTAGCAGAAAATAATTTTAAATACGGTAAATATTGCACATAGGAAACACCATCCATCCATTCTGTTCTGTAAAACTGTCCAGCGAACTGGTTCTTTCTTTCTCAGAAGTTTTGTAATATTACATGTGGTCTCTCTCCCAGTGGCTTCCAAAGCAATTCTATTTCTACATAACAAAATTGCTTTTTATGTTATGAAATCTTTGCGTCAATACATCTCTGAACATCTACCCCAAAGTATGGCAACCAGTTTAAGCACTTAATAAATCATAGGCACTAATGGTCCCCTGGTGTTGCTGTTTGCTAAGAAGCAGTAGATCTGGCAATGGGAATTCAATCATTGTGTAACAGAGACAAATTTAGAAAAGAAGATGAAACAAAATTAGGATATGTGTCATTTAGTGATACTGAAGTATGTATCTCATCCTGTGGAAGAATTTTCAAAACATTAGAAAATTATTCTCATGTAGGTAGAACAGAATGAAACGTTAAGTATTATTGTGTTTTTGAGCATAACACTTATAAAATGATTTGCAGATGAAAAAAAATCCTGTTATCCTTGCTTATTTTACTAGCAAGAAAAGTCAGTTTGGTAACAAACAGCAGCACTGAGTTGCACAGCTAAACGTCCCATAGAAACAAGGATATTTTCCAAATGGTCTTCAGTTTTCATGAAGTGATTTGAATTTTACAATGTTGGAGAGCTATCATCAGTTATATGAATTTGTTGAGAACTGAAGCACCACCTCATGATCATTTTGAACATGATGCAGCTGAAAATCAATACTTTTTTCACCAGACTGGTTATGTATTTTGTAGGAAACATTTTGAGCTTTGTTTAAAAGTTAGGTTTGGCCAGGCAGGTGGTTTTCAGTGGTCAGTCACTTTGATGTCTTGAGGCTGTAATTTTGGGTGATGTAAATACCTGCTGTTTTTTCAACAGACAGGAGAAACACAAGGCACAGAGTGACAAAAATAAGCCTGTGAGCCAAGAAAGTTATGTCCTATTTCCCATGACCCGTGGTACCTATCTTCTCATGTTCCTCAGTATCCCTATTTGTAGAACAGAGATAAAATTTGTTGTGAAAGTCTCAGTTTGTTTATAAAATGTCACAATATCCTTGGATAGAAAGTGTTATGAAAATATAATCTCTTCTACTAAATGTAATCCCACATTACCATGCTCTTCTGTGTTGTGTCTTAACATTTTAGCACAGCTGATTTTTATGTCAGTAATCCATATTTAAAAAAATAAAGAAGTCAACTCACAAGAACTTGTCATAAATTGCCATAATGGTGGAAATTCATGCATCCCTAACAAACAGGCTTATACTTAAGTTTACTCATTGCTTTGATTGGATGCCTCGGGATTCAAACACTTGGAGTGGATAAATTTTTAAATTTCCAGCAACTAAAAGGAAAGCAGGTTAGGAAAGCTTTGATAACCTACTGCTTATATTTATTTAGCAAAGAAACTCTTAATCATGTATTAGTTATAAAATGTAACATGCATATAAAATACTACATTTATATGCATTGATGCCTTTTTATCAAGACTGAATGTATAAGGCAGGTAGTATAGTAGCTTTAAACTGACCTTGAAGTTAGCTCAGTTGGTCAAAACTTGGTGCTAATAAAGCCAAGGTCCTGGGTTCTATCCCCTGTAAGGGCCATTCACTTAAGTGTTGGACTCAATGGCCCTTGTGAGTCCTTTCCAACTCAGAATATTGTGTGATTCTGTGAAATTGCAGGAAGTTAAAAAACCCTCTTTCTTTACCCAGGGATATGAAATTGGTAGGATTCTGTAAAATTAAGAGATTTTTAATTGAGTCAGCTTTTCATTTTATATTGACAATAAAGCAACCCTTTCCAATGTGACATTTTTACTGATGTGATGACAGAGCAGAATATGCAGGTTATAAAAGGAGATCAAATAGCTTGTTGCTGATTCTGTTGAGCCTTTTACTTGTAACTCTAAATGATGAAATGTGACAAATTACAGATTTCTTCTAAATGTATTTCTTTCAAGCCATTTGTTAGATTTCTATTTTTATGAAAGTTTTTAACAAAATGGTTTCTTTCATATAGCATATGTTTCCTATGTGAGCATGTGCTTGCTTTTTTTTTTTTAAAACCATCTTCTAAGTCAAAACTTACTTTGATTTTAGAAAATTCAGAAATCAGATTTGACATTCTCTGTAAAATTATAGACTATTTCTAAAACTGCTAAGTAACCTAAAATCACCATATTTTTATCTCTGTTTTTCACATTCACATAAATACTTCCTAAATTGAAACCAAGCACAAAGCAGGTTTATGTCTTTCTATTTGAAAATCATCAGGTCAGATTCATAGTTTTAATGTCACAACCTCTCCTTGTTCAAATTGATAAATATTGCATGATGTGAAGGCAAGAAGGATGAAAATTTCCCTTGCACTGAATGTCCTTGATTAGCAACTACATGATATGGACATTAGTTTTTTTTCTCTTGTTCCCAACATAATTTTTTGTATCTTACCTTCCTGTTATGAAATTGTTTTGGTTGGAGAATGTGCAGGGTATGATTGTCCCTGACCTAGAAGGGAATTCCTCTGTGAGGACTCATGAGACTTCAGCACTCTAAGGCCGTTGCAGCTGCCCTGTCCTGGCTCAATTGACCAGTTTTCTAGGCAATCCAACAGTCTCAGTCATAGTAAATAAATAAATGCATGCCTCTGCAAAAAGTTTGTAGAAAGTGGCAGGACAGTTAACTGTTAATTAAGCAGTGGCAGTTACTCCTGTGTCAGGAAACATCAGGATGAGGCTTTGATCTTTTCAGGTTTTTCTTAGAAATGTACGAAAGAAAATAGGAAAAGTAATAGGAACTTTCATACATTTTTATTGCTATTATGCTCCTCTGCTGATGCACCTGGTTTTTGCCCCTATCTTTTTTTTCTATTTCTTTTGGTACCTGTTATTATGAAAAAAATTCACTAATGACAGTAGTGAAGGACAGAATCAAGTACGTAAGCAAAACTATAATAAAATGAATATACCAGACTTGTGGACGAAACCTGAATGAGCCTTTTGATCTCATCTGGCTGAAAAATGGCTTTTTAACCTCTAGAAACACATTCAGAGACATTGCTATGGAGAATCTTTTTCAGAGATCACTGAGTGATATCAAGGCTTTGTATATTTATTGAGAGTTTTGTGCCAGGGCAGAATCACAAGAGAAGAAAATAATATCCTTTTAACCTTTAGCTCTACCTTCTAGCTGACATACAGTGAGATATGGCTTGTGTGACACACAGAGAAAACAAATTATTCCATGTTGTTTCTTATGTTTACCCCAAACATACGGTCTTTTTCAAATTCAATCTGACTATAGGGGTTAATAGCCAAATTTAGATAAAACCATTTGCTTGGAATAACTTTGGAATCTCTTAAAATTAGTATTGTGGGGCACTTGGGTTTCTGGGAAGGTTTTATTTTAGGCTTCAGTGACGTGATATGGTATGCTGTGCAATTCTGCAGCAAAATAGCTGGCATTATTTAAAAAGTGCAGCTCAGTAGTATTTTCCATTGTTCACAAATGAGGCTTTCTGATTTAACAGCTAGGACTTCTTTCCTTTAGAAAACTGCAAATATTACAATTGTAGATTTGCACCAGAGCCAATTCAAGTGTTCTCATAAGTGCAACTTAAACAATTTTTTCTGGGACACTCGTGTTCTGGTTTCTCCTGTGCAGCTACCCCAGATGCTGTGCTGTGTGGGGCTGGTGGTACTTCTGTGGTATTTTAGTGGGTGAGAAGTATTAGAGGGCCATTGGGATTTTAAAGGAGCTGAATCAAGTATCTCAGTTATTGCCAGGCCATTTTTCTCCTCTGTCTTATCGTCTCTTCATATGTTTTGATGGTTTCATAAAAAATAAAGCAAGTAGTCTAATTTTAGTGGAATAGGTTATATAAAGATAGAAGGATGTGTTTATTTATATTAATTTTATAATGACTTTTTAGGAGAAAACATCCATATGGCAATAGTCATGCCGTAGGCCAGAACCAAGTCAAAGAACTTGTAGTAGCTGGATGCTCTCTAAAGCAGCGTAATATGGTTATATCTCACTTTTTACAGTGTTGAATGAAAAGAGAATCTCAAAACCAGAATAATGGCTCTATGTGTTCACATAGAGCCACTACATTAATGACTTGCATAGATATGACAGATGTTTTCCACAGCCTGAACAGATTAGTTTTCTAGTTTGTAGTAGATGAAGTGAAATTATTTTAATGAATGGTGTTTTCTTTAAAAAAGAAAAAGATACTAAGAGTTTATGTATAAGGATGTTGTGTGCAATGGCCCTGCATAATAGTATTCGTAAATTTCTAATGATTTTCAGAACCTCTTTAAATAGGAAGGTCATAATTATTACTGATCATCCCTTTAAGGACGATATTTGTACCATGATCATGGCAAACAGCTGAGAGACTGTTGAGGTGGCTGTAAAATCTGCATACAGTGGCTGCCTAGGAAAGTTACTGTGATTGGTTTAATAAGCTCCTCTTATTGCCCTGTGGTATAAAGTATCATAGCTTAATTATACTCTGTAATTTTGTATAAATGAAACTGTAATTAAGGAAGCTAAGACACGTATCTCCTCTCAGACAGACTTTTTGAACTCCATGTGGTCCTAGTTAGAGTGGGAATGTAGATGCAGATTATAAATACCAGATATATAAATACCAGAATTCTGGTATTTAGCAATTTAAATGATAATTCAGTTGTTTCTTGTCAAGCGATGATTCTTTTTTTCCAACTATAAGTGTTAGCTTGACATAAAAATATATAGTCTCAAATGTCCAGTATCCATCTTACTTGTTCAATTTAAACTCTCTAAAAAGATTCTTGTTTCGTAAATTAAATGCTTTAGACCTCACATAGAATTGTAGAGCCTAAAAATTGTGATTGATCATGATAAACTATTTTTTCATTATTGTGTTCGGGGTTTTTTTATATAGGATATCTTGAGAAACTATCTTTTATAATTTTACCTAGCTTATTATTATTAGCTAATTTCTGAATATTGTCTCTAAGATAACCACCAGATTTAAACAAGTGTGTCCTTTAGTTCCTTTTCTGTCCTCACATAAAAATATTTGGATATAATTTGAAGGGACTTTAAGATCAATGAGCTAATGCCATGAGAAAGAGAGGTGAGGGACTGAATTCCAGCTTCATTTGTGATAAGCAGCAATGTCAGTCCTGTTTGCTGGGGGCAGGTACCACCTCATACAGCTGAATGAGAAAAAACACCTCAACCAGTCTCTCCCCAGGGAGAGTGTGTCCTCAGTTTGGAAGGGCAAGGGAAGCGACTAGGAAGATTTAGTGCTGGGAGACAGGAAAGGGGAGAAGTGAGATTCTTACACTGGAGCACTCACATGTTCCCTGGGTAACCTGGTAGTCAGATCTAGTAACTAATAAATTGGATTAGGAGTATAGAGTCCAAGCTAGGACTGTGGAACATACTTGATCTCAAAGGAGAACAGCAAAAACATTATCATACATTGTACCTGAGTGGTTTGGTTCCTGTTATGACCAGTACATTATTTGCCCACCAGCGAAGGTGGGTTTGATCTGTGCTCCTTTAATACCATTCTGGTGGTGTAAGAAATTGTGGTGTTAAGAATGTCTGTTGCTTTCCTATATATGTTACTTAGGTGTCACACTTGACTGAGAAGTAAGGTGAAATCTGGGAACAGTAGTAAATGATGAAGCTTCCTTTGCTAAACCACATTATAATCAGTCACAAAAGGTGAAAAATCGTACTAAATAGGCTTTAGCTGTGCTCCTGATGTCTCAGAAGACTGCAGTATATGTGTGCTTTCTCTGTCTCTCTGGCTTTCTTTTTTCTGCTCTCCTCACAACACATGTACGAGACCAGGCTTTTTATGTCATACTGCAGCAGTAGCACCATCCCACACACTCTCTGTCTCTGAAGAAATGTAACCCTTCTCCCGTTTATCTTCAAGTAGATTTCAGTGATTTCTGAACTGAATATCTTCTGTCTGAAGGAGCGTGTGTCTGCTTTACCTGTAAAGAATTGGCAGCCTAGGCTTGCATCAATTGCTCAAATACAAGTATCTAGTGCCATTTGAGACACCTAAGGGTGCCTGAGACATCCACCCAGGGCTGGCAGATATGACACAGGACCATCAGGACACCTGCGCTCTCCTGGAGCAGCAGCTGGCGATCAGGTGAGACAATCCAGGGCATCTCCAATGGCACAGGATGCCTGTCTTAGATAACTGATTTGACCCTCCTGTTTCTGGGCATAATATATCTTTAATATATACGATGACTGAGGAGAAACTAAGCTCCTATTTTTGTTTTTGTTTTGTTCTGAGGCCAACTTGTACAAATCTGCAATTACATCGTCTTCCTCTGGATGCTAATGGAACTGCTTGTACACGTAATTGCTTACTGTTGTGGGTAAAATGTACATAACTGAGCTCTCCAGTCTCCGGTTCTGGCTATGCAGCTGCTGTTCTTGACAGGGACTTTAATAAATGGCAGGCCATTCAGAATTTTTTCTTGCTCACAGTACTAAAGAAGCAAAGCCACACTACTTCCAGAGTTGATAACTAAAAATGAGGATGTATATTTTTACACAGAAGGCGTTGCATTTTGGGGATTGTAAAATCTTCTGTCAATTCTGGCAGCATATAATTTGTGAAAGAAGCAAAGGACTAGAATATGTAGCATTTTTTTCTGAGACCAGATTTATGTTTTGTGTGCCAGAACCACATTAAGCAAATCCTCTTCTTCCTTCTAAAGGAGCTAGTCAGTTTGTAGCTATCAAGAATTTTATTTTTTTACTTTGAAAACTTTTCCATGCACCTGGGTAGTGACCAAAGACAACAAATAATGGAACAGGAAAACATAATTCAATTCTTTACTATATAGAAATCTTCACAGATGACCTAAGCAGCTTTTTTTAAGAGGCTGATTTGTTTTTTTGGCTGTAGGAAATGGAAAATCTGTCTCTTTTGTTGTATTCTGTGTATATTTAATCAGCTTGTAATCTTTCTCCATAGTTCTGTGCCTATATTGCTTTTCCTTCTATTTCAGAGCACAAGACAGAAAAACAGGCACAAAGCATTTCCAATGAGATGACTTTCAAACATACAAATGTTGCAGTCTGGACTGTTTGCATGGCTTTAAATGCTGAGGGTTTAGAGCAAAATCAGTATAAGAGGGACCTTTCTATTATTACTTAAGCATTTCCTTGCTTGAGACGGGCATTGGTAGCAATTGTGGTACATGATATCTTTATTATGAATACTGCTCTTTTAAATGATTGATTACTCATTTTGTTAATACTTTCCCAAGTCTTGTTTAAGATTTTCTTTTAGCATAATATCAGAGCTGAAATGTATGCCAAACCTGCAACCTGAAGACAAACTGGATTGCTCTATAGGTTGGGTCTTTTCCTTTGACTTCATTTGAAAAAGCACACAGGCAGCAAAGTGACTTCTGGCACTGTTTGTTGGGTCAATGGGAGGAAGTAAATTCCTCTAGTATACCAGTTATATACAATTTCTTGGAAGTGTGTCCTGTACAGTAATATGTAGAAATACATCTCAAACAAAAGACATGAAAATAAAATTATTCATTTACTGTGGCAATAGTTTTCTTCATGTTTTTCTTTTTTGGTTGAACAGGTCCCAGACATTTTCAGCTTTGTCAGCTCTCCAGCTGGTACCAGTGGCCAGCCATCTGTATTGATAGACAGGTTAAAGTTCAGGGGACCTTTTGAGGTATGATTCTTCAAGCAGTTTAATACAGTGTTTCTTTCTGACATTAATAGATATTTTCAATTGATGAAATTGAAAATATCATGTGCCTCCTGAAAGACAAAGAACTGAAGCTGAAATTTTCTATCGTTCTGTCCGAAAATGACTGAACAAAACAATAACGAAAATCTACATTCTGTCTTCAGGAACCTTTACATCTTCTATCTGGTAGACACAATCTGCTCCAGTTCTCCAGAAGCTTTATCTTTTTTTAATTCATCCAATAATCCAATCCAGAAAATTTGACTCCCAAACCTACACTGTTAGTATGGAAACAATACTTACTAAATATAATATTTAATATTCATTGTAGTTCTGGAAAAGAGGTATAAAATGCAGAAATCCAAATCTATTGCAGTAAGCAAATTTTTAGATCAGGTACTTTTGTACAAGACAAAAGTCTCCTGCACAAGACATTTCTCCTGTTCTTAGATGGCAATTTTCTGTCTGGTCTAGCTGGCTCCATAGAGTCAACTGGATCACTAGATTAAATTTTGAATCTATTGATATAAGTGGGTAATTATTCTTTTCTCTTGAAAGTTGATCTAGCTTAGGTATTATAGTTAGAATACATATATTTATGTGCAAATAGCTCTTACTAGGTGGTCTGAGCTTAAAAAATATGGAATTTGTCACCCTTTGTTAGAGCTGAAGACATGTTCACAGTGATTTAAAATAATGCTGATAATAATTTATTGATTAGAACATAATTGGGAACTTAATAGGTTCATTTATTTTTCTTGAAAATTTTTACATATATGATTTTTGTTCCCCCTTCTCTGTCAGTGCTTTACTACCTGCTCCTTTCTGAAAAAATGAGTTAATTACCTTAATTATGCACACAAAGAAACATGAATTAAAATGCTTTTTTTCGTAGCTGGTATCCTGCTTCTTATTCCATTCTGGTGTCCTACTCTGGGAGTCCATGAGTGAAGCAGATTCAAAAATCATTAAGACTACGAACTAGGACCAGAGTGTGGTTTGTTTTGGGGCTGCTGAGAGTTCCCCTGATAAAACAGACATTCAGGAATTGGCTGATCTGTAGTTACGTCAACTAAGCAGAGGTCTAGTGTACTTGCTGATGTAGAGCAACAGAACAATTCTTATCAGATGATCCTTATCAGATGATGCATGTGAGAATCGACTGGTGAAAACATAAAGCTGTTCTGTCACATACCACTCTGAACATTCAGAAAAAAATAATGTGACTGCATAATGCTTCCACTGTTCTGTGCTCTACTGATAAGAGTTTTTTGGCAAAATACAGGCTTGCTTTTCATAAGAAAATGCTCATTATTCAAACCCAAAAGCTTTTCTAATACTGTACAAATTTCAGTGAAATTTTGCTTGAGAAAAACAGCCATACTCATAGCTTACTTAATAAAATCTACATTATTTGGAAATAGCTTTTTTATTTTCTTCCTGGGATATATTGAAAGGTCTGCGAAGTTTTTGTGCTTTTGTCTTCTGTGTGAAGTGATATGGATGCCTATGGCATTAATTGTAAACATAAATCTAAAATATTGAAATTATGTCAAATCTGAATATGGAATAGAACATGTGACTTTAGGAGAACCTCTGCAACATTACTACCAAATTAGACATTCTCATGTTAAATTTTAGAAGGATAGCTAAATCTTAAAGCTAAATAAAAACAGTCCAGTTCTATAGGAGGATCCTGTAAATGAGCTTACAAATCACATAATGATAGTATCTAATTGAACAGTAGAGGAACTACTGGGACTTTTTGTTTATTAAAAGAGAGAATGCAATACCATTAATCCATTTTACAGCAGGGTTTATCTCTTTAATTATTGTCAGCAGCTAGTTAAGTGCAATGACAGGTTTAATAAATAGAGAGTCTGCAAGCATCATGAACAGGATTATCATGACATATTTATCGTAGTTTCTTTTTAAAATTTAAAATCCCTAAAAGGTCTGAAAAACCTCCTAACTGACTTTTATGGAGTTCCTATAATATTATTTATAAAAGAAAAGTTTCCATGTTCATTCACTGATGTAGGTCTGCAAAATACTGTTTAAAGATTTTTCTGTTTAATAAGATTTATGAGACAATGTGTTTTGGAAAAATGCCACACTTCTACAAATGTGGGATTGGGAAGTGCTGACAAGATTCAAGAAGGCAACTCAAACCCAACCTTATTTATCACAAGAAAACATTGGAGAAAATCTGGAGAAAATCTGAAGAAAAAGTAATTAAAATTTCCAAAGCACATCTAGGCCTAGCGTGTGTTAAATTTACAGTGTTACGAGGAATGCTACTGAAAAACACACTGAGGTGTAAGGTAGCATTTATTCAACTACCAACAAAAGGAAAATTTGGACTGCTTCATAAGACACCTAAAACTAGTAGTTTAAGAAAATTTTTAAGACTTCAGCTAGTAGAAATCTTTGGAGTTAAATGAAGCATACCTAAAAATATTGAAAAATCAAATAATTCTTTTGTTAGAAGTTATGTGTTTTCCTCTTAGAATGCTTCATGTAATTTCAAAATCATTTTGGCATGTACCAAATTTATAATTTTGAGCTTGGAAGAGGCTACCAAACATTTCAAGAGAAACCAACTATCCCCATCAAGCTGATTCTTGGTATGTAACAAGAAGAAAGGATGAAGGAAGGAAAGGTTCTTCCCAATGAAGTTTAGGGCTAAGTCACAAGTTCCAGGACATGAAGCTATGGATATGGTAAGAGACAGCTTGGTAGTCATGTTGTTGGAGAAATACTTGTATAATGAATCATTCTTCTACGCGTGGGAGAGCTGTTGTGTCTTGCAAGTCCCGGAGTCCTACCTTGCTGACACCAGTTACTTGGCTCAGCTGCCTTAGAATTTTTCAGGACTGAAATATTTCTGAAGAGCATTGCAAATGAGTTAAGTGCATTTAAAGCATGAACTGTGCATCATTAGTGACAGCAGTAAAATATCCTTCATGAACTGGCAATCCATGCATTTTTATTATATGTATGAGGTATTAATGTATTTCTAAATTACTCTGTCTTCATAACTGAAGTTGTTCAATGGCTTTGTTATGAAAGTTTAAATATATGGTGAACTTAAAAAAAATCAATGCAGATACTCTTCACTTAGAAAACACTGATTTTGTTTTTTCATGACATTATACCAAAAGATTGGAAAACACGTGTGCTCTTTAAACTAATGTAACTCCTGTGTTCTGTTAGATTCATACCACCTAAAATTCTAACCTATGATGACTAACACTATTACTGACATCAGCATTATATTGTAGAGTGATTGGGATTAGGAAACAGTTGCCTTCAGTGTTACAGCAAAAAGGAGCATTCATCTTTACTTGTTTTGCATCAATTAAATATTGAAAATGAATACCTGCATTGTCATTAGAATAGGACTCACAAGACAAATCTTTAGGAAGCTGCCTAGCCTAGTAACTTCACTGCTATATACTTGCAAGTGTGTTTCTTTCCTAGCCTCGTAGATAAACATTTGAAAAAGTTTGATCAAATGGTGCACCTAAACTTAAACTGCAGCTGTGCATTAATAATATTTTTCACTATGGGAGCTGTACAACTATGGGTAGTATATTTTGTAGATGAAAGGCAAGGTGAGGGAGAATACCACCTCTTAGTGATGGTACTGCTCAGTTAACCTTTTTGGCATGCCTGGTTGAGTGCAGGGAGTTGGACGGCAGCAACAAAAACCCTAAACCAAACATCAAGAAATAAAACCAGAAAGGACCAGGTTCAGTTTAAAGCAAAAGTGTCAAGAGACCTAAGTGAAGGAAGCCTATAGAGGCAAAGTTTGTATTTCACATGCCTGGCCCTAAGATTAGAGGGAATGCTAAAGAGGTTAAGGAGCACAACTAGAATGTGAAAGTGGGTGATGGGCATCCATGAGCCATTACAGGAACAGGTGGAGAGAGCAGAGGAGTGCCTATGCCTGGCCAGAGCTGGGGGCAACTGGAATGGATGGAAAGATGAATGGCAAAGCAGATGAAAAGGTATAGGTTTTGTTGCTGTAATCTTTGCACTTGTATTTATGTATCCTTGAGATAAATGAAACACTGAGTACTAATGTTTAAAAAAATTTGCATCTCTTAACTCAGCAGCTTTCATAGGCTTCTGAAGAAAAGGGACTGTAGGAGCACAATGCAGCTAGACTTGTGAGTTTAATGTAATTAATGGAAAAGAATCACAGCCTGGATTTTCAGCCTTAAAATGTTAGGCCAGTCTGGTTTGTAGTAAGAGCAGGTAAGTCACTGGGGTAAAAGTCAGAAATCCTCCTCTCAGAGGAATTATTCCCATGATTAAATTGTATGTTGTCAGATTTGGGGGGCTCACATCAAGTATAATCAAATATGTATCTGCATGTCAAGCTATTCTGCCTCTGAATGGAATTAATTAATTCCTCCTACTGCAAAAATAATTTCAATCCATGTCAGACAACTAGATAGTATAAATGAAGTTGTGAAAGTTTAGTAAATTTTAATGTCATTTCTGTAATCATGTTTGTGGTGGAGGTGCCAAGATCTCTGATTCAATAGATCAGAATCTAGCAGAATACCTGTGGTTGAGTAAGCAACTCCAACTCTATTAACACAAAATAGATCTTAGCCTCTTTGAGAATTACTGTTGTCATTTTTTGAGATCATTTTGGTAAGGTTTATTTCTTTGTTCTATAAGAATATCTTACTCTGATGTTTTGTGTTCATTTAATGATCCTCCCATTTGGACTTTAGTAAGGGTATTCCAGGAAAGAATCTGAGATTAACTATTCTGGGTTCAAATTTAAACTAAATACAGCTGATGTGACCTCACAAGAATAATCATAGTGAATCAAAAGCCTAAACAAGTATTTAAATACTAGTGCATTTTGAAAACAAGAGAAGAAAACAGTTATTTTATGGCAAAGCATACTTTAAATTACTCCCTGGATTAACTTCACATTAAATCTGATTCACCATAATACAAATGCCTTGTTTTAATACCTGATCTAGCATCTACAGGAGGAAAATTATTATGCTGCTTTTTACTTACATATTTTATCCATTTAAAATACATTAATGTGTATCCACCAGTAGAATATGAGCAGATTTTTAAGATATGTTCTGAACCATGCAAAGTTTGAATCACATTTGTCAGGCAGCAAATTTCAAAGATAATAAAAACTGAAGATTAATTACACAAACAACTTATACTGCATTGTTCTCTGAACAGTTATGCCATGGAGCTTTTTTTTTTTTTTTGGTGCATATATACCTCCTTTTTTGTTACTGTTAACTGTTCCTGCATATCTCACTTTAACTGAATTTTACTGAGCATTGAGCAAGTTTCTTCATAAAAATATGAAATACTAGTGTAGTTACTGTATTAAATGTTGGTGTCTCTACTCTGTCTTGTTCCCATTTCATTCATGTTCCTTGGCTTTTTATTTTAGAGGATGTCTTTGACCTGACTTTCTTGCATACTGTCAGTTAATCAATCAGGCATTCAATCACAGGTTTTTTAAAAAGGAAGGAAATCCAAATTTTAACAATTTTTGCATTTGCCTTATACGTTAAAAAGCTAGATGAAATCTCTTTGTTGCTTGATCATATTCCCCAGCCTCATGGGGAGTTCGCTTTTTCTACTTCAATGTGTATATAGTTTATTTATTGATAGGATTGTTTTTAATCACTTTGACACCACAAAGTTTTTGATAAGCTGCACTAAATTTTTCAGATGTTTTCAGCTACCTTTCATTTGAGTGTTTTGCAATCATTTGTCTATTCTGGTTTTTTTTTTAGGTGTATCCTCTCAATGGTAAGAAATATGCATTGGTTTTTTCCCTTCTTTTTTTGTATTACTTCACAAAATGGAAATTTCTGGACAATGTTGATGCTGAAATCTCTCAAACACCTTTCTCAATTATGTCCTTGAATCTTTAAATAAATTTAAAAATCATATAGAGCCCACAAGAGCCTTGAATGTTGCTTACAATTGAACTTTTAGTCATCAATAATCACGAAATATGGCATAAAGAAAACCACAAAACCCACAGAGCTGGGATATATATAAAATGGCTTAGAAGGCTCACTTCCTAGTATGGTCAAATGGAGTGTTATTGAACACTGCAGAGCAGATAGCCAGCCAGGGTCCTGACGCTGCTGTTCAAGCCATATAAGCACATAGACAGTCTTCAGCAGTTGCTGTCATTTGCTGACCTAGGAAACAGTGTTGGCTACCCAAAAAGGCGATATCCATCTGAATCATTGTCATTTGCATATTATCTTTCCAGAGTGAAATTGTGCTCCAATATGACTATTCTCAATCTATAATGGCAATAAAATCTTAGAGACATTTTATGCCAATGATCACAATCAAAGAGGCTGTAAACACTCTCATTTAACTCTGAGCTCTTATTTTTGAGGTTTGCTTGATTAAGGCATACGTGCAAAACCACATTCACCAAATTGTTAATTAGCATTGCACTTAGTTTTCCTTTCTCCATTATCCATTCAAGAATATTCTCCATTGCATATTCAAGACATCATGTTGATATCTGCAGGTGAAATCATTATATTGGTAGGAGACTACTGAAAAAGACACTTTCTCATTTGCATTAATTTTAGGAAATTTAACTGCTGCACACTTTGCTATAGTATTTCTCTGTGGTCTTTATTCAGGTAAGCACTCCCTTGTGATCACTGCTGGGACTGTTCACTACTGTAGTAAAGCCGGCTTGTTTTCTGTGTGCAAACTGCCGGCTTCCTTCTCTGAGGAATGTTACTTCAGATTAAAGTGAATAACTTGATTTCAAAACTGAGAATTCCAATTAAAAATATGCTGCAGTAAAGGATATGAAAAGCAATGGAAAACAGAACAATGTGTTGTTTGAGAATATGACAAGCAAATCATATTATGTAGTTACGCTCACTAACAAACTGGTTTACTGCCTGTTTTGTTTTTCTATACACAACAGAGTTCTTCCTTAGTAAGTGTGTCAACAAACAGTATCTTGAATCAAGAACTTATTACAGTAACAAACAGTAACATTGAATCAAGAACTTACTAGTTTTCTCTTTTGAAATGAAAATGTAGCCAGGTTCTTGAACGGAATGTCAAGGCTTTGCAGAGAAACTGAAGACTAGTGATTCATTCAGTAGACCTATGAAAAACGGAGCAAAATTTAGCAGTTATGTTAGTCGTGACCACAAGAGAGTTGAACTTTTCAGGTTGGATTTCACATCACTGCAGAAGTACATTTAGAGATGTACTATCATCACTTTGAATAAGTCAGATTTCTGAGTCCTAGAAAGGGACAGACATTAGGGACAGAATTTTATGTTATTGAAGTTGGGTTTGAAGTTTTGTTATTAGACAAATGCTTTCTAGAAGCCCAGTAATTACCCAGCTAAAAGTTCTTTCTTCTATTGTGTATATAACAAACAGAACATTTTGAAGCATTTTCACAAGTAATTAAATACAACACAATGAATTTAGTTATGTGATTAATTTTGAGATCAGTGTGGGCCTTTTTTAGAAAGTAATGGGGCAGTGTATAATTTAGCAACTAAGAAAGATGGTCATTGTGTTGGACAGAAATTCTGAGAGTTATTTTTAATGGGGGTTTTTTCCCCCAAAAGTGTATGAGAGGTGCTTTATAAAGCACAATCCATGTACTTTGCCTTAGGATAGGATGTTGCATCTGATGCTGTAGTTAGCAGCACTACTTGTAAAATGGTGTCGGTCCTTAGTACTGATAACTAATAAAAGAACATTCTTTCTAAAAGAAAGTTTGCAGCCTTTTAGGAGAAACTTATGTTTAGAGTGAGTTACAGCAAGGAAAACTGTAGCAATTAAGGAATAGCTTCTAATCCAGTTTACCTTCCCAGGCCTACAAAGCCTGAACCCTCTCTATTGATGTGCCAGGCACTTTGCAGGCTGAGGAAAATGGCAGCCACCTACCACCATTGACTACAAACAATTTTTTATTTGGTTTGCCACAATTCCTGTCACAAGCGTTTCCAGAACACCAATATGCATGTACACTATATATGCTAGATAATGGATTTAACATAGTATTGTTCAAGAGTTACTTTTTTGGAAATATTCTTCCTGATGAGCTCTAGGAACTTTTTTTTATGTTTACTTCTACTAATCCTGAAGTATTCAAAGATGGAGTGTTCAAGGACAGTGAATTTCAGTTTCTTATCTCACTTTAACTCAAATTTAGTTTCCCATGTAGACAAATCCTAAATCAAGGTCTCATGTGTCAATAAGAATAGCCATGTTACATTTAATCTTATTTATGACCATTCTTAAAAAATATAGGGAAAAAAGTTCACCTGCTTTATTCTTTCTTCTTTTAAACATTTCTACAGCTCTCAAGTGTGTTTAAGCTGTTATAATGTTCTACTTCTTATTACCAAGACCTACTTTGAAGTACTTTATTTGGCTATTCTTCAGCAGAACATTTATTTTTAACAATTCCAAATGTCAGAAGTTAGTTTCACACATAGAGTGCTGAATCTCCTGATTTTTTTTTTTTTNATTCATATTTTTATAATGTCATATACATTACGTGGACTGTATCCTTTCTTCAGAACCACTGAGATGGTAATGATTTTACAGCAAAATTGTACTGTAATTACTACAGCTGTTGTGCTAAAGCATTTATGTCTCGCTCTGTCCTTTGAATGAAAACTTCTTTTAGTGAAAATAAATTTGTTGAAGAAGTTAATTATTCAGTAAAAGTACATCTGAATTAAGGTGATGGTATTTTTTTCTACAACATTTTAGGCAGACTAATATAACTTAAATTATTTTAATATTTTATGCAATAGTCTGTAATAGTTCATAATGCAAATATTTGGGGGGTTTGCATTTCATGGTTTTATCCCAAAAATACAAATCTGTACTTTGTTCCTCAGTACCCAGGATACATATTAGAAACAAAACTTAAGATAAATTGGCTCTGTCATCCCATCTGGAAGGTGTGATTATATATTAAAAGTAAAATTTTAATTCTCTAGTACTTCAAGAATTTAAAATTAATTATAAGTAGAAAAAGAACTTCTGAATCAAATGATGATTTACAACTTGGATCCAAGTATGGTTATTTTGGTTGTTATGTTGACCTGTTAGTCCAGCTGAACCAACTACCCTGATTTCTCTGATGACCCCTAATCTAATTGTGTGTAAAGAGTCCAACAGAACTACTGTAAAGTATCTTGAAGGTAAATGAGATTGTTTTGACTATACAGGTTGAAGACATATTGTTACCCATGCACATGTGCTATCAGATGTGAGGCCAGGGGAGCCAATAATTTCTTGAAAAAAGAAAAAAATCAATTTCTACCTCGGGAAAACAAAAATGTTAATTATACACAGATTATGTAGTACTTACTGTAGTTAGATTCCACAGAGAAATCATGGAGCAAACTGGTGTTATTTTAATATTCCTGGGGTTTTTTGCTCATATGTGACTTTTTCAGGTAGATGAAAGGACACCCATGTTGTCATTGATTCTTTGATCACTGGGCAATGATGACATTTTTAGTGTTGAAAACTTACCAATCTTCTGTCCTTGGCAACTGCAGAAATTGGACCAAAGAGACTTCCAAAAGCAATGACAGCAACATTCTTTTTAGCGTTAAACAAGAAAAGATTTTCAGTACAAAGTTATCAGTTCTGGTTAATACAGTTTTAAATCAAAGAACATCCATTTACTTTTTTATGATAGCTTATTCTTAATGTTTCTAAAAGGAATTTGTACCTCTTTACATGCTGTTTTCAAAGGATTTGAACATTTGTCAACTCACATTTTCTGGTCCCAAGGAGTGAAGGGAATAATCTGCCTTTTAGCAGCTTCTTTGATCACAGTGCTCAAAGCTCCTGTTTGCAGGAAAACGAAAGCTTTTTAAGGAACTATGGGAAATAAGAGCTTATGTGCCTCTTCTGTGTGCTTATCACATTAGCTTCAACAAGTTAAACATACAGAAGGTCTGCCATCTTCTTCAAGCATGATTTTTGATAGCATGATTTATGAGTTTGCATTTGATTTCCCAACTTGTTGATAATGGATTCAGCTAGTTTATGATGCTGACAGACATCTTGAAGTACTCAGCAAATTCAAGATGAAGTAGCTTTAGCTAGAACTCTAAATAATGTATATAGAAGTCATGGGAACCTTTCAGATTAAATACCAATCTTCAGAAAAATAATTGCAAAAATAAATATTCAGCAGAAGCCATTAGAAGAATAATTTGCAATTTATAAACCAGCCCTACAGATTTTTGTTATTTGTCTTTACTTTCATGGATTAATTTTGAAGTGGGAACGTCAGATAATGGAAATGGACATTGAGGCAAGAGAAACAATCTAGGATAGTCTAGAAACAGTTTAGGATAAGGAAGGACTAGTTGATTACTTGTTAGATTTAACAGAAAACAAATAAAACATCTGAATGTATGTACATAGTAAGTAATTAGAAGTTTGAAGATGTTTTCATTAAGCTTCAACCTGGAAAGAAATTGAACAGGTGTCCCAAATTGGTATTGACAGTGGTTCTTTAGCAGAAGTGAGTGAGCAGTTTGGAAGACGCTCAAGGCTTGGCGAGATTCGTTTCATTCTGTAGTTGGGTGTGAAGAAAGGAAGGTGAGAGAAATTCACATGTGAGAAGCCACGATGATGACATACATTAAATCTAATACTGAAAGTTACTTTCAGGGAAGGATGAACAACTTGGGAAGGCAAGAGAAACAGCACAGAAGGGCAGCAGCAACAGGATCCCAAATGAGCCTCTTTCTCTGGGGTGTCTCTCCAGAGCTGCAGGTGGAGATGATGCAGGATGATGAAAAGTTACAGGCCTGCAAACAGAAGACCTTTAGTATTAATGAGGTTAAGGCTTCTCAGGTGCTTGCAATTTGTTTGATTATGTTTGTTGAGAATTATGCAAAAATTCAAAAACGCTTTGGACAGCTTGGATGGATTTATGGTTTCACAAGGAAACTGTGTAAAACTCCATGGCATTTTGTGTTTTCAACTAGGTGCTAAAGAAAACTTGGGAACTTTGACTAAATGTTTTTGTACACACTAGAACCTGTTACTAAATGAGACACGAAGGATAATATTTATACAGTATTAGAGTGGTAAATTATAAATTTATAGGATGAGTAGGGTAAAGTGAATTGAAGCCTACTAGAGAGTGCCTCCCTGAAGGAAAACCATTCCACTTTGCATAAAAATTATCAACATTTCAACAACCAAGACAATTATATCACCATGAAAATGCAGAGTTTTATAATTAAGAAAATGTAATTCCCAGTGTTGTTTTATAGCTATACAACTTGTATTTTAATTCTTTAATATGAAATTGAAGTTTTGATATATCAAAATGTTGGCTGAATTACCAGCACATTCAATATTTATTTTCTAATCACTGAATCATAATTGCAGATCAGCGTGTACCACTCATGTGCTTAAAATAATCATGAAATACATGTGATTCATGGAACCCTTAGCAGCCATAAGGCTTCCTGTGCATATGCTCAGACACAGCAATGACTGAGAAGTAATTTTATAAAACACATTTGTAGCACTGAAAATATGATATATCTTTCACTTCTCAGTACCAGAACTTGTTGAGAGCACCTCTAATTACAAGGAATATTAGGTAACAGCATTTTTTATGATTTCAGAGAAGTGAAACACACATCAAGATCTCAGTCAAGAGCTGTCAGTTCTAACCCTTACTCCCCACAAATATGCTGGCCTTGTCTTGCCAGGCAAAATGTCCCTAAATGAGCTTGGTTTTCCCTACCATAAAGTAAAAAACCTTGGAGTAAAGGTTGGCCATTTTGAAGCCATGACAATTGGCCACTTCTTTACTGCAGATAGGAGCAGGGAAACAGGAGTGGCAACCCAAAAAGAACACTCTTGGATCTTTACTATCGTATTATGCATATTTTTCAAGTATTGCTCTTCCATTTGTATGATCTGGTCTAGTGTTTTATAGCCATGTATTACAAACATTACAACTGTATTTGCAATCTTTCATAATCAGTATTTTTCTTCCATCTTGTAGAAAACACAAAAATAATAAGACATTTTTTGTAATCTGTATATTTAATTTTTTACTTGAAAAAGTGAGAGCATGGACTTTGTGCATGGCTGCTTTTTATTACTACATTTTTTTAATTTCTGATCTACGTTGTTTTAAAGTATTTTATGGAGGGAATGTTGTATTTAGGTAAAGATTTATTTTCTACTTGCATGTTCTTATTAGGAAAGTGTAAAATAGAAATGGTATCAATTCACCTAAATAAAATAAATGGATTTCGGGCAATTCATGTAGTGAATCTTAGAATTCAAGTGAAATAGTGATACGTTTAATTTACTGTGACTTTTCCAAGATGAGGTTTTGCTGTTCCCATTTTGGATTTCTCCATGTTCAAATCACAGAAAGAATAAATCACAGAATACTCTAAATTGTAAGGGACCCACAGGCATCACTGAGTCCAACTCTTAAGTGAATGGCCCATTGAGGGGATTGAACCCACAACCTTGATGTTATTAGCACCAGGCTCTAACCAACTGAATACTTACCTAAATCTCAAATATGTAAGCATGTAAAACAACTGGTGGAATTGCCCTTTTTTTGAGTGTTCATGTTTAAATGAGGATGTAATATCTGTCTTTGAAAGCTGAGGAACTGCTGGGTGAGCAATGCTTTCTACAGGTGAAAATTACTCAATTGATTAGTAAAAGAATCACTACAGGTAGCAAAACTGGTTTCTGGTTTTGATTCTAAATAGTTTTAGAGGAAAATTCCCCTCTTCCTGAAAGTTTTGAAAAACTAGTGGTATTTAAATTAATTAATTGTATTGTCAGAATATAGTAGTCTCCTCCTCTTTAATTTTAATTTCACATTACATATCATCCCATTTTTACCTTATAATGTTCATTTAGAGGGTCAAATCACTTTTATAATGACATTTACAATTGTCACTTAATTTTATTATTCGATATTAAATAGTCCAAACAGAACATGAAACATTTGTTTACAGAAAGTAATATTTTTTTTCTGCTCTTAAAATTTTTCACACATTGTCACGATTGTCACAGCTAGGCTTTTCTCAACCAGTTCATGGGAACATAATGATTAATGATTTACAACCTGGAGTGGATTTAACTAATTTTTTTTAACTGGCATCATGGTTGCTGAATATTAATATTAATAACTATTTCTCTCTAATTAGCATTAGCATGTGTTTAATACTTTCAAAGAATTACTTGTGTGTTCATTGCCCATCTTCAACAGTGACTGTGACTAATTTCAAAATATAGTAGGAAGCAGGATTAGTTTACGGTTTACTTTGTATGGTTTATTTCACTTCCCCTTTAAGAGGATCTGTGGCAAATGCCAGGGTTTTTTCGTACAAAGTTTCCAAAACAGTCTTAAGTGAAATCCAGATGTGTAAGTTAGAAAGCTGTATCTTTGCAGTGCTTGGTGGTGAGAAGACTGACGTGGCAAATAAAGACAGTTTTGGGAAAACAGACAAATGATCTTTTTCTCAGGTTCAGAAGTTAACTTCAGGCTGAATTTTTCTCTGCTTTTTCTTGAAGACTCTAAAGCTGAACTTTTGACTCTCATTTGTAGCAGTGATCACTAGCAATTTATTTTTCTCTTGGAAACAGAGGAGGCAGTCTTTAAATTTAATCTGAAATTGAAATTGTCCAGCTAGTCTACCTCTCTACTTTAAGATCTGCCTTCTTAAGTACTCCCCTACCCTGCACCTTTCTTTGTTGTCATCTTAGCCTGTGTTTAGGACAATTATTTAGTATTTCCAAACATTTCTGTCATTGAACTTTGCTTGATTCCATAGAAAAAAACATTTTTTCATGAGGACATTGCAAAAAGTAATTTTTGATCCCTGTTTCCTTATCTTTTTTTTTTTTTGATAGTTACAGAATCTGTCATAGGAAGTTCTGTCAAATAACATAAAACCACCAAATCTATCCTCAGTTAATTTAGTACAATCCCAGAAAGTTGCAGTAGATTTAGAGAAACTTTAGTTGAAACTTGGGAGAATTTTAATGAGGAAACTGGGAACAATGGAGTTGTGATTTTGATATTGTTAATCAAGGACATGCTACTTCATCTTCCAGTAAAAACCTCATTACCTCTGATTTTCCTGTGTTGCTGGGTGGGCCTCAAAGCCTATTGCCCACAGCTGGACATTGGCATCAGCTGCACAGAGAGGTGAGGACCAGGGAAACACAGGTCCTGGTAACCTCACAGATGGCACTCTTCAGGAGAGGCAGGAGCAGATGCATTTGGATTGTCTGTAAAAGCATGGACACCACAGCACTGCAAGTGGTGTTTACCCAAGATGATAGAAGACGGTTCTCCACCCACTCCTTTAATTAATTGCAGATGTCTCTTTCTCCCTTGAAAACTGGGGCTGTTAGTTGTAAGGTGCAGTTTTCAGGTGTCCTGAGAGAAATCCTTTTTACTATGCAAATTTCTTTTTTCCATGTTATATCACATTAATTCTGCATAAAATTTTCTTTATACCTTAAAGCAGTTCAAACAGTCCCTTTTTCTCTTTCACAAAATAGCCCCTCCAGGGATTTTTTGTTGCTATTTTTTCTTAGTTGTTATTTTTTCTTTTTATCTATTATTTCTTAGTAGCACAGTTGACAGGCAGGGTAATACAATTAGTTCCAATTTCAAGTAGTATTTCAGGTTTTCTAATAGTATTTCTCAAGTTTATTTGCAATTTATCACACTTAACTAAAAGAAAACAAATAAAGAAAGTCCTGCCCAATACAACTGGAGCAATAATTCTTTTTTGTTACTTTTCCTTGTCCTTTTTACAAGTTTCTCTGTCTTGTGGAATGCTGGGGTGAGTATTTGACACTTGTTGCTTTGTCTTATAAATTGACACATTTATTCTTTGCTAAAGTACTAGTTTCATTATTGAAATGTCAGCTCCTAAACTCTGTGGCTATTTCACTTTAATGTGTAAGATCTTGAGTATATTCAAACCATTCATTTTGCTGTGTTGGAAGTCCATTTTTCTAACTTCTGATGTAGACCTCATTATTATCAATCAGTAAGTGTCTGATCAGTGACACTCTGGAGGGATTTTATTACTGTGTCCAGCTTCTCAGTGGGAAATGTACTGTAGATAGAGATAGTTTTTTCCTTGGAAGTACAGAGAAAAGTTTGGTGGCACAAGTTGCCATAAAGGATAGTCTTCCAGCCAGATATTGGGAAAATATCTGATGTGGTTGATTCACCACTGAAACTGATTGTCCAAAGTGTTTTTGAAATCTCCATGCCTTCAGAGCTTGAGCAGAAACAACTCCGTGTAATTTTATGTGACTTTGAAGTTATAGCTGTCTTCGAGGTTAGCCCTGTTTTGATCAAGAGCTTTTATCAGTTGGAGGTCCCTTCTAAGCAAAATTATCCCTTGGTTCTATGGTAGATCTGCAGCGGGTCAGCTGAGGACTCTTGAGGACATCTCTACAAAGAGCGGATACATGAGGTGATAAGATCACTGGTGTCACAGATTGCATCCTTTTGTGATTCTGTAGCATCTTCAGAATCACTTTAACTTTGCTTGAAGAGCTTTTCCAGATCACCCAGTCTGTGACTGTGCTCTGCACTTCTAGAATATGAGCTATACCTACAGGGCACATTACATCTGTTGACTGTCACCTATGCAGTGAGCTACTGCAAGGTCAGAGCAGCTTAAAGGCTCTCCTGGGGACTCCTTTCCTTCTGCATGCACAAAAGTAATTTCAAATATCTGCTATCTGGTCAATGCTCTGACAAATATGGAACCACTGGAAATCATAGAATTTGAAGCTGTTTTGAGCTAATATTGTTCTACCAGAGCCCAGCCCCCTGCTGTGAAGTGTTACAAATTTATTTTTGTACGTTTGAAAGCATGTTTTCAAATATGTTTGTGCTTCTACTTTGGAAAGTTTGATTCCGAGATGTGCTCAGTCCAACATGGAGGGAACAGTGCAAATGATTGAAACACCCCATGGCTATTTGCAAGTAGTGGCAATGATGATGCCAGACTCACGTGTCCATTTTAGCACTGGTGCTCAGGAGAGGCTCTGTGTGTGTTTGTGTGCATGACTGAGGAGCAGATATCTCAAAAGGGTAACTGTGTGTGTTGGGTACTGAGGGGTGTCTATGAATAAGCTTCTTCAGTCTATGGGTACCTCTGAAGTGGAAGAAGTTATGCACTGGAACTGTCTCCTATGCATATGGTTATTTGTCTGTAGGAGATACATTCCCAGAGTATTTTATCCACCCACTTCCTTTCTCTGATAACATTTTTTAACACTACATTTTCCATTCTGTGCACTGTGTGTGCACTGTGTAAAATGCTGAGTAAATAAGGTTGCTAAGAGCCTTGTTTGTTTCATGTTCTATGCTAATTTAAATTGAATTAAGGCTTTAGAGAACTGAGGAGGCTTGTCTTAAAACTCCATTTGCTAAAATTATCCTTACAGGCTTGAACATAATTGTACTTAGGCCAACGAAATATGAAGAAAAACATTAAAGTGGTTTTATGACAGAACAGTACTTTCCAAATTTATATTTGTTTTGAATAGCACTGCATTTTTGTAATTTATACATTTTCATTAAATCCAGTCAAATATTGGACCCAATAAAAATAATATATAGTCTGTGTATATATATATATATATAAACATATTATGTAGCATATTGCAAATTTTCTGTATGCTTGTTCATAAATCATGAAGATGATCTTTTCTGAAAGGAGTCAGCTTAATACTGACTCAATGTCAGTAAACTTTTTAACTAAATGCTTGTTTCACAACTTTTTCCATGCACATAAAAAAGGTTATTCAATGAAACTTTATGTTAAAATAATCATGTATTCTTAATTACAGAAATCTTTATCTTACATGATACAAAACTGTAGATTGTTTCTACTGAGAGAGATACAGCACAGAAAGAAGGAAAATATCCATTTAGTCACAGCTCTGTACAGTTACTGATGAGGTTTTCATTTCACTCCAGTGCTTTGACCACTCTGTATGGTTAAATTGAGAAGTGTCAAAAGTGAGCTCTTGTCATCAGAAAATTTAGGAAAAATTTGGTATTCAAGGGTTTATCTGTACAAGTCCATTGCTGTGGAGTCATGTGTTGATGCATTACAAAATCCTGTTTGGGCGTATCCTTGTTTGTACTGTAAAACAGTTCTCAAAACTAAAAGTAACAGCACACTCGGAAAAATCTGAATTTTTCTAATGACATAGGCACTGCCTTTCCTCTGATACAATGACGAGTTTTTTGTAAACACTGAAACAATAGACCTCCACATTAGCTCAGATTAATAGGAATACAAATTCTGCTGCAAAAACATACTGGAGGCCTAAAAAAAAATTAAAGACATCTAAATGAAGTAAAATCAGTATACAATGAATATGAAAACAATATAATTAATCACCTAAGCACAGAAAAAATATAGTAAGACAATATGCAAATTTTTATTTTTTATTAAAAAAAAATTAGAGACTCAGACATAGTAGTAACGTCATAAATTAATAGGAAATTGCTCTGATGGTGGTTAATGAGTCCTCTCTGACTTTCTGGTATGTATATGCCTTTTCTTAATAGATCTTACAAATTTAGAAAGTTATAAAAGCATACAACCAGTCATTGTTATGTCCATTCTAAAACTAGATTTTCTTAAGACAAGAGATGGAGTGATGGTCTCTTGCCTCTGCATTGACTGTTGTGTTGGTTCCAACAGTTCAAATAGAATATGGAGTCAATCAAGTTTGATATAAGTATCATACTGATTTTTTGGTTTTTTTTCTCCACAGATTAAGATGCTTGGTAAAGCAGCTGGAGAAGGGTGACATTAATGTGGTGGATTTAAAAAAGAATATTGAATATGCAGCATCTGTTCTGGAGGCCGTTTATATTGATGAAACCAGGTAAGTCAAAGGCAAAAATCAAAAAGGAAAAGATGTTGTGAACTGCATTTTAGAAATTTGGTTTTCACATGCAGTCGTAACTGACATGAGCTGAAGGTCTGTGCACATTAGAAGAAGCTTATGTGGCTCTCAGGTCTTTTAGTAACAAGGTTAAAGCAAGAAAGTTTCAAAGGTGGGATGTAATTATTGTCTAGAGAGAAATACTAAAAGAAATGAGTCAGAATATTATAATCTGGTCAGTAAATACACAAATTCATGAAAAGTTGTGATTTATTTTGTTTGATGCTTTATTTAGGATTATTTTTGCTGTCAGTATTAATGACAATCACCTATACTGTGGGATGACTGCAATTAAATTAGAAATCCTAAGTATTTGGCTTCTTGAAAAAATTTGAAGATATGTACCATATTAAGGTTAAGTAGCTAATTTACAGCTTTTCTTTCTGCATGCTGTCCTCTAAGGTTTTTTTCCAAGCAGAAAGGTCTTGTAAAGATGTTTGCCAAAACTTCAATACTGCTGGAGTGTGTAGTGTATGTCTCAGTTCTATATTACATTTAAGATTTATTTCATGGACCTGGCCCTGTCTCTTGGTTTGTGTCCCCAGCCCCCTCTCCCCTTGCAAATCTACATGGTGCTTGAAGTGCTACTTCAACTTTTTTCTGGTTCTTGTGCTTTACACACTAAAACTTGGCAGTCCAGAGTTTGGAGCATCTGCTGTTGGGGAACTACAAAGGCTACCCATCTGAAAACAGAAGAATGAAAATGAAGGTGGCACTAGTGATCCATTTTCAGAGGATATATGACAGACTAGGTTGGCAGGATCACTTATACTGGTGTCTTGCTCTTAGAGTGTATGCATGTCCAATTATGTAAAAAGCTGACTTAACAGGGTAAGGTAACAGGGAAATCTTTTCTGATCATCCTCCCAGCTGCAATATTGTTCTAGGGGACACTTTCAACTTGATCCCAAGTTAAATACACAACTTGAAAAGCAATAGGGACCTCAGTGACTTCCAGAGGCCTCACAAGTGTTATGAACTGAATGAATTTAAGGTAAATATTTTAAAATATTGGTAATTAATACACCACTGTCGGTATACTTTTATACAGTTTTGTTGAATAAATTAATCCAGCTTCTTTTATATAAAATCAAGTGTTAATTTGTGGATTTATATTAGTTTGCCGTCATATTTTTAGTTCAATTGGCACAGGTCCTTGGGGTGACAGATCTTTTATCTATCTATCTATCTATCTATCTATCTATCTAAATATATTATGTATATTGAAATTATCAACAAACTTCTATTTTGGCTCATATTACCATAAAGGCCATAAAGGAACAAAAGCAGCATATCATTGAGTCAAATGCCAGTGGAGTCTGAATTAGCTTGTGTGGTTGCATTTGTCCTTGCTCCCACCAAAGAATTAAAGTTCTTTGTTCTGCACAGAGCTACCTCTGTGGGAATCTGGAACGGAGTTAACTGAACTCAATAGTACATTGGAAATAATAGTTTAGATCATAAGAAAAACTGCCTATTCCTACTCAACATGAACATGCAATTTTATACATCACAAAGTTCAGATTACTTCAGTAAGTTTCTTACATATGATTTGCTGTTCAGTTAGTGTCTTCAAATCACATGACAATACCCATGCTTTCTATTTTAAGCCCATTCTTGAGTGCTGGATTTTGTCCTGATGAATTTACTGACCCATTGCTTAGGTATCCAAGCACAGGAAGACGACAGCTTCAACCAGCGATCTAAAATTGAATCCTGTCTGTGGTGGTTTCTTCTTTCCCCCCTTTCTGGGAGACAGGCTTCAGTATCAGCCGAGGGAAAGTTCTCTTAAATATCTCTACAGACAGGATAGGAATCGCAACAAACAGAGAGTTCATGATAAACATCCTTCTATCTCATCTTTCTGTTATGATGCATATCCTGTTATGCAGGATAATAAAATGCTCCTGCCAGTGGTTGCTCACCTATTGCAAAAGGACCTTCCACAATTTTTCACAACAACAGAGATGAAAAAAAGCAAAAAGACAAGTCAAAACTAAGGTCAATAAAGAGACCTAAGTATCACATATCTCACAGAGCATGTTCAGTAATGTAGCCAAGGATCAAGGAAGAGCCCACTCCATTCCACAGTTCTGGAAAACAATTTGTGCCACTTAAAAATTAAATCTAGTTCTGGAAAAAACCATTTTTCTCTATAAGCCTGAGTCTTTTCCAGTGAGGAGTTCCAATTTCGTACAGTAGTAGATACCCATTCTTTTCCCCTGTATACTGTTATTTTGAGTTTCTTGAAAAGCCTGTATCATACTATATAGTTGTGTATGCACATAGAAGTAAGTGCAAAAGTATAAGCTGATGGGATATTGAATCTTTATTTATAGTGCAACAATCAGCTAGAAATAGCTGTAGAATTCACACCATTTAGCAGAGGATGAAATATTTTTTTCAGGTCCTCTGACTCCCTTTGTCTGCTGCCATGTTTTTCTATGCTGTAGTCATTTATCTGAGCATTTTTTATAACTATGTACACATAGTTGTTTCCATATTTGAGCTTTCTAAAACTGTATGCAGCTGGATTGGGGAAAAGGTAGAGGAACAACAGATTCTATTCATGAAGTTGTGAGAGCAGTATTCTTAGAAACATGGGTAGGTAGCAGGTATAACCTTCCAAAATGAGTAAAAATTGGTTTGAGCCAATGACCCATATAAAAGGTTCTGAGCTGATGGAAAACTGGAAAGCACAGACATCAGGAACCTCATAAGTGCTGCTTTCCCATGAGCTTCATTATCTATGGCCCTATGTCACTTAATAAGCTTATTTAACAGGTCTTTTTAGGATTGCTACATCTCTCGGTGCTGAATAATTATAAACTGCACTAAACTCTTCCATGAAAGAGATCTAACACTTCAGTAGCTGAAGCAGAGGTTTATTTTCAGCTGAAAATAACCAGTGAAACTCTCACAGTTCCAGCCCCTCAGCAGATCTGCTCTGTGGAAAAAGTTCAAACTTACTCAATAGGTGTTATAAATAATTATGACAAATCTTGAAGAATTTCTCCGTTAGTACCTTCCACTTGGCTCAAGGCAATGGAAGAAAGATATTTAGATTCAAACAGGAAATAAATACAGCCTGGTAATTCAGTCATGACAGCTGTTCCGTTCCTTGTAAACACAGCTCTTCATTCATACTAAGTAAGAAGAAAATAAATCTAATGAAATCTAGATGTAAATTACAAGATTTTAAAAAACTGTGTATTCCAAAGATAAATAAAAAAAAATAATAACTTCTTGTGGAGAATGCTTTTAGGTTGTTCTGAGTAAAATCAGAATATTTTATTCCAATTATGTTGTTTTTCAATGCTTTCATGTTTTAGAAAATACACTTGATTTCAGGAGGGTTTTTATCTGTGCAGTCCTGTATGGGGCTTGCATTTTGTTGCAGGCTTTATAATGCCCTTTTAAAAAAGCTTTAACCCCTTGGGATCTTTTGACTTAGGAGAGACTGTTTCAGTAATGTTTGAAGCAGCTCTGTTGTATATAGCTGGCAATTGCTTTGAGTATTTTTGATTTGACAAGACAAAATAACAAATATACGCTCATGAATTGAAAGGAAATGCCATTATGGATAAGTGGAATTATAACAATACATGTTTGCATGAGAACTCTGGAAATAGTACAGGTATTTCAATGATATTATCAAGGCAAATGCAGTTCTTCTTGATAAAAGGTTCTTATTTACAAAAAAAAAGTACACGCTGTGATAGGTATAGCGTTAGCTAAAAAGGATGTCATTAAAGCCAAACTTTGCTTTTCTCATGAACACCTTGGACTACACTGAATTTCCAGGTTACTATTCCAGTAATGCTCCAAATATTTCTGCAGTTTTTGGACTTAAATTGGGACAAACATCCTCAAACATCCAAAAAGGAAATAGCTTAAATTGCAAGACAAAGAGCTTTGTCATTTCATCTCACCAAATGTCTGCATGAGCCTTCAAGTGCACCGCAGAAATATTTGTGACCAGATCATACATGTATGTATCTTTGCTGTGTGGAGTCCAAGGAAGAAGAAAGGAGCAAATACTTGACTGGATACTGGTGCTCACAGAGCTCTGTGTTGTGGAGGTGTGAATGGAGCTTAGGAAAAGACCAACAACTAAATGAAATTTTCCTGTTTCCAGGAGCTGCTGAGGTGAGGAACAGTCAGTATTGCATGCTATTGGGCAGCTCTTCATTTTGGTTATGTTTGCAAGCTGAAGAAGGCTGTTCCCTGGTATTTTCAAGTTTTTCAATACTGCAACAGAACCTGAGTCCATGGCAGCTACTCCATTTTAGACTAGGAATTGATGTCTCAAAAGATAATAAGCTGGGATACATATTTGATAACCCTGTGCTTGCTTTCACTCTCTTGTAGGCATCAGTACATGCTTAGCAGCTTGTTCTTACTTTAAATGACAGCAAAAGTCAGAAAAGGTTCTACCTTTCGTGTTTCTTTTAATTTTCATAACCTGGATTTTATTATCAGTGTTGCAGGGCTCTAAGCTAGTGCTACATAAGTTGCTGCTGAGCATCTCACAGCAGGAATCTGTTACTTGACTTTGCAGGGCCACTTGCATTCGAGTCTCACATGCAACATACGAGATGTAGCGGGTTGTTTGAGGCATATAGTTTCACTGACCGTAAGGCTCTGGTTATGGAAGAAATTGTGCCAATGCAGACACTGTTATCTATTGAGATTAACAAGCAGAGATTGTCACACCAGCAAATCTCTTAGATGGTGCAAGGATTGAGAAAGTCAAATTCTCTTACATCAAAGAGACGTAGATATTTTTTAAAGGTTGTAAAAAGTACATTTTTAGTCTTTCTAGCTGAACAGTGGGGCGTTCAGTTAATGATGCAATTTATTTCAAAGGATCTAGAAAATATTTCTCCTCAAAATTACAATTTTTTGCAAAATCTATGAATGTTAAAGAAAATATTCTGCCTAATGATACAAGGATAAAACAGATGGAATGGAATGCCCTATTTGGTAGTTATTTGCCAGATGTAAAGTATGGCCTATATGATTCCTCTCTAAGCTGACTTACTTGAGGAGAGATTTGAAGTGGCAATTATTTAAGTGTGAAGTTCAATTATAATCTTGAATATTCAGTCAGGTTTGCTGTGAGTGTGTATTGCTGTCCTCCACAGCCAGTCTGTGGTTAAATGTACTTTGCCTGAAATTGTCAGTAATGAATGTACCATTTGAAGTAAAACATTGTGTTTATCCATTAGGGGAATCTACAATTGATATTTTTCTAAAAGCTCCTATTAAGAAAAAGCTTATTGTTTTGAGATTAGTACAGTATATTCCACCCTTATAAAAGCTTAAAATAAGCCTTTGAAATCTTTTGTATTAACCTAAAGGTTTGGGGTTTTTTTCTGAGGAAAGCTTACAACAGCCTTAAAGTTGTATAGAAAAATACACTTAAAATCACTGAAAATCTATTAAATTCTAACTAAAACTCCTGAGTTCAGTTAGGATATTTAATAAATGGCTGGCATTCCTTTCCCAAAATTATTGAATTTTTCTGTCTCATAGTTTTTGCTCTTATTTTAATTCTGAGTCATGCTCTGAGTTAGTCCCAGCCCTATAGAACTCCAAGAGTACTGCATTAAAGCAGCTGGGGAAAAAAAAAAGGAAAAAAAAGAAGAGAAAAGTAAAAGTAAATGCATTGGCTCATAGCTGTACTCCTGAAAAATGTTATTTTTTTTAGTCATGAGTATCCTGACCTAAGTCTAAAGATTGTTGTTGCCCTTTGATATATACCTCTATATTTCCGAATGGGCAGTACATGTCAACAAGTGAACATTTCCAGTAGCAGTGGTCCTTTCTACATTACTTATCTTCTGTTGTAATATCTATATTTCATCCAGACTATTTTCCATTTATTCAATTAATTGGTAATTCTTCATATGAGGACAATTCTTCTAAGAATATGCTAATAATAATTTTATGAGTACAACATGTTGGTAAATTCATAATTTCCTTTAGAAAGGCTATGTACTAAAAATCTACCTCGTTAATTTTTGAAATTTACTTATCCTCGGTGGGAGTAAAAAGAGTCTTTTAGTGGATGTTAGTAGAAATTGTAATGGCCTATAGAGGATGTAAATATTGATTAAATGTATTGATTCATGTTCAGGAAGATAGTGAGATAATAGAACTAAACAACTTGTAAAAATGTGGACTGACTATTTAGGCTATAAATTCTTCTGCATTCTAGGACCTAGAAGAGGACTTTCCTCAATTTACTCTTAAGCGGCTTGATTAATTCACTAATCAGCAAGGAGCTAATACATCCTTCTCAATCTCTCCTCTGGAAGTCTTTCATTACCTCTGTTAGGCAGCATGACTGATCAGCACTGATGGGGTTTTTTTCCCCCCATAGCCATTATCTAATTTTGGGTTTTTTTCATTTTCTTTTCTTCCTTTCTTGATAGTGCATCTGATATATTCCTAAGGGAAAAGAAATATACTTCTGACTAGTCCATTCCTATATTTAAAATTCTGATTAAATGAAAAGAGAGCAAGAAATTATCACCGCTTGAATTCTGAAAAATTATTCCTAGCAAAAACCACAGTACAGTGACAAGAAGATCAGGTTATTAGTTACTATGACTGCAATATTAATTGATTGCTAAGCTGAAATGCCATGGGCCATGTCTTACTTATTCCCACAACTGTCAATGGAAGTTCTACTCATGGAATGAATAGAATTAAATAACCCAAGCCTCCCCCTCTCCTTCCCACGCGTATCTCTTCCTCATATTGCATCTACTTAACAGGCTAATGGTATATGAGCAAAATAATTGTATGTAACCCTGAAATTCTGACTTCATGTTGAAAAAATGTACTTTCTGTGCCACAGTTTGTTACAGCCTCTTTTTGTTTTGTTTCTTAGCATTTTTGGGTGTTCCTTAGCTTTCTGGAAGAAAAATTAACATGTGTGTTTTAGTATATATTAGTATATATATTTATTTAATTGAACTAGGATATTTCAGTTCATGCCTCCCAGTGAAATGGAGTTTATTTCAGTAGAGTTTTAATTTAAGACTGATTTTGTGAAACAACTATGTAGCTTTAAAATGCACGATCTCTGATCTTCAGGTTGATTGATTTGGAGGATGAGGATCTTGCAGTCACTTCATTCCAATATTTTCTAAGCTAGAGATTCTAGCCTTGTGTTTGACAGCTTTGGTCACTTGTCCACTGATTTACAGAGTGATGTTTTTGAACCTATGTAGGAGTTTACATATTGCAGAATGTCACAAAATTATATTACAATTTACAATTATAAATTATATTGCAAAATCTTGCAAACATCCCTGTAACATTTGATAGGAAGTTCAGTGGTCTAACTGTGTGTCTTTTTTTTTTTAAAGATATAGAATCATAGAATAGGTTGGGTTTGGTTGTAAGGGACCTTAAATATTATCTGCTTCCAACACTCCTCCCATTTGCAGTGGCACCTTCCATCAGAGCAGGTTGCTCAGAGCACCTTCCACATCAACCTTGGACATGAGGGTGGAGCATCCACACCTTCTCTGAGTAATCTGTTCCAGTGCCACACCACTCTTACAGTATAGAATGTTTTCCTGACATCTAATCTAATCTCTCCTCTTTTAGTTTAAAACGTTCTCTCTTGTTCTACCACCATCTGACCCTAAAAAGATGCTTTCCCTCTTTTTTTATAAGCCCCCTTTAAGTACTGAAAGGCTGCAATAGGTCTGCCCAGTCCTTGTTTCCTCTCTTTGAATGTAAGAAACTAATTCTCTAAGAAACTAATTCTTTTTGAGAAGTCGTTAAGCTTATGTGTTGAGGGAGCTGCAAGATTTTGTACTTAGAATCATAGAATCATAGAATCAGATGGGTTGGAAAGGACCTCTGAGATCATCAAGTCCAACCCTTGATCCACTACCACCATGATTACTAGCCTATGCCACATCCACTCTCTTCTTAAATACCTTGAGGGACGGAGAATCCACCACCTCCCTGGGCAGCCCATTCCAATGCCTGATTACCTTCTCTGTAAAGAATTTCTTCCTAAATGCATTTCTTCCTAAATGCTTGCAATGTAATTCTATATAGCAGTTGCTTTCCTACTTATTTTAGTTGGAAGCAGAGACACTGAAACTCTCTCTCCCCCTTGGCACATTGTTCAGTCATTGCTCCTCAGAGAGCAGTGGTCTCATGAAAATTACTGATTAAATAAACACTTTTTACAAATACTGTTTTCTCAGATCTGTCCTCATGAAGTAACTTCTGTTACTGTCATTTACAGACTGAATAATCCTCCTACTTCACAGGTGAATGGTTAAAATGTTTAGAGAAACTTCAGTATGTCTTGCTGACCCTAATTTGTACTCCAGTGGCTCATATCTGCAGAGCTCAGGACTTGGTCCCAAATTCAGATCTGCATCAGACTATGGCAAACTGAAGTAGAGCTGTGCTTTATGCTGCACAGGTGATGTGGAATATCCCTACTGCATGCTGTGAAGCAGCCTAATGCCCATGGTCCTTTTATTGCTGGTATGTTTTCATCTCATTTGAATAACAGTTGGAATAGTTACAAAAATATGTTTTAGGAATTATAAGGTTTATCCCTTATTGTACTAAAAATATATCAAATGTCAGAAATATAAACGTACTGATTTCTCCAGGGATATATAGTAACAGTGTTAGACTAGTATGGATTTAAGTGGACTATAGCATAGTTTTTAATGCAGGGAATTAAGCTATTTTATGGCCTTTGACCTATGCCCAATCTCAGCCTTAGTTTCGTTTTGCAAGATAATTTGCCCAAATCCTTCTCTCTACAGAAGTCCTGCTCCTCCAATTTAAAGTACTGATTTTTGTCCTGTGTCCCACTTTCAGAAAATTTCATAATTCTTGTTCATTCTTCTCTTCTTGCACTCCATGTTAAAGAGCTTTCTAGGTTGGCAATTTTATGTCTCTGAAAAATAGGAATGTTTCTGCTGTTCTTTCAGTAAACTGAGGGAGGATGAGGGGTGCATTTTATGGATTTTTTTTTTTTTTTAAATCAGGTTTTAAAACCTTACAAAATATGCTGCTGGCCAAATGAGCTGCTGAAACTGAGAACAGAGCAGCTGAACACAACTACACTATGCTCGCTGATCACCAATAATTTATATGACTGTTCTGACATCATGCTTCCTACTAGGCATCTTCCTATAATCCCTCAGATAGTATTAGATTTATGTGGGGATTCCTTTGAATTATTTCAGCTTTTCTTAATCATCTGTGATGCTGCTCAATTCCTCTATGTGCCAAAGAAGACCTGGATTTGGCCAGGTTTTGAAAAACTTCAAAAAAAGTGTGGAAGAGACATCAAGTAAATATGAAGAGAGAGTGCACAAATAGGGAAAGGAGTTAACAGTTTCGCTATGGGTAGAAAAAAAACGACAGAGGTGTAAACATGAAAATGGATGGGAAAGCAATAACTTTCCTCTCCCAAATACCCATCTGCTAATATGTTAGCTGAATTCCCACTAAATTTTTTTCTGAGTAACCCTGTTCACTCAGGAGAAGAGGCACATGTTTTAACTTGACAAGCAGATTGTTTGATAAGAAAATCACACTCAAAAATACTTTGTCCATCATTGCTTTATATCCAAATCACACAAACTTGAGGAGTTTCAGAATGGCAGCGCTGGAGAAATAGATCTGTATAAACAAATAATATCTGCAATTCAATTGGCACCACTTTCAATAAAACATTTTATAAGAGTGGCATGCTTTGCATGTGTTCAGATCATCCTAACTCTGGGGTTTCTTGAATAATTGTGTGAAAGAAAACTTGATATCTGACTATATAAGAGATTAGGTTCTTGGAAAATCTTAGCAGTCTGTGTGATATGGGCAAATAATAGCAAGAAAAAGGCTTATAGAAGTGTGGATTGGAAGTGTTGAGTCTGTTTTAAGAGCATATTTAGTTACAGTTTCTTCTAAATAAACTGATGATTTTCAAGTCAATTTTGTTTAAATGAAGTTTCTTTTTAATACTTTTTACATTTTGCAAGACCTATACGTAAGTTTTTCTAGCTTTTTGAACTGCTTAGAACTGTGAAAGCTGACTTTCAATCCAATATTGTATAGTATCTTTATTGCCATGATTTTGTTACCATGCTTTTTATAGGAATACAGATGTCCACACAGAAGGAATTAATTATCTTTATTAAAGGAATTAATTATCTTTCATACTTTCATTCCACTGGAATAACATGACAAGCATGTATACAGGGTGTTCAGCGACGTGCATTCAGCATAGCATTGCTATGTAACATCATTTACTTTGCATCTAAGTATCAAAACACTTTTTGCACCATTTTGGATGGACCACTAGTGTTCTTGGTTATAGCAGGGATTCCTCTTTCTATACATGTTCCTGTCAGTCAATCTTTTTGATTTTATAGTTTACTGATTACACTTCAATCCAGCACAGCTTTGACAACTTTGTAGAAAAATCTTCTTTTGCCTTCAGTTGAATGTCTTGCATTTTAATATCTTTTACCTTCTGGAACATGAGCAGTGGGAGAGAAAAGAGATCTGCTGTGCCCTTTGGCCTCTACCAGAGAAGGCATTTAGTGATGTGTTGAGTTGATTTAGAGACAACTTCAGCTCCTCTGAAATTAAGTTTTGTTGACTGTTCACCTCTCTATACTCCTCTTTGCTTCGGCCTGGCATCTTGTTGGTTACCTTGCATTAATGTTTTTGTAGGAAACTTTTGGACACTGAGGATGAACTCTCTGACATCCAGTCGGATTCGGTCCCGCTGGAAGTGCGGGACTGGTTAGCTTCTACATTCACGAGAGAAATGGGAATAGCGAAGAGGAGATCTGAAGAAAAGCCCAAATTCCGAAGCATTGTGCATGCTGTACAGGCTGGGATTTTTGTAGAAAGGTGAGAGCTTGGTTTTCTTATCACAGCAAATGTGACATTTAACCACAGTGTCTGCCATTCAAGATCCTTTAAGTGGTGGGATGAATCTGAAGCAAATCTTTGAGCTTCAGTTTCTACAATTACTTTATTTTTCTATGCAGAAATCCAGGTGAAACCTCTAAATTTGTAAAATCTCCTAAATGGTGGAAAATTCTGGGGATGAATTCAAAGGCTTAGCAACTTCTATAGTAAATTGTACCAAAGGCTTCTCTAACATAAAAGAGGAGCTTTTCTCATAAGTTCATAAAAGATTTATGTAATCTTTGGGATCAGACTCTTTAATAGCTTAGCGTTATTTCAGAAAATGTGAAAAATGAATTAAAAGAAGATAAATCATTCCAGTGCTTTTTATGGGAGTGCTATTTCTTGATATTTTATTTGCTTTCTTTAGGATGTACCGAAGAACTTCAAGCATGGTTGGTCTGGCTTACCCATCAGAAGTGATAGTCACATTTAAGGTGAAATAAATTTAATCACTGTGGAATTTGAATGTGTTTATACTTAAGTTTAGGGACTTTTAGGGTGAAATGAGGTTATTTTTCTACTGAACATATCCTAGCCATAGTTAGTACTACAGAACTGAGCACACAGAACAGAGAAATTATTAGTTGAAAATTCAAAAATAGCATATGATTCTGTTTAATTGTGATTTCATTTAGGCATTTTTAGAACAATAGGATGAAATTTGTATAAAAATTTTTATAGAAATATGAGATATAGTTTTATCAGCTCACAGTGGTATGCTAATCAGTGTTTCAGAGAGGAGTATTTGTTTCTTTTTTAGGAAAGAAAAAGAGGATAGTATTGGGATAGAGCTAACAAAAGAATCCAAAGCTTATGGAATAAATACAGTATTTGCTGTGAATTTAAGGTATTACTTTAATTCACATAAAAGACAACCTTTTATGGAGATCTGAGATCCTATGTCTATGTAAGCACTTAAAAACTGGTATTTCTTGAGAATATGTACTATTCTCAAGAAGAGATAGTACCTATTTTCAACTTTTCCCCTAGAAGTCAAACACTGTTACATTATTCTCAAATTTCTTTATAGTTACTGACATCAGTGTTAATGACCTATTTAAAAGATGGTATTCACATTGCTCCATGAGGTTCTTTACACAATTTGTATGCAGAAAGTTAAATTTGAAAGTTGAAGACCTTTGACTCAAAGCATGTAAAATTTCCTAGGTTATGTTACAAGTATTTTATTCATAACTGGCACAGCTGTTTTCATCATTAATATTGACATGTTCATTCATGTGTTAGCTATAGTAGGAGTTTGAAAGAATTGGACAATCAAAAAACCACCAAACTCTCCCCCTTCCCTCAAAAAAAACCTCCAAAATATCTTTTTTAATGATCAACTGGAACCTACTTAAGCATATAGAAATGTTATGATTTTTGGTTTTTTGTTCTTTGTTTTTTCTTTTCCCCTCATCTGCAGGATGTTGATAAATGGTCTTTTGACGTATTTGCCCTAAATGAAGCAAGTGGAGAGCACAGTCTGAAATTTATGATGTATGAGCTGTTTACCCGATATGACCTTTTGAGCCGTTTCAAGGTCAGGAACTAGCCACAAATAATAATATGTATGCAAAAATATGTATGTCAAATTTAAAATGCAAGAATGACAGCGTAAGCTGGACATTTTTTATTTTTTTTACTGTAAAATGCGGTGCAAAGAATATGGCAAATCAAATACTGTAATATTCCAATTGTTCTACCAAATGAAACTTCTGCAACCCAAAAAATGGAAAGCCATGTAGACCCATGTCGTGTTATTTGTAAGCATTTGTAAACAGATTATGTATACAGCCTATTTACTCAGCAGGACTGAACCAGTGACCCAGCTTTCTGGAACAAAGATTACTAATAAGGCAGAAAACTGTAGTTAGTCTTAAGTACTTAAGGTCATAGTATGTTGCTCACTACTGTGGAGGAGCTTCAGATGAACCTTCCTCTCCTAGTCAGCTTGGAGCGATATATAAAGAGAAAGCTGCTTTTCCATGGTGTTTGCAGGGTTTTACAATACAATATGGAAATTTTGAAAGGCTGAGATAAAAATATGGATCAAAATGCCGAATTTATTCTTCTAATAGTACCAAATGAAAATTTTTTTATACTTTCAAAATCTCTCCACTGCAAAACTCCATGTTCCTTTTGAAGAGGCTGCCTCACCCTGAAGCTGTTCTGAATATTTTAATTGTAACTGGTAACCCAGCTTTTCCCAACAAGCTTTGTGTGCTTCAAATCAGAACCACACCAGGGCTACCATTAACAACACAGACACGAAGTACACAATGTTACTGGCAGAGTGGGTTTAAGCCTATTCTCAGTTCCATTGTTTACCTTGCAGGGCTTTTAAATAAAGGAAAAATTCTAAAGGAAAATGTAATTTCATTATATGGGTGCCATGTTTTAACCTTGGCCACCAAATAAGCTCAATTCTCTCCCCAGCAGGATGGGAGAAGAGAATTGGAGGCGTAAAAGTGAGAAAATTTGTGGGTTGTGATAAGTACAGTTTAATAATGATAATGTGAAAATGATGTTCTTAATAATAATATAGAAAATTAATGAAAATAATGAAGAGAGATGTAAAACCCAAAAAGAAATGATGCAAATGAAAACAATTGCTCACCACAACTGACTGATGCCCAGCCAGTCCCCAGGCAACAGCCCCTCAGGTGGCCTCCCCCCAGCTTTGTGCTGCTGACCCTGACACCATTTCCTTGGTGTATCCCTTGGGTCAGCTGGGACAGCTGTCCTGGCTGTGTCCCTTCCCAGCTTCTTGTGCACCCCCAGCCTACTCAGTGGTGGGGTGGGATGGGGAAGAGAGAAGGCCTTGACTCTTAATAACCTCTGCTCAACTGTAACTAAAACACTCCTGTGTTATCAAGACTCTTTCCAGCACTAATCCAAAACATAGTCCCATACTATGAAGAAAATTAACTCTACCAAAACCAGCACAATGGGAAAATAAGTGGGACTAGATAGTACCTTTACTTCACACATTGCCTGGAGGAAGTAAAGTCATACTATGAGATTAAAGGAAACCTTGTCTCAAGCAAGTAAAACTGGTGAAGAAAAGGAGATAATCATATTGTTAGACTCCTATCTGTCATGGCTGTACTATGTGAGCAATCTATCCTGCTACAGACAGACAGGCATGTCTTGAAAACCATTTGGTTGATAGCTCTGCAGTCTCTCGTGCATGGTGTATGTAGAGGGATGTAACATCTACAAAAATTGAGTGAAGACTCACTGATGCATTGATAATATTAGACATTTACATTTTAATTTTTTCTTTTGTTGTTTGCTAACTACATTCTATAGTATATTACTTGTGGTTTATTTATTGAATGATTGACTTCGCAGCTGTTGCAGGAAAAAAACGGTTATTTCAATGTTTTCTTCTCCCTAGATCCCTGTTCCCAATCTTATTTCGTTTGCTGAAGCTCTCGAAGTTGGTTACAGCAAATACAAAAATCCATATCACAATTTGGTCCATGCAGCTGACGTTACTCAAACTGTGCATTACATAATGATTCACACTGGTATCATGGTAAGAAATATTGTGAAGTTCAATTTACTTTTTTTCTCAGACTCTGCTGTTTTGAATAAATGTGTACATATGTCTTTTCTTAAGGAAAAAGCTCCCTTGAAAATTGTGCAGACAGAGATTCCAAACTACCATTCAGGCTGTGAACTTCATGTCATTTTGACAGTTCTTCTGAGCTGAAGCTCTCCCTATGCAGAGAGAAAAGGGAGGAAAAAAATCCTTCTTAAATCTTGTTGCTTTTCATCGCCTGGACTTGGGTATTATATATCATATTAGAATAGATAGATTTGCAGGAGTGGGCAGGTGAGAAATTTTTACTTTCACATCACAGCATGGGAGGTGTGATCAGGCAAGGAAGCTTTAGTTTCTGCTGAGGTCCTGGCTGTTGGAAGACGTACTGAATCAGTGCAGGCTTAGAATTATAGAGGCGTAGAATGTTTTGGGTTGGAAGGGACCTTAAAGACAATCTAATTCCAACTGCCCTGCCATGGGCAGGGAATCTTCCACTAGACCAAGCTGCTCAAAGCCCAATCCAGCCCAGCCTTGCACTCTGCAACTGCTTTTTCCTTTAGTTTATTACTTTTTTAGGACTGCTTTTGTATACTGTATGTGTATGTGCCTATAGTATATGTATATGTGCCTATAGTATGTATATGCCTATATGTATATGTGCCTATAGTAGGCAGTATATTGCAGTATATTTGTTTTGCAATGTCACGGTATTTTTTCATTATTTATTTGGGAACTGAGATGAGTCTGTGCAAGCATTTTTATTTCTAAACACTTACATTTAATACCAGCAGTGGGAGTCTCCTCCCTATCAGCTTGGTAGACAACAGTAAATACTGACTGAAAGAGAAGGGACATTGCTGTCAATGGCCTTTGGATTATTTGTCTTCACTGTACCTACACTTGTCTGAAAAAAAAAAAAAAGAAGACAAACCCAAAACAAGAAACAAAACAGCTTGGAAGAGATAGTGTCTGAATTCTGTTTGTTTTCTAGCTTGCAGAGCTATGAAACAGTTCTGTAAGACTTTGGACAGAAAAAGTTTAGGGCTAACTCTAGATGTTTGTGCTCATTTATATACAAAATAAATGTCAGTAAGTCACTTATGTTAAGCCTTTTCTCGCTTAAAACTTTGCCTTTAGCTTCAGTGGGGGCAAGGAAAAGTCTCTAGGCATTGCAGGTTTTTATTCTACTGTTTGAAGGAAGTATTTTGCTTCTAACTATCAAGTTTTGAAAGCTACATTTTAACTCCAATACTCCTTCCTGAATGAAGCCAGGAGTATTCACCAGCCAAGATTCCTTTTCACATTGAGATGCTTTCTTGAAAAAATGATTTCCATATTAGACTGAAGCAGAGCCTAGACAGCTCTTGCCAAGATGAGTCCAAACCAAAGCTTTTGTATATACTATTTATCTATCAAAATAATATTTTAATAAAAGAAAAATATTGAAGAGATTAGATCATGGTTCCCAATCTATCCTTGTCTTCTACTTTAAGGTTAACTGCAAAAGTTAAGTTTTGTGAGACATGTCTTTGTTGCGGGTGTACACCTGGATCAGCAATCTAACAGGGAGGAAAATCCCTGTGTTTTGTTATATACTATAAACATCTCTTTGGCCGATTGTATCTGTGCCCCCCTGCCCTTCAAAAAACATGATAGCATTTCAGATTTTCTTTGTGATGCCAGGACAAGGTTCCAACTTCCAGAGCTGTCCTAGCCAATTTGGGACATTTTGCCATTCATTAAACAACTTTGCAATACCCTTTGTGCATTTCTGAACACTGAATGAAGGAATCTGTTTCATATTTGAGTATCTGCTATCTCACTGCCTGCACACAAGTATGAGAAAGGTGTCACCAATATTACAACTTACAATATTAGCATCTTAACCTTCTAACTACACTTTGATGTGATTTGGACAATTATTTTCAAAAAAGTTTAGACTTTACTGCTGCAAAACCTCATTAATGTTGCAAAACTGCTACAAAATATTTCTATAAAATTAGGCCAGCTTTAATTCACATTTTAATTGCCAAATTATGATACTGAATTTTAATATTTCTCTGCTCATGGCAGGGGTGTTAGAACTATATGATCTTTAAGGTCCTTTCCAACCCTAGCTGTTCTATGACTCTATGATTCTGTGATAGAACTAGGACAACAATTAGTCAAGAATGCCTTCAAACAGATGTAGCTTGCCAGGCAGAAGGAACATTTATGGAAATTGGTGTTTGAAAGAGGGCCTAGTGATTCTGCAGCTTGCAAAGTATTTCTGCCCCAAATGTCACTTGCAATTTGAGTGTATCATGCATCAGTATCATGAGAATGTTCTATTTAGCTTGTTTTTTTCTTTCTTTTCTGTTGCCCAGTCAACTCTCCAGGACCCCACTCATTAACAATTTGAAATTTGCTTCTCAAGCTAATAATTTTCAGAACATGTCATTGTGCACCTCTTTTAACTCTGCTGTATTTCTAGCAAATATCTGGATTGGAGCCAATTTGATGCAATTCTAGATCCAATTCCAGTGGTTTTTCGTTTTGTGGGTTTGATTGGTTGTTTGTTTTGTTTTCTTTTTTTTTTTTTTTTTTCAGGTTGGAGTGCATGTCATACTGACTCCAAAACTTACAAAGATTTGCTATTTTCCTTGTTCATTTCTGAAAGACTTACTGAAGCAAATGTTTAAAAAAGCTGGGTATTAGAAAATCTGTTTCACAATTCATGTTGTTGAGGTCATATGTTTTGTATCTTTTATAGGGAGCTGGAAAACAGGCATATTTCAGCAATTGCCAAAAAATTTGGCTGATCAGAGTTTATACTTCTCCACAAACCCTTAGAAAGATTCCAGTGCAGAATAACACATATTCAGAGTCACAGTTCAAGAAATAAAATTATTGTTGTATTTTTAAAAAATTGCTGTCTATCTTAAGAAACAAGATTCAGCCACCTCAGATCAACGTGTTAGAAAGTTAGATATCACAGATGGCACACAATTTATTAACCTTCCCAAGAGATTAAATCCCAGATGATATGACTGAAATGTATAACTCAAGCTTGCGTTTATGAAGTTTTCATCTTTATAAAGATTTAAGAATCCAAGTCCCAGGGAATACATCTCGTAAAGAACTTTTGAGTCATCGATCATCTTCCCACCATCCCTTTTCTCCTCCCACATACCTGTATTGCTGAAAGTAAAGGAAAAAATGTCTTTACTGTCAATAAGTGAATTTTGAGACTCCATTTCTTATTCAGAATTTCTTACTCTTTTTAATCCATTGTTGTAAAAAAATTAGTTTCAAACAGAGCTCATGGTAAGTTGAAATATATCTATTTACTTATAAGCAATTTATAACACTGGAAAACAGCTCTCAATAGAAGAGATACTTTACATTAGGCATTACACCTACATGGCATAGTATTTTTCAGGAGGGAACAGGTTTCAGTTCTTCACAGTGTTGCAGACCTCTAGATACCTGTTTTTCCCTCTCTGTTTGAGAAAAACACTTGTTAACTCTCTAAGAGCTTTTTCCTGCTTCCTTAGAAATCCTTTAGCTAAAGCACTCTGATTCTCTGATTTGAATACTGATCTCAATTTTGACTGTACAGCTTGTGTCTCTAGTGTACTTGCTCTCATATACTACTATATGAAGTCTCTGTGTTGCCCATAGATATTATCTGTAAGGAATGTCCTTCTACTTATGAACGCATTGTGTAGCAACTATTTTCATTGCTAGAAAAGCTGACCTTTAAAAAGACATGTCAAAGAAAAAGTTTGTTTAGTTACTAATAATTTCTGTGTTTCTATTCTATTTGGTATGTTGAAAATATTGTGAAAGCCAGGACTGGTCATGGCCTGGTTTCTTCTGACACACAATACTATGAAGGTCATCGTTTCCATTTTTAGAACTGCTTACAGTACATTCTCTTTACTGTGTTGTGACCTTTTGAAATCTGTGCTTCTTCACCAACAGGCAGTACTGGTTCCTCAGCAGTCTTACTTTGTTTGCTGAATGACCTATTTTATTATTCTGAAATTACTTATGCATCTTGACTGTTCCCTTTCTACTTCTTCGAAAGAAGTACTACTATTGGCAACTTTTACTACATCTGGCAGCTTATACATCTCATATCCATTCATACGCATGTGTGTGCATATTTGGCTGCATAAACCTGAGATCCTTCTTTGATCCTTTAGAACAGAAGCTTACTTCTATGCCAAAAACATCTGAAATATGTGTGGAAATGCTTGACTGGCATTTGACTTAATCAGTCCCGTGACTGTGGGGGTTAATTATCATATGATTTTTCTGCCCCCATCTTTAGATGGAGTAAATTTTCTCCTCAAGGATGATTTATCATTCAAGAAATAGAATTTGGAAGAAGATAATAGAGGTTATTTTACAAACGGAGTGGTACAGAACAGCCTCAGTTAGCAAGAGTTATAAAAGGGCACAAAACTCCAGGGTCTGCATTATTTTGTATACATGACCTGTATTACCTTTTGTTCTGTGTAACTGTAGACTAGCCTTATGCACCCTGTTTGTTTGGGGTTTTTTTTAATCAGTACAAACTATGAAAAAATTTAGAACAGAAAAGTCTCCCATGGGCCTAATTTTAGCACTATGTACACTGGCAAAATACAGTTAATGCTGATGTTGTACATTGAATTTTTATGAACTGTATATATAGTTTGCTAAAAGATAAATTGTAACCTTAACTTCATATCAAGCTTTTAAATTAATATGGTATAATTTGGAAAGTTTCATGTGTGGGGTAACAGATTAGATACTCATAGCAGTTACAAAGTATACCATGTAATTCTCTTGATAACTTCTTATATTTTCAGCTGCCAATATTTACTTTGCTAGTGACCAAATGGATGTTAACTTGGTCTCAGAGAAATCATAACAAGTACAAGGACTTATTTTACTGTATAATACTGAAGTGTTATGGATATATAGTTGCCTGGAATAAGACAAGCGGAAAGTTTATTTAAGTTAAAGGTAGTGCAAAACATTTTCAGTACTGTACTGTTTAATCTGAGTTAGGCTATTATAGCAAATGTGACTGGGATTTGTTTTTCACTTACCAGCACTGGCTCACAGAACTGGAAATTTTAGCAATGATCTTTGCAGCTGCCGTCCATGATTATGAACATACTGGGACCACAAACAATTTTCATATTCAGACAAGGTAAGCAAAATGGTCTCTTAAGAGTCATATCTGGAGTTCAATGTTCATTTGTCTGAACTATTTCATATCTCTTACTAATAAAGCCAGGAAATAACCAGGTCATGCCTGATTTTACAAATTGCTTCCTTGACCTCTGTACAGTTAATGGGACCATTCACATGGACAGTGTGGAAAAGGAAGGAGATAGCTCCATAATGTTTGAAATAATTCTATTTTGGAGCTGATATGTCAAGAGAAATTTCACAAATATTCAGAACATGGACTTGAAAACCCCTCACCCCCCTATTTGTTCACTTAAATTCTGATACTTTTGAGTCAAAAATTTCTTCTACTATGTCCGCATATAAACACTACCCTGCTTCCAGTGATGTGCCTGGACATGCTTCAGGTGCTACATTTTGTTTCATTTTGTGTATTAAACTTACAAAGTCCTGGTGCAGAGGGACAAACCTTCAATTACAGCTTTAGAAATACCTACCATGAACCCCCTCCTAGCATGTTTTGACAGCATCTGCAGTAGGCATGAAAAAGAATTCTAGATAGGAATCCAGTCTGAAAGTTAGGCTAGCTGTATTCTCATGCAGGTGAAGCATGTCATTCTAGCTGCTGGTCCTGTACAACAGCATATGTCTCTTCCCCTTTCAGCTTACTGAAGAAAAATCTCTGACCAATACATTACTAAGTGATAAATGGTACACCTGATATTTAACCTAATGCAAAGCATATTGTTCTCTTACACTAGGCTATACTTTCTTTTGAGTATCCTCAGTTGAGGAGTTTGCTTTAGCTGGTCTTAAGAAAAAAAAAAATAAATTCAGCATCACACTGGCATATTATAACAAAACAGCTCAGTGCTAGAAATATAAATACTTTGAATGGAAGCATCCTCACACTCAACTATATGGATAAAGTGCCCAAAGGTAACATTTAAATTAAATCTGTAACATATGTGTACTCCAAGACATGCCTTTCAATAATGAACAAATTCTAGATTTGCAGCTGAAATAAGAACACAATTCTTTTCTCCCTCAGCACAGTCTGGCTAAAAATAAACCAGTTTGTAGTTCCAAGTTCGTATTACTTTTCTATTTTTGTCCTTAATATTTTGCTCTGAAGTATTGCAAGAACGGAAAATTAATTAAGCTGTTAGCCTTTGAATTTTACTTGCAAACAGGTATTTGTTTTGTAATGTAGCTCATTCTCCTATCTTAATGTAAGTTGGTCCTGATGTGGTATCCCAGGGCTGTGATTCCAAGCTTCTTTTGCCTCAGAAAAGCTGATGGAATTGCTGCCATAATCATAGCAAATCTTAGCACCACTTAAACCTATCCATAAGTAGCTATGTGCATCAAAGTGTGCTTCTTAAATGTATGTGATTGGCATAACACAGATTGTCCCACAATTTCAGTTGGATTATGAATAGAAACATATTGAGTTTTTGCAGGTTATGGTTCATTCCCTCTAAATAAAGTTTCCAATTCTATTTTAATTCTTTAGAAACCTTGGTACCATACATGACAATATATAATATTGTCCAACAGAACAAGAGGTTCAATATAGCTTATTTATGTCAGAGAGAGCTACACTACTTAATTATCACCCCTTTCTTCTAGTACAGATTTTTCAGTTGACCAAGTTGAAATATTCAGTAACAGTTTTATCAGAATGGAAGTGTAGCAGAGAGGAGAGACCTGAAGTTGCTTAGCAGGTCAGATAAGGTCTTGGGGAAATAAATTCCCTAAGAATTAATGATGTTTGAAGCTAAGTATGATAAATCCACACCACATCAAAATTTGTGAAAATTTCAATGTAATTTCAGCATTGTACATTAGTCTTTAATTAAGAGGGAAAGGATACTGTCAAGTGTGCTGTGATTATGGTATGGGTCTTTCTTTAGGAAGCACTTGAATGCAATCAAATTTCAGTTCAAGGTTTTCCTGTGTTTCTGACAAAAGATGGTGTCTGTTTAAAACATATGAAATTGAAGCTTTTTAATATTTTATTATTTACAGCTCCTTCTGATAATAAGCAGCACAAAGCACATATCTCAGAACAGGGGTAGTAACTTCTTAACATCCATGCTGTTGGTGAAGATGTTTCATTTTAAATGGTTATATTGCCAAAGTGTACTCTTGGGTAGCCTAATTGGAGCATTTCTGTTGTTCTGTGGTCCTATCTATAGTTAAGAAGCTCAAACATCCACAATTTTTTGTCACACTTAGATCATATAAATAAAACATCACACATTTAAAAGTATGACTTTCCCACAAATGGTATATACAATGGTCTAATGGCAATTTTTTATGCATCTAAGATGGAAAATCTATCAGTATTCGATACAATATGAACAAATACACATAGTTTGATATATATATATATGTATATATACACATATATGGTCAGTAGTTCTCATAGAGAATACATAGGCCTGCCTTTCACAGTGCCATCATTAGGACGGTATTACAAAATCTGCCTTTTTTTTTCAACACTAGGTCAGATGTTGCTATATTGTACAATGATCGTTCTGTTCTTGAAAATCATCATGTAAGTGCTGCTTATAGACTCATGCAAGAAGAAGAGATGAACATCCTGGGTAATTTAAACAAAGATGACTGGAGGTAAGACTCGCTGTGACATTCAGGCATAATTCCAGTATTTATAAATAATAAAAACCACCAGGCCTTCCCCGTGGGGTCTATTTTAAGAATTCAAATTACAGGAAGCGATGTTCTCACTGAAAAGAGTAATGGATATTTAGAGCCTAGGGACGGTTGCTGCAGTGCTAAGAAATATTGTTTGGGAGACTCCAAACAAAATCAAATTTTCCAACACTGTGCATTTATGAGGCACAGTGCTGGACTGTGTGGACAGTGTCTCAGGTGAGATAGATCACAGTGCTCCTCTTGAACTGGGTTAGCTTTGTCTAAAAGTGGGTTAAAATCACAGTGCAGAGTCACACTACTGCCAGCCTGAGCATTACTGCCCGTGGGATTTCATCGTAGTCACATCTTGGTTAAGCATTAAAAAATTGATTATGTGGGGAGTCCAGAAATAATAAGGTAAAGGCCCAGAAGTGCTACAAAAACCTCTTCGTTTTCTTCTCAATTTTAGTGTAATTCCTGAAGAAAATTTGTCAAACTGAAAGAGTGAGGATCATAATTGATATACCACAAATACTAAGACCTGTAAGGCTAAAATGAACAAGTGTTAGACTAAGACTTTCCTATTATTAAAAAGGACATCTTCGTATATCTCTGTTAGATACATATAACATTTAAAATATGAGTCTTCTATGTGTTTCTATACACATACCTATTATTCAGGGATCCAAAAATCCTTTCAAACAGGTGGACTGTGAAGCTAGAAAGCTGTTCTGCTTTCAGGAAAGTCTTCCACCGTGAATGATGCAACCACAAATAACAAAGCTATACTCTCTTTAATTCATATTTTCATACAACTATACACTTACGAGAGAATGTCAGATCAAATTTGGTGTGGTGTATATTTACAGATGAAGGACTGTTTTACATGCTAGATTTACATGATTTTACTCATCTACATGATGAGAGCACCCCTAAGTAAAGAATTTATTGAGCATAAGTCTCCTGGCCCTTTTGGTTTTCAATTAATTGTTTTTCTGTACCTGTTTCTAAAACACAATATTAAAAGTATTGCTAATTTTTAATTTAATACACAATGAGAGAGGAAGGATACAGTTTTTCATTCTCTTTAGAGAGTTATTCTCAGAGGATACTCATTTGGATTTAGTTATCAGAAATTTTGTGCTGTAAATTTAGTTCTGGAGAAATCTCTCCAGAAGTAAATTGTAAACTTCAGCAATAACTGTCTATACACCTAGATTTTCATTGCCAACATGAACCAACCTTGTTCTTCTTAGAACTATTTTGGGCCTGATAATTTTGGGGCTGATAGGTCTCTGTGATCCTATTTTTGCTTGTCCTAACTATTGGGTATGGAGAACATGATTGTGCCAGTAGACAGCCATCAGAGGCTGGTATTCTGTCTTTTAAAACCATCATTTTAGGGAGAAAATTCGTTTCAAGTCTTCAGACTTGTTACCTGGAGTATTTTTCTTTGAAGTGGTGCTGTTTCATATTGTGTCCTACCAGAGAATGCTTCAGGTAGAAAGGAGTAGGCCTTCTTCAGTCGAATTTCAGTTCAGCGTTGTTGGATGGCTTGGAAACACTTATATGCATCCCCAGTCCTGACTTCTTTGTCAAAATTATTATAGTTTGGGAACCCCTGAAGCAACATACACTTAGTCCAGCTCACAGAAATCTGGCTGCCAGTTGGTAGAGTTTATCCCAGTCATTCCCATTTGTTATGTCGCTGAGAAAAATAGGTTGGAAACAAAATATTTGCCAATGGAAAGAGGAGCCCGCAGTTTTCAAGTATGTGATGTTTATACATACTGCTCAGGTGGACTGCAAACAGAATAAAGGGGAAAATGTGATAGGCTCTCTTCACTTTCTGAAGCACACTCTTCTCTGCATACATTGTTTGGTCTGGGTTTCCCACAGTTCTTTTCCCAGTTCAGTTAGGGTTGATTTTGTCTAACGTTTGTTGAATTCATTTCTCTGTAGTTTCTGAACCTGTGATAAACTACCATATTCTTTTAGATGTTGCTTGATCCCACAGTGGTTCTGATTACACTTGCTTTTCTCCCACAGTATTCTCCCATTGTAACCCAGTTACAGGATCTTATTTTAATTTTGCAAATTTCGTTTGTATAGAGTGGCTACACAGATCCTATTATATGCAGCCAGTTTGAAGTTGGTGAGATTTGGCAACGAGAGAAACTAGAATTTATCATCTCTTTTTGGGCCTATTCAGTACAACTTAGAAGAGATCTGTGAATTGACTAATAAGCTCAAACCACTAAACCAGAACACTCAGTTCTGTGTTTTGTCACTTAGCTAAGCAATTACAGTCTGTACTTTCAAGCGAACAGTAAATTCCAAAGTGCCAGTCTGTGCCAACCTGTACAACCTGTTCACATCTGAGACTTCGATTTAGAGGGGCAGTCATGGAAATTATAGTTTCCTGGTATTTTGTTTCTAATATCCAGAAATTCCTTTAACCCTGTCATGAGATACTGTTGTTCATTGGTGCAGTGATGGATTGTTAGCTGCTTAACAGAAGCTCTTCAATTTTGTAATTACTACTATAGTGAGCTTTTTGGATCTATACTGAAATTCATGCTGTTAAACTAACAGTTTTGAAGTTTGCACTGCATCAAGTTGGCAGTAAATTGAAATGATAATTTGTTCAACTTCTTAATGTACTTCCTGGCACTGATTAATTTCTTTTCTACTGTCATATCTATTTTTTTAGGTGTAGGGATTTAAGTTTTAAAAAATTTAACACTGCTGACTATTTAAACTGAGGTTCTGCTAATTATTTCAGCAAGATGAAGCAAAATGGCAGAGAATGACTTTATAGTATTACATTTCTCTTCTGCATGGTAACGTTAAGAAGATAAATGTACTAATAAACTGACAACCTCAATTAAATTTAAAACATAGGCTTTGGGTCTGAGCAGGGAAACACTGCCAACATTCTGAGGGTGATGTCCTTTGTGGATAATGCATGTGACATTCACAGTAATTTCTCAGTCTTTTCTCAACTCTGAAAATATGTTCCAGTCATTCATATTGCCTTGTTTCTCTCACTTAGTGCCCCTAACTAACCAAAAAAGGGATACTTGTTTGTCCCCCTTTCTCCTTTGATTTACCAGACTTCTAGTGTCCTAGCACCACATGTGTTATGTCAACAGTTATAGGTGGTGAGGCACTATTACTGTCTCAAACCATTCCAGTCAGAAGGCATACAATGACACAAAAAAGACTAATAAAGCAATATAAATGATCTGTAATGCACAAAGAATAGCACTGCTTTCCCAAATTCCCTTGGGATTCTTCTGTGTGAGGATTCCTATAACTTGCAGATGACCTTATGTCTTGAGTTCCCAACTTGCTTGTCTTAGTCTGTTCCTGCATTTTTTTGATTAGTTTCCAACTGACTAAATGTCTTTCTTGTGGACATCTGTCCAGGTAAAGCTGGTTTCTGTTTGTGGATTAACTACTTTTCCAAGAAATTCATGTGCCACTCCTAGTCTCTCTATTACGACACTGTTCATGTAATTTTTTTCACAGTCTTATATCTATGTCTTTTTACAGTATCCTATCCATAGGACTTATGGCTATAGGAGGGTTAAGAAAGTGTGGCAGCTCAGGACATGACAATTTGCTTAAGTGGAGATGATATACTCAAAATCAGTAATCACTGGATTTGGGGCCTGAAAAACTGTTGTGTGCTGTACGTGAATACTGTTACCATTTCCCTTCATAGTAAGACAACATCTGCATATCTTTTTGCCCAGATAGCAGGAGAAATGCTGACTGTATTACCCTGATGCTTGTAGCTCTGGACTGCCTGATGATCATGGGAAGAGATTTCTGTCCAGGAGTTACCTATAAGACCAGCTGAGGGTTTCCTTAAATATGGAAGTCAAGACAGTCTTTCTTGCCTGGGAAGTAATTTGGTAATGGTATCAGTCCAAGAGTAATCTTCTGTGCAACGCTAGTAGACAAAGCATTTTTAGCTCTAGTAGAGCTTTATTTAACGTTTCCCAGTCAGGTCTCAATTTTCTGTCTCTCTAATTATGATGGATGTGGGTGCAGGTAGGAAACAACTGCAGGTGGAGAGTCTCTCCTTTGCTTGTTAAGCAGCTTTTTAGTGGCCTAAAGTCTTCACAAATGTTTGAGAGGGCAGTGCTACATTGTTTGATCCTTATTCAGGTGATGGAGGTAAGAATTAGGGTTTTTCCGCTGCCAAGACGATATGAGTAAACTGAAAGCAGTGTTTTACTTCTCTGTGTGTCTTGTGTAGTAGGAGTGAGGTGTTTTGTGAGTAGGTGTGAACTTATTTCTAATCGCTCTTAAAAGTTCAGACATTTTAAGTTCCTAGGAAAATCTCCCATAGAAAGGGGAAGTGATAATTATTTCAGTCTTACAAACAGCATGGTTTAATAATGCAGAGCCCTCAGTTTTCATGTACTGTTACCTGGTATTTGTTTGTTTGGGGGGTTTTTTGTTTGATTTTGGTTTTATGTTTTGTTGTTGTTGTTGTGTGGTTTGTCTTTTTTTTTTTTTTTTAATGGATTTGACTGTGTTTGAAAGGTACAGTTTCAAAGCAATGTGCAAGAGGAGCAGTAGGGATGCAAAATAATAAGTATCTTACGAGGTCAGATAAGGTAGGGCATTTTCTGAACACAAGTTGCTATGGCTGCATATTGTTGAATAGAAGGGAGAGGATGGAGTCTTTATCCAGTTACATCAAAACAAATCAGGGATGAATATATAATGAGGAATATCTGCTTAAATATGTAAATAATTTGGCTTGAAAGCAGTCTTGATAGTCTTTATAACAAAGTATTCTAACAGCCCTGAAGAAAACTGTAAATTACCCCTTTAAAACATAGTCCTTTGAAAAAACTGCATGTTAAGTATATCAAATATATAAATGCAATATAAAAAAGGTCAGTAAAAATTACTAAAATAGGATTCTACTGTTGTAATTGATACTTGGACATCCTTAAGATTGGGGGTGTATTCATGAAGATATATGCTACATAATCAAAGTTTTAATGTGGTGAGTTGTTCCCCACATATGTACTTGCACGTAAGGCCTTCTAGGCCATTAAAAAGTATGCAGATAAAGACCCTACATGGACTCCTACATGGTTTACATATAATCCTTCTACATCAATGAAACTGAATTTTCAAAGTCAGTAATTATTATTGACAAAATTAATTTAATTTAATATGCAATCAGAATTAATGTACTTTCTTACATTATTCATGATTCATATTTTACTGGCTTCTTTGTCATTTAATAGAAAGCTGATGGACAAGCCAACTCTGATCATAATACCAAGACAGAGAGGCTGAACTTGTACTGAACCATTAAATAGGCATTACAGTATTTTTGAGAGGAAAGGTAGTTTGCCATAATGATCTTATAGCGATATAATGTTGATAGTGTTTCAGATGTAACACCTTTTGCTCTTTTGAGTGTTTCCACAGCCTTCTTCCAAGGTTTAGTGTTATGCACGCTCTTCATTAATATGAGGGCAGTAATAAAATACACAAATGTATCATCTTGTGTGGCTGTAAGCCCAGAGACCAACTGGTTTTTGCATACTCTGCTGCTGGACAAAATAAAGACAGACTTATAATGGGTGAGAGAACTGCATGTAATATTAGTTTATGCACTAGAAAATAGGATTTACAAAACAGTGTGACTCTGAAATAATGATTGCAGAGTACATTTTCTGAGGTACATTGCTTTCACAGAATCCCTTTAGGTTACAATGTTCAAGTTGTTAATAATTTATTTAAGTGCTTTTTAAAACGTAATAAAACCCATGATGTTGTTTTGAAAGTTATAAATTAACAAGTGCCGCTTAAACAAATGTACCATACATAGAATAAATGAATTTTAATCAGTCATTTTGCTTTTAATTATTCTTAGGGAGTTGCGTAGCTTGGTCATTGAGATGGTCTTGTCTACAGATATGTCGGGTCACTTTCAACAAATTAAAACAATGCGACATACTCTACAGCAGACACAAGGGTAGGTTATTTTCCATTCTCTTCATTATCTGTAGTCTTTCAATGAGCTCATATGCAAGAAAAGAATTTAAATAGTTGCTTTTGTTTTGAGATAATTGGAGCATGTCCTTGAATTGACAGGGTAGACAAAGCCAAAGCCATGTCTTTGATTCTACATGCAGCAGACATAAGCCATCCAGCAAAATCCTGGGAACTGCACTACCGGTGGACCATGGCCCTGATGGAAGAATTTTTTCGACAGGTGCCATTTTTAAAATCCTTTCATAAATCTAGTTCAAGAAGCAATGGTTATGCAATTAAATATTTCCATAAGTCTACCAGCAAGGTTGCTGTTGGTTATGATTGACAAGCATAGTCAGTAGCATATATTCTTTACTTTTCATACATACTACTGACATTAATTCAACTTTTGTGTGTGAATAAGATGAAATGGTTATAGCTTTATATCTATTTCAGCTGATATCAGAATTCTGAGTGTTGTAGTGGTTTTTTTTTCTTTCAAGTATAATATAACTTGTCAAGCAGTTTTCATTCTGTAAAAGGGATTTATATATTCTTTGTGTTAAAAAAAACCACCACCAGGGTAAGATAAAGGAAAATAGGAAGAATTCATGTTCAGAGAAGGCAAAAAGTTGTCTCCATTTCACATTTCTTTTCCTTGCTAGTATAATTTTTCTTGCTAGTATTTGACATCCATAGATGCCACACAGATGTGAAGGTGTTGCTTACATAACAGCCTGGTCCAAAGCCAGAGTTAGACAGTACCATCCTGTTAACACTGGGGCCATACATCCTAAACCAAAAATGGAGACACAGCTTTGTGAATGTCTTTTCAATTCTGTGAGGTACTGGATTCAGAGAGAAAACCCAGTAGATGTTGGTGTCACTGCTGTAATTTTTTAACTCCCTTCAGCAGATGAAAACAAACATATCTCCCTGTAATCAATATTTATGACCATGCACATTGTCAACATAACAGTTACTGAATAATCGATAATCAAAATCCAGTTTAGGTGTTGCATGGTTTCTGTAGTTGTGCATAGGTTTTTAAAATGGTTAATATAGATCAGGGAACGGTGTGTGTCTTGCTTAGCTTGATTGTCTTAATTGTGCTATATGATGACATTTTCAAATCAGATGGAAATCACACTGGAAAAAAGAATCAGAGAATAAAAAAGACAGTGTGTTAAACCATGAGTTTATTAGGCCCATCTGCCCTATAAGGTTCTTGCTCAGTTCATGGAGGTTCTTTACAAAAGTTCTCAGAAGGGAGCATCAAGGCATCCTTGACTCTGGGCTTTGCACTGAGGAGGCAGACTGGAGAGCTGGTGCCTTAATCTAAATAATGAATGGACTGAGTTTTGTGGAAATAATGAGTAGAGTCATGAGTTTGTGTTTGCTTTTCCAAATGGAAATTATGAGGATTTTGAACTTGAGAGAAAAAGGAGGAGGAGATTGCCCCAGAAAAAAAGGTCATAAAATGACCAAAACATTTTAGATACAGAGAGACAGACTAGAGAGAGCGCATGGGACAGTGAGGCAGTGTGTCCAGTCAAGTAGAGGTAGCATTAGCAGTAAACAATACCACACTGGTCATTGAATGCATAGGATCAGCTAATATTTTAGTTAATCTTTTATCCATTCATTACAAGTAACTGGATCCCAAATAAGCTGCTCAAAGACTTGAGAAGGCACTTAATTATAGAACAAGCAACCATGTATGTATGTCTGCAACTCAACAGTAAAATATGAAAGTCTTCTAGGCTGCAGAGGACCATACAAGAAACTGAATTGCTCTTTATATGTAATGCTAATAACAGTGTGTGAGGAGTAGTTCCAACATTTCTAAAGTGTCATGAAGCAACTGTGCATATATAAATGCACTGAGCAGTGCAGAAGCAGTAAGTGCACATTCCTAGATGCACTGGCTTTTTGTGCATGCTCTGGTCTGTTGATCTGAGCCTCTGTGATAGAAATCTCTGAAATTTCCAAATGTGTGTCAGCCAAGGTGAAGTAGTCCAAATGTATATAAAACACACTGATTCCTTCTTTTCTTTAAAGCTTCTACTGTCTTACAGGAAAAACAGCAGTCTGAAACAGCTGATACAAATCCAATGCTTTCATAGGCACCTTACAAAGCAGTGATCATCAGCAAAAAATGAACATTCACCTTGATAAAACCTTTACTAAATACAGCTAATGGTTAAAATATGTGCCAGTGTGAACTTCAGGAAAAAAAGTCAAACAACACTTTAAGTTTAAGCAACAACTACAGAAAGCATGTTATAATGCCAAGGAAAATCTGAGTTACTTGTTTAAAATAGAAATACAGCCACCCATCTCAGACCCTTAAAAGTAAAGAAATATATAGTTCAAGTCAAAAAAAATCACAGCTCCTATAGTATTCCGCTCTCTGTCTGATTAGATCCAAAAACACTAAAAGAGAGTTAAAAGTGAGTTTAGCACCTGGACAAAGAATTTTTTTTTACTGTTTTGATCTGTATCTTGATTTTAAGTCTCATGAAATTTTAACAATCATTTTAAATATCAGTGCTGTGTCCATTATTGCAATTTACAATAGACTTGGACTTAAATTACATTTAAGTATTAATTACTATTGTAATAATTGCAAAGGAAGCCATAATTGGGGTAAAGAAGACAAAAAAATTCAAACTCACTCATTACTAGTGTGGAAATTTCTCTTTTTTATTACCTATGGAAGGAAAGATTACAAAATGAATATTACTTTAGAAATTCTGTATCCAACAATGGCTGAAATTGTTAGACCCACCCCAGTTTATATTATATTACAATCTGGCTCCTGTATTCACATAGCCATGCCACTAGCACTTTTCCTAGTAGCAAGACTTCATGTTTTCTTCCACACTCTGATATCAAATTATTAAGACTTCTGTGTAAAAATTTAATAGCCATAGTAATAAAACTCTCCACTTTCACGTGAAATGCAATCTGCAAGCTACATCTGCTCCTGTGGCTGAATTGGGTTCATTGGTATTATGGTTCTAAACCTTCCTCAAATATAGTTCAATGATACATGATAAAAAGACAAAGGAAAGTCGGATACTGCCCCCTTCATCCATCAGTTTCTGATGAGATCTTTGGGAAAATGCATGTTTTGACCTGTTCATATACTGCTCCCCACTGAATGATCATGAAACAACACCCTCCCTAACAAATGTAATGTGTAAGTTCATTTTACTTCAAAGACAAAGTTTTCCTATATGTAGTGTTTCTGGAGGCCAGGTTTGTTCAGGAACACAAATTCCAACCTCCTTTGAAAGATGTTCCTTCAGGATTTTTTTTGTGCCACTAGACTATTTTTATGAGCTTTTGTAAAACTGTTGGTCTACTGTGCTGAAGATGGAGATACACCCCTCTGTCTGTTAAGACTGTTGCAACAAAAAATACTGTTCTAGTGAGTTAAATGTTGAAATGTTTTCAGAACTAGGTTATACAAATCATCTTCATAGTGAAACTGGGCTTATACTTCTTTTGTGGCTTCAGAAGCACAGAGACATGCCTGATAGTGAGAATAAGTTCAAGTCAGTTCATACTCTTGACCTGAGTAAATCCATTGAAGGAATTTTACATGTTGGATGAACCAATGTAATAGAAGGAAACATTTAGCATTTGGCATACTATTACAAACATGTTAAAGTATCTCCAGGCCCATTACATCTGAAATAGCAGAACTAAACTATGAATATTGAAGGACTTAATATATGGTAAATTTCACTGGCAGATGCGTTGTTATTGAGGAGAACTTGATTGCAGTAAGTTCCTTTATATGAAAATTGTCAAAAGTTAGAATTTAGACTATTACTTTTAATCAAAATTTGAAGGTTTGTCTGTGACTTGTTTTTATTTAGGAATATAACTTAACAAAGTAACTAACTGTATAAGAATATTCAGATTCCTTTGTCTCTCTGTACCCCTATCAATATATGCTTATAATATTAAACATTGTTGTTTGCAGGGAGACAAGGAAGCTGCTTTAGGTCTTCAGTTTTCCCCACTCTGTGACCGCAAGTCCACTTTGGTTGCTCAGTCCCAAATAGGTAATGACAAGTTGGTTTTTCTTTTTCTTGTATGTGTAGGAGCATCTAAATTCACATGAACATTTCATATATTATTTTATCTCTGTTTAAATTTTAATTGTTCAAAATTCCATTATATAGAAGGTATTTTTTGCACCTATCTCTTCACCGAATTCATATGCTCTTACAGCAGAAATATCCAGATCTCAAAAAACATGACGTAATTTCATTATACATGATGCCAATGGGGTAAGAGAGGGATTAACCAAAGTACTGCATATGAGCCCAGCTTTTACTGTACACACTTTAGAGTCTGGTAGATCATGTCCTCAAACTGATTATCAGGAACTTACAGGTCTGTCTCCACCATAATCTGAAAGCCTGGTACCAGTGTGTAGATGCATCTCAACTAAAAGCTAATTCACATATCAGATCTCTGCACTGCAATTATGCCTGTCAGTGTGTCAGGGTCAAACTACACAGGGTCAAGTCTCCATGGGTTGACAAGGACCACTGCATTCTGTCACTCGTGATGTCCTTTATTCCATTTCCCTGGGATTTTAAAGACAATATGCTTGAGCATCATACCTACTGCAGGAGAGAAGCTAAATTCTAGACTGAATCACTGTTGCTCACCTTTGTGCTGTGTTCATGGTTAGAGTATGAAGACATCTGGAAATCTGTTGCTAGCTCATGTTTTAACATACTTTTTTTTCTGTTAAGTGCTCAGGAGAGAATAATGCTTCATTCTCTCATTGTGTCATTCCATACTGTGATGAGCACTTTAAAATGTAAAAGACATTGTTCAGAGCTGACATCTCAGAACTGTGGGATAAATGCTGTCTCCTAAGGATATTACTTGTTCTCTTCACTGATTTGACAGAACCCTCCTACACACTGTGAAATAACACTTTACCTCCACAGAATAATAAACAGCAATTTGAAATATTAACTCCTTGGCAAGAAGCTCCAAATGGTAAAAGAGACAGCGTGACTTCTAGTGCTATGGCTCAACTGTAGCTTCCCTTCTATTCAATAACTAATATTCATTTCAAATGGTAGGTGTGTTCTGCAGTGCATAAAATTTACAAGAAAAAAGAATGAAAAGCTGTAATTATTAATATCTAACTATATCTGTACAGCTTTAGGTGGTTTTTTTTTCAGCTGTGCTTTTTTGTTCAGGATTATGCTAGTAGTATCTAGTATATTGAATTGGGACGACAGTTAGAAAAGCAGCCTGATGGCAAGCATTTATTTTTGGATTTAAGACTTGTGGAAATGTAAGATCTGATTTTCTCCCTTTTTCTTCTTTAGGTTTCATTGATTTCATTGTAGAACCAACATTTTCTCTTCTTACGGACTCAATGGAGAAAATTGTTATGCCTCTTATAGAGGAAGCATCAAAATCTGAAAGTCCTGCATTTGGGACCCCCAGGTATGAATACACTGCTTAGTTATTGAACTAACTCACACAAGCTCACATAATAATGTCATTCTAAGAGTTACTGCAATTATTTTAACAGTTGGGAAGGTAACATAAATAGCTATGGAGTATTGCCATCCTGTGGTGCTACGCTGTATTTGCAATGTGCTATTACTCCATTGACTGAAAAATTGTGTGCATAAAAAGGCAGAACCACAATAGCGATCAGAATAAACACATATAAAAAAAGAAATGGATTTTCTACTTTTTTTAATATAATCTTTGCAATAGATTGTCAGTATCATTTTAATTGACAATACCAAAAGTCATTCTTGTGTTTGGGAGAGAGAATTGGGAGTGGAGGTGATGATGAAGGTGGTTTCAGGTTTTTTCTGTTCTTTATTATGCAGTAGGGCACTTTCCCGCTTCACCTCTCCATGTTAGTATAATTTCATGTATACACTTGAGACAGAATTGGTGGCACTTATATTCCACTACATAGTGAGATGAGAGGGGGGGTGTTACACATCAAACTCATGATTTTTCATCATGGTAGAAGTTGTATATAAAGCAAACTATCTATGACAGACAGCATAATCTGAGTGACTGTGCTGAAAGCATTGTTGGATAATCAGATACTGCCTTTACAAATACTTGCTCTGTTACCACATTTTTTTCACTTTAAAACTGTAATTTGAGCTTTCACTGAGGTTGTTAATATGATGAATCTGCAGGGCAATTTTTCATTTGCTGGGCATTAATTAGCTTTTAGTAACAAAATGGTGAACCTACCTCTTTATTTTGACTACTAGAAGTAAGTAGAAATTATTAGAAGTAACTATAACAGTGTTCTTAGTGTTTTGGGAAGCAGTGTTAAACAAAGGTATTAATTGATAAAAAATTTGCTTACATACTCACTTCTTCACAAATGAGGGATTAGCAGCTGCAAATGATTAGCAACTCTGTGCTTCACTTTTGGTTGATGTTCATGACTGAGTCATAGATGAACAAAGGCTTATCATCCAGCAAAACTTCCTCATGTGGAGTGGAGGATAAAGAGATTTTTTCTTAATATGGAATCAGGAGCCACTCTCTGGTGAAAACTATTATTTCAAGTTACTTTCTAAGCAACTTGATTCAGATGATCTGTTTGTATATTATTAAAATTGCCTGACTGTGTTCATAATTTGGGGTTTTTTCCCTTGTGCAGCCAAAATAGTTTGGGAGCAGTAAGCAATGCTGAAGCACAAAGACGACCTGGTTTTAAAAGCACAGGTGATGGAGGGACTCACACAGAAAATTCTCTAGCAACTGTAGACCTAAGGAGCTTTAAGGACAACTTGATGAAGATCATTCAAGCAAACAAAGAAAGATGGAAAGAATTAGCAGCAGAAGGTATGATATATTAAGGTGAAATGTTTTTATAGGTCACTCCCTAAGATCTCACCTACTTTCATTTTTAATTTCATTTAACCTGTAAAATACATAGTTGTCTTGTATTCATATATTTTATGTCTTAATGATTGTTTAGATGGTCTTGTTTTGCTCTCTCAGGAGGTAAAAAGAGATGTAGGTGGTTAGGGTATAAGAGTAAATCCTGTAGCCTGTACAATAAGGCTTTGTGCTACTCAGCTTATCTTTAGAGATTTGGTTGATAAATATGCATTCTTGCGCATTTAATTGTAACTGATACTGACATCTGCTTTAAATGCCAAAATCAACAATTCAAAGTACTGTATGCTGCCACATTTCTTTAGAAATGTGGAAGTTGTACTTTCCTATTAGAAATGCTATTTGTTCCCCACTGTATGAACAAAATTCAGTATTGCAGGCTTCTTTGGACTATGCTGTAGGCAATTATTTAAATGACCCAGTGGATCTAAAGATTTGAGCAATCACTGCACATATTAGGCCCAAACAAGGCAAAAAGAGACTCTTCATTTGCCAATAGATAGTTAATAAAGCCAAACCTGCATCAAGCATCTCTGTTCATAAGCCATACCTGCAAATTGTCTGGAGTTACAGTTATCTGAGTGAAATGTGTTGTGATAATTGCTGAACAGAATTTATAGCTTTGGTCCAGGTTAAGTGAATGCCGTTTGGGAATATGTCCACAGTCTATGTTGTTTCTGAGGAAGTACCTGGAATATTTCAACATAGCATTTCACTGCTGAGACTGGTCTTGCTGTACATGACCTGATACTGACAGCTGGGAATGATATCCTGGAACCCAGTGCCAGCCTTGTTTTTCATCCCATCATCCAAATCAACATCTTTTTTTCTCAAAGAGGTGCCAGACAAGACAGAAAAACAGTGCTGAAGAGTGATAAAATCTGATTTAGTGCTAAATTGCAGATGAATATGTTCATTAGGAGGATATTAAGAACAAGCTTCCATATATCTATTGTGACAAAGACTCGAGAGTTAGGTAGAAGAGGCAGCTGAGGAGAAGACTTAATCAATATTGTCCCTTCTTCATGAGTAGCTTCATAAAATCAATTATCTCTTTTGGTCTTACCCAACTAATACTAACTGGTCAAAAGGAGAAAGCTGCTAATTTGGAGTGATCAGTAATAACAGCAGACCATCAGAGTGTCCAGGGCCACTTAGCCTGCAGAAATTAAGCAGCCCTGAGCTAGTGACAAGCAAGGTCCTTCAATATGGGAGAATGGAGAACTTGTTATCTGGAAGTTTGCCATTTCCAGTTACGTGTAACTAACCAGATTAATTCTGGTACATCAGCTTTTTGGTATATTGTTTTGGAGGTGTACAGAGCACTGTTGTTATTTAGCTTAGTTTTAGTGGGCTTTTAGAGCCATTGAAAAAACAAAGCTTCTCACAGCAAGAGACTTAAGAATCTTCTGGGTAAGGTTGTTTCTCTATGCAGTCAACATTAACGTGAGGCCGAGCAAAATCCTGAAACTCTGGGCATACTTTCTGCTGTGAAAAACAGGGATGTTAAAGACTCCATGGACTTGTTGAGATTGTGGTTGTCCTAAAGTTCTTTCCTTCCATCAAATTGACTAATGAAGTATGTCTAAGTATTTCCTGAAAAGAATTATGGAATTATAGTAAAATGTACATTAGAAAAGCTAATGGGTAAATAAAAATAGCTGGTGTTGTGGTCAGAGACTGATGAACAGTATTGTCTCCATGTGATTGTGGCTGAATCTGGTCTTTTAAACCTCTGTGTGAAGAAGAGATTTATAGAAATCTACTCCCATAAAGAGATTACTTGCAGCAACATCTGCAGTTGACTGAAGCGCAGCATAGAGACCTTCAGTGTGGCTGGTTAGACTCTAAGAAGAACCTTGCAAATAATGAAAATGCTTTTGAGTACACATTTATATTGTATTAGTAAACAGGTAGTAAGTGGTTTTTTTTAATAATAGCTGTGGGGGGGATTATATAGGTTTTGTGAAGGTTATTGTATTTTCCATTCATTTGGAATGGAACATCTGGGACCATAGTCCATATGTGGGCCCTAAGGACTGCTGGAAAGGAGTTTTCCTCTAAGTCAATGTAGCCACCTGTAGAGCACTATCTGAGGTAGCATGTGAGTTCCTTGTCACATAATGGGAGAGGGAATCTTCCCTAACTGGTCTGGTATATCTGCTCTGAAGCTGTACCCTGCAAAGGCTGCAAATCTTTAATCTGACTGTGCAAAATGCACATCTAGTAAAGAATAAAAAAATATGACAATACATCACCTTGCCACTTGAAATCCTTTTCAGATTACAGTCAAATTTGACTAAGCCTGTAAGTGAATAACCTGAGACCTTGAACTTCAGATAGTTAGACCCATCCTGTCTGGATCTCATGCTAGCTTCTCTGACTCTATTGCTTGATGAAAAGTCTTTAGGTTACTCTGGGCATATGTATGGATTTGTGTTCTATTCATAGGTTAGTAGGAGCACATACTGAGAGAAGAGATGCTAGGGATTAATCACTGTCAAATGAAAGGGGTATTGTTATTGCTATCGTTGTTCCAAGCTCAATAATCTATGACAAGTCACAAATATCTGAGCACACTGAGGAGGTCACATGTATGAGAACAGCGTGTTTTGGTAGTAAGCAGGCTGTTAGTGTAGATCTTCAAACACACTTCCTGAAATGACTGTGACAAACAGAATTTGTGCTGTTAGAAAAACCATCTGCATTCTTGTCAATGGGCGCTGCAAACACTAGATATTGTTCCCAGATTAGCTCAGAGGCTTAGGAGAAGTTGACTCTATAAAATGTAGTGCAACAGATGCACAAGGAGTATAGAAAAGAAACTAGCAACAAGCCATATAATTTCCTGAGGATGACCTGAACTCATTCCAGCTTCTCACCTTTTCGGGATAAGGCTACTCAGGTAGCACTGGTTGGGAGGGAGTTCAACTGAGACAAGGGCTCCCTTAGCAAGGGCTGCAGAAGGTGATCTGACTCCTATGCCCAGACAGTCCAGAGCAGAAGACCAATCCCCACTGAGAGTGTTGTTGACAGGGCAGCTTTCCTGGAGATGTTGGTGCTACCTCTCCCTGAAAAAATAGTTGCTGTTGAGTCTTGATTTGGAGTAAGCAGCTTGCGAAAGGAATAGCGTGCTTTGTTTTTGGGAAGTCCTGTGTTAGTAAGGAAGGCGTTTATCTACCTAGGCAGCTGTTTGAAAGCTTCCTTAACAGAAGGCTTAATAAATAGGATGGCTCCATTTTGCTAAAAAGGCCATGTCTTGTATAATTGATGCAGAGGAACTCAGTGCTCTATAGCCTAAGGGTCTTCAACCTTTCACCACTGGAGAATTAGAGGAATGTTTCTCAGGCCTTTCAGGGAATGCTGTTAACAGGGAATTACCATAATGATCAAACATTTGGGATTCTAATTTGAAAGCCTTGATGTTTAATTAATATTGCAAGCCCCAATCACCAGATAATCTTTGTTCAACTCAGCACAGTGATAGAGACACTGTCCCATCCTGCATTTTTTTTCAGCACATAGTGTTGATGGCTGCTGCTGTTTGCAGTTATGGTAGTTGTAACAAATGGATGGTAAATATGGTCAGATGAATCTGAGAGGTTCTTTCATTAGAGAAGATGTTTGCTAAGTAGATTTTAAGGTCTGAAAGTTGTAGACCTACTGAGGAAGCTATAAGAAACACAAAACTCATGGGGAAAGATTTAACTATCATGTAAGATACTTTACGGTGCAGTTCTTAGAACATAGAGAGATTATAACAAAATTGTTTAATATTTATTAAATACAATGTTTATTCCCTATGCTTACAATTTTTTTTTTCTTCATGCTTAAATTGTTCTATAAAAGTGTTCCAAAGGTTTACAAATAAAGTTGGTCTGTGGTTGGCAAGCTTAGGTGCTCTTAACAGAGTGTAAGGGTATGGGCTAGTAATCATGCTTACCATCTCTTCAGTAGATATAATTGTAAATAAAGTTACAGGGATTAAATAAGTATAATTATTTTCACTTTACAGTGAACCGAAAGAGGCACAGGCATCTTAGGCACTCACCTGAGATTATATAGTAACATGAGGGAATGCAGCATGCACACCAAGAGTTCAGCTGCCAGTCAAACAGGGCATTAATTGAAGTGTGCTAAGATTCATCTTCAGGATAAGACAACAGCAGTGTTACTTGTTCTCATTTTATACTTATGTAACTCTTCTAAAGAATTAAGTACTACAGGACCTGACCAAAGGTTCCACTATTTGTATGGAAAGTAATCAGTGACAAACATCCTCAACACCCTTTGGCAGTGAACTGGGCTGCACAGCTTGAAAATGTGTGTCTGGGATGACTGACCTCATCCAGGTGGGATGAAAAATATGAGGCTGAACAAGTCTCTCACACTGTCCTCTGCCTCATTTTGATAGTAAAAATATGAAAAAATGACAATTATTGCATCTTTGGAGTAGAGATCAGCTTTTTTCCCCCCCATGGGCAGCAATTTTGAATAACAAATGTCTCTTCTGAAAGACCTCTGCCTAGTACCTGCAGGCCCCCCTCGGGCACTTTCAGTCCTGCATACTTCCAGTCACAATAACCACGGGGTTCAGTTCCATTTTGTCTGAAAGATTTTCTCTGCAGACTCACTAATAAGAAGAGAGTAGCAGCTGCTGAAATGTGAAAATCTGAGAGTGATGATCTGATAGCATGTTAATGTGATTTAGCAGTCACTAGGAAGGGTGGGCAGTGGGAGGATGTGTGTGACAGTCACAGAAACTGACTGGCAGTTTGGCACATGAAATCTACCCTAATGGACCATTTTAATCTGTTGGAGACAAATCAATTCAGGAGGCAAAAGGAGTCCCATCTACTATCAGTGACAGTGATTTTAATTGCAGTGCTAAAATGTTTAGGTCATAAGCAGTTTTTGAGCTAATTCAGAAACATGTTAAGATCAGTGAGAAAAGGAGCAGTCTGAGTATAAGCAATGAACGGATTGAGCTAAGAGTAGGAAGAAATATTCAGTATTGGCAGTATCTGGTAAACTGCAGACTAAAGAATGATAACTGACCTAATAATGGAATCTGTTTTATATGTCCCTGGTGTACACAATGGAGAGCTGGCCCACCTCTCCACACGACAATCTATATGATTTAAAGCACCTTTTCCCTCTAGTAGGCTCAGAGCAGAGCAGCATGTCTCTTCCATTCCCTGTACTGAAAGTTCCAGCATTCAAGCCCCTGTGCTTACAGCTAAACTGCAAAAGAGAAGTAAAAGGCAGAGGTAGCAACCTTAGGAAACCATAAACTCACAAATTATTTTTAATGAAGTCCTTTAGTGAAAAGTTCTGGTAGCTAATTAAGTCTTTGCTACTTTTTCCACGTGACATAATGCTGTAACATGAAGTGCCACTGGATTACGTGGTTTGCAGTAGTTTTATATACTCCTATATCTGTGATGAAATTTGTGGGGGGAGTTGAAAGAGGAAGGAATTAGTATCTAAATAAAGCTGTAGGTTGTTGCAATATTTTATTGGGTTGAAAATGGCAGATTGCTTGGGAAAAATCACAGTTGTTTGGGAACTTTTGGACATGTCTTTACATTTATTTGGGAAGTCCAGAGGCACCAGGATAAGTCCTCTCATTTTCTGCAAAATTTGTGCTGGTCTTTTCCCCTTCTTTTTAAAATGACTGATGTGTGAACATGTCTTTTAGAATGTTGCAGTTCCTTCCCATGTTGTCCTGGTTTTGGTAATTTGTCACTGCTTCCTGGAATTTTGTTTTACATTAAAAAAGAAGGCAGACAAAACTAGAAATCAAAGTTTGAGGTAATAATCACAGAGAGTCCATAATATCCAGCAGCATTCTTCATTACAGAGTCCTAAAATAATTTAATTCTTAGTGAAGATGAACAGCTTTCCTCATTAATTCAGTACTGTTCTGATTGTTAAAACTTTCATGTCATTTTGCCTTTCTGTAAGGATAAGTTATGGTAGCTTATTTTGAACACAGCCAATGAAAATAGCAATGTGATTCAGCAGATACTTGTTTTACTGGAGTTCAGTACTGTGGGAGTCACTGCTGGTTTGAGATGTCCTGTTTACATACGGCTTTTGTTCTTCCTCTCCACTCTTATTAAGTCAGTACATGCCCAAGTGATGCAGTTGCTGTATACAGAAAGGTAATTTATAAGCCATGTACTGGCAGGTTGTAGTAGTTGAATGCTCTGTTTCCTCACAGAAATGTGAGGAAAAGAAAGTTGATGGACAGAAGAGAAGTTCAAAAATGTAGAAAAACTTCCTTACCCCTTAGACCATGTCCTATAAGTGTTGCTGCAGACACAGGCAGTAACAGAGCAGAGCTGGTGGCAAGCAGCAGTTGATAGCAAGTAGTTGATAATGCAGATTCTCAAGAGCTTCTGCAGCAGCAGAGCAGTCATACTTTGGAGACCACAGAGCCCTACAGGACAGTGCTACAATACCAGCATTTTTCAGCTATTCGGAAGTTTGGCTCTTGCCTTAGGAGTCCTGCCAGTTTTCCAAACAAAGCAATGCATAACAACTATTTTGCCAAGAGCCCAGCCTAAACACAAGGGAAGAACCACATCACTTCTATCATGTTTATGTGTCAAATGCCATTGTTCCTTCTCATAAATGACTGTAATTTAAGGCTGGAGTTCAGAAATGGCACAGAAATACAGAAGAGATAAATAAGATGGAGTCACCCCTAACAGATCTCTTAGGAGAAGCTATTTGTTTTATAGATGAATTCACACAAATTTTTCCGAATTTTCTTGGATTCTTGTAAAAAAACATTACCAAACAGTAGTATATGAATATATTGAATATATGTAAATAGGCCTGGCTTCTGACACTTGTGCCGAGTTAAAACAGAGAAAAGCAACAGTAACACCTACCCTGAGTTCCATACCTTTCTGCCTGCCTTTATCTGAATGGATATGATAATCCCTAAGCTGTTCAGTGCCTAACTGTCCCAGGCACACCCCCCTCAAAAAAAAAAAA